>OY740790.1:35416272-35968269 GCA_963514005.1 Raja brachyura
CAAAGATAGACACAAAAAGCTGGAGTAACTCAGGTGGACAGGCAGCATCTCTGGAGAGAAGAAATGGGTGATGTTTTCGGTCGAGGCCCTTCAAAAGATTGATCTTGAGCCCCCTCAGCCCTCTACATTTTACTTGTAGGGGAATGTGTTACCAAGCATTTTACTCTACCAGACATATAATAGACAATAGTCAATAGGTGTAGGGGAAGGCTATTCGACCCTTCGAGCCAGCACCGCCATTCACTGTGATCATGGCTGACCATCCACAATCAGTACCCCCTTCCTGCCTTCTCCCCGTATCTATTGACTCTGCAATCTTTAAGAGCTCTATCTAACTCTCTCTTGAAAGCATCCAGAGAATTGATCTCCACGCTTTCCTAGGCAGAAAATTCCACAGATTCACAACTCTCTGGGTGAAAACGTTTTTCCTCATCTCCGTTCTAAATGGCCTACCGTTTATTCTTAAACTGTGGCCCCTGGTTCTGGACTCCCCCATCATTGGGAACTTGTTTCCTGCCTCTAGCGTGTCCAATCCCTTAATAATCTTATATGTTTCAAGAAGATCTCCTCTCATCCTTCTAAATTCCAATATATACAAGCCCACTCATTTCTCCCAACATATGACAGTCCAGCCATCCCGGGAATTAACCTTGTAAACCTATGCCACACTCCCTCAATAGCAAGAATGTCCTTCCTCAAATTTGGAGGCCAAAACTGCACACAATACTCCAGGTGTGGTCCCACCAGGGCCCTGTACAACTGCAGAAGGACCTCTTTGCTACTATACTCAACTCTTTTCAAAAGGCCAACTTGCCATTAGCTTACTTCAATGCCTGCTGTACCTGTATACTTACTTTCAGTGACTGATGAACAAGTACCCCCAGATCTTGTTGTACTTTCCCTTTTCCCAACTTGACACCATTCAGATAATAATCTGCTTCTGTTTTTGCCACCAAAGTGGATAACCTCACATTTATCCATATTAAACTGCTTCTGCCATACTTCTGCCCACTCACCCAACCTGTCCAAGTCACCCTGCATCCTCATAGCATCCTCCTCTCAGTTCACACTGCCACCCAGCTTTGTGTCATCTGCAAATTTGCTAATGTTTATTCTAATTTTTTCCTCTAAATCATTAATGTATATTGTAAATAGCTGCGGTCCCAGCACCGAGCCTTGCGGTACCCCACTAGTCACTGCCTGCCATTCTGAAAGGGACCTGTTAATCCCTACTCTTTGTTTCCTGTCTGCCAACCAATTTTCTATCCATGACAGTACACTACCTCCAATAACATGTGTTCTAATTTTGCCCACTAATCTCTAATGTCGGACCTTATCAAAGGCTTTCTGAAAGTCCAGGTACACTACATGCACTGGCTCTACCTTATCCATTTCCCTAGTTTCATGCTCAAAAAATTCCAGAAGGTTAGTCAAGCATGATTTCCCCTTCGTAAATCCATGCTGACTCGGACCAATCCTGTTACTGCCATCCAAATGTGCCGATGTTTCATCTTTTATAATTGACTCCAGTATCTTCCCCACCACCGATGTCAGGCTAACTGGTCTATAATTCCTTGTTTTCTCTTTCCTGCCTTTCTTAAAAAGAGGGATAACAACAGCTACCCTCCAATCCACAGGAACTGATCCTGTATCTATAGATCATCTATAGAACATTGCTTTTGTGGTTGTTAAAGGCTTTCTGCTGTGGTCAAGGCTGGAAAAACATTGGATGATTCAGAAGATGGGGTGCATTGGAAACATTAAAAGATTCAGAAGGGCGGCACAGTGGAGCAGCAGGAGAGTTGCTGCCTTATAGCGCCAGAGACTCAGGTTTGATCCTGACTATGGGTGCTAGTATGAATGGAGCTTGTACTTTCTCCTCACGATCTGCATGGGTTTTACCCGGGAGCTGAGGTTTCCTCCCACACTCCAAAGACGGACAGGTTTGTTGGCAGATTTGCTTAGTATAATTGTAAATTGTAAAATAGTCCCCTACACTATCCATATGTAGGATAGTGTTAGTGTGTGGGGATCGCCTGTTCGCACAGACAAACCTTTAGTGGATTGAAAGGCCTGTCTGTACTGTATCTCAAAACTAAACTAAACTAAATGCAGGAAGTGATGTAGGGGGACGATTGGGGTGCAGGATAGATGGTGATCATTCATGGAATATGGAATAGGAATAGGCCATTTACTGCCCAGTCCCAATGTAGGAAGAGAAAACATGTTTATTTGAACAGACAAGAACAACTGCAAGTGAGAAAAGTATAATATGATTATTTTTTAATTATAATTTAATTGGTTATTTAAACAGATGATGAGGATATTTATAGGCAAGGGTGTATGCTGTATGTACAAGCGAATACTCTCTTATGCAATTTTGGTGCGTGTACAGATGTAATGAAGATGTCTCTGTTTAGAGCATATTGTACACCACTCTATACTGAACACCTGTGGTCAAACTACAGAGAAACAAGTTTATAGAGACTTAAAATAGCATATAATGATGCCATGCGAATACTACTAAAGAAACCTAGATGATGTAGTGCAAGTAATTTTTTTGTGGCTGCAAGAGTCAGTACTGTATGAGCTATATTAAGAAATCAAATGTATACATTTATTTGCAGGATTATTGCCTCTGAAAATGTAAATATCGTCGTCTTACAAACATAAGGTTTGGCACTACACACTACCAATCCCAGTGGTGGAGACATTGGTATAGTTGTCTCACTGTAGGACACTGATCTTTCTTTTCATTCTAGATTTCAAACCAGGTATTGTGTTTTTGTATATAATTTATGATACTCTCATAAGTAATTTACTAAGCTTTTATATGTATTTTATGGTATTTTTATATGCAATGTATTCTATGTAATGTCTTCTTTTATCTGGACGTTGAGTCTGAAATAAAGTTTAATAATAATAATATTTAATTGTTTAAAATGGTAAATGCTGGGAAATACTCAGAAAATATGCAATGTACTTCTGCAATTATTCTTATTTTAAACAATTTATTTGAAGCCATTTTAGTGATGGATTCTTAATCGTCTTTTGCAACAATTTTTTGCAACAATTAATAAAATTTACAACAGGGAGGGAGAAATTGGGAATCTGGAATATGGAGTGTTTGGAAAATTCTCAACGCCAAAGGATCAAATATCAAACATTGCCTCACAGGGAATCGCAATCTAGTACTGCATAGTAAAACATGGTTTTCCTGGAACTGCTGGATGTCACTCTCCTGGGACAAGTCAAAGTTCCTCTGTAAGGCTCATTTAGACATTAAGTTGCATATAGTTATGAGCAGTTACCTTGGTTGCCTTAAGAATAGTAGTCCAGCAGTTGGGAGGCTCAGTTCAAAATTCCATCAATCCATTGATGGAATGGATTGATGGGAACATTTTGAAATCCAGTTTAAATATCCAGTCAACAAAATAGAGTGGGTACAGAGGAGATTTATTAGAATGTTGCCTGGGTTCCAGCAACTAAGTTACAGAGAAAGGTTGAACAAGTTAGGTCTTCATTCTTTGGAGCGCTGAAGGTTAAGGGGGGACTTAATTGAGGTCTTTAAAATGATGAAAGGGATAGACAGAGTTGACGTGGATAAGCTTTTCCCATTGAGGGTAGGAAAGATTCAAACAAGAGGGCATGACATGATAAGTAAGGGACAGACGTTTAGGGGTAACATGAGGGGGAACTTCTTTACTCAGAGAGTGGTGGCTGTGTGGAATGATCTTCCTGCAGAAGTGGTGGAGGCAGGATCGATTTTAACATTTAAAAGTAAAGTGGATAGGTATATGGACGGGAAGGGAATGGAGGGGTATGGTCTGAGTGCAGGTAGATGGGACTAGAGGAAAATAAATGGTCGACACAGACTGGAAGGGCCGAGAAGACCTGTTTCCTTGCTGTAATTGTTATATGGTTATATGGTTATATTGCTGGAGTTGAACTTGTTTCTTCTGGATATTTGAACCTCAGTAAAATACACCCATACAATACTATTACTTCTGCACCTCTCCAGACAGGAAAGCAAGCCAAAATAATAACAAAAGTCAATGGGCCATGAAAATAATTAAAGTCTGGATCGCAGATGGAACATCATAATTTCAACTAAGAACTCAAGTTTGACAACACCAACTGAATCCCGGAGAAATACAGCTCACTCCATTTACAATCTTCCCCTGAAAGTATAAAATTGAAGTGAATATTTGGAGCCTGTTTCTTTCTGAAATGATGGCCATGTAACTTAATGTTGAGTCACTTCATTGTTTTTCTCTCAGGAGCAATTATTTTCTTAAGCAGGAATTAATTAATTAAGTAGGAACATGATTGCAATTGGTTGAGGTAGACTAGGGCATTTTATTTTAGTATTGTTACTGGTTGATTCATTTACTGGACATTGGGTCATCACCAAAAGGCTCTCAGTGTTACCTGTCCGAATATTAACACTGTTATTTCCAGTGTTGTGCCACATTAATTTATCAGCAGTCAATACTACACAAATAAGTATAGATTGGTTTTGATTTTAATGGGTTTTGATGCTGTTTTTGCATTAATAAAAGGCATGGGCCCTAAATGGGGTGAATTACATTCCTCTGACTGCACTACATTTTGGTTAGGAAACTGCCCTTGGGTGGTTAAATGCACTCACTGAGTTCTGCTCACCAGCTTACAGATGCTCATTAAATGTTAATAATAACAAAGGGATAAGTGTATTATCTTGACATCTCAAGGTAATTATACAACCAGACCTATTTTGCAGTTGCAGACTGTGTAAGATGGCTTATTAATATACTATTACACATTGACTAGAAGTCAAATAGAATAATTCCACAGATAACAGAATAAATAATTTGTTTAATAAACACTTGCCTTATTATTTTGAAAATGTCATACATTTCTGACTATAAAATTAGGCAATATTGATGGTTACAACGCACTTCTAATAGAACAACCACTTCAACAATCATGTTGAAGTCCATTCTACTTGACTGCAGTGTGGAGAAGCCTTGATGGTTGGCCATTTATGCAATAAGTTAAGGATAAGTAATGCTTAACTTATTGAGTAAATGGCCAACCATCAAGGCTTCTCCACACTGCAGTCAAGTAGAATGGACTTCAGCGTATAGACACAACGTATATGAGCTACACTGGGCTATCTGGAACATGTACCATATTTTACATTATATAACATAATAGAAGCTTACATTACCTACATCTTAATTTAAATTTGATGTGAAGCAAACCCTGATAATTGTAAATGAATCCATAGAGCACAGTAATATATGCACAACTAATGTAAAAAAAGGTTGTAGTATGTCCTATTTTTGATATTTGTTTCAATAGATATTATTGCAATTAAGAAATATGACGTACATGACAGCTAATGGATAAATAACTTGCCCTATCCCCAAACTCCTTTTCCATTGTAAAGTCTTTAAAAAGTAGCTTCCCAAAGTTATGCTCATCTTTCGTGGAACTGCTTGTCTGAATTCCTGCCATCAGTTTTTGTCCATGCCACTCTGTTGAAGTGCTTGTTTGTGTTAAAGGTGGTCTGAATCTCCTTGGCTCCATCACCCTATCTGCTGTCTTTTGACACCAGTTCTGCTTCATCATCATTCAGGTGTGTCCTTTCTTATCGTTTTTCATCTGCAGTCAAATATTCTCACTTCTCTTCTCCTCACCTCATGCATCCCAAGGTTCTATCTTTGGCTCTCTATTGTTCCTCTCAGACATGCTGCCTCTCAGATGACGGAGTTCCAATTAGTTGTAGAAGATCTAACTGTACTGTAAAAGTTACCTGATTTTATGAAGGAGGTGAAGTTCAGAATGCTGCACCTCGTACATCCAAATTCTGATGAAAGGGTTTCAGTGTGAAATGTTAAATCTGTTTCTCTCCCCACAGACATAGCTTGATCTGCTGAATATTTTCAGTATTTTCTGTTTTTATCTAACCTTTCCTACTTGAATGTTTTCACAATGCTACAAATAACTGCATCCAGTCTATTTGCTGGCAGCACATATCTTATCAGTTCCCCATCAATCTCCACCAATGGTCCGACATGCTATAACAGTATGGTCATTTTCATGTTTCAAATATGAATCCCATTTCGTAAAGAAAACTGCTCACAGATTATTAAACTCTGCAGATGGCTGAGTTTCATTACCTTGATTGCTCAGAAATCAAATTAATCCTCATTTATAATGAATTTGGTTTGGCAGTAAATATAATGCAGCTCTATTCAAAATTGATTTTTCATCTACAATAAGAAATCTTTCTACTCAGTATGACTTTGTTGATTGAGAAGACACCCTACTCTTAATTATTCTCATCCTCCTCTTTTTATTGTTTTTGTTTCCTGCAAACAGCAACATCTCTGGTTTGTGTAGATGGGGATACTGTTCTCAAAAGGCAAGGAAAAATAATACCACTTAAAGCTAAAAAGGAGATGTGTGAAGCTGTTGCCAGGTCTGGAAATGTTTTGCCTTGAAGGAAGTTTGCTTGGACATGGATTATTTTCATGGTAACTAAGGAGGTATAACATTTGAAGTCAAGCAAAATAGATAAGAAGAATTTATTCCTCATAGAAGAGAATTGAATGAAGTACGAGAAAGCAACGATTCAATGAGGATAAAACGCCCATAATTGTAGAAATGGTAGAGAGCCTCAACGCGTTTAAATGTGACGTGATGTTCAACCAATCAAAAGTTGAGTTGGGACAAAAAGTAATTATTTGGCCTACAGAGGTACAATTGGCAAAATTGTCTCCAGATATGATGGAAATGTCTGTGCTCTGCTGAAGATTATCAACTTTATTCCATCACACCACAGAAAGGACCATAAAAATGTTTAAAATAACTTTATTCTTCCCCAAATCAGAGCATTAATAAAAGACTGAATTCCCTGAATTGTAAACTATCGACTACAGTGTACAGTGGTTTGCAAAGGTTTTCATACCCCTTGAACTTTTCCACATTTGTCACGTTATAACCACAAACGTAAATGTATTTTATTGGGAATTTATGTGATAGGCCAACACAAAGTGGTGCATAATTGTGAAGTGGAAGGAAAATGATACATGGTTTCCAAATTTTATTACAAATAAAAAACTGATAAGTGTGGCGTGCAAATGTATTCAGCCCCCCTGAGTCAATACTTCGTAGAATCACCTTTCGTTGCAATTACAGCTGCAAGTCTTTTGGGGTATGTCTCTACCAGCTTTGCACATCTAGAGACAGAAATGTTTGCCCATTCTTCTTTCCAAAATAGCTCAAGCTCAGTCAGATTAGATGGAGAGCGTCTGTGAACAGCAATTTTCAAGTCTTGCCAGAGATTCTCAATTGGATTTAGGCCTGGACTTTGACTGGGCCATTCTAACACATTAATATGCTTTGATCTAAACCATTCCATTGCAGCTCTAGCTGTATGTTTAGGGTCGTTGTCCTGCTGGAAGGTGAACCTCCGCCCCAGTCTCAAGTCTTTTGCAGACTCTAACAGGTTTTCTTCCAGAATTGCCCTGTATTTGGCTCCATCCATCTTCCCATCAACTCTGACCAGCTTCCCTGTCCCTGCTGAAGAAAAGCATCCCCACAGCATGATGCTGTCACCGCCATGTTTCACAGTGGGGCTGGTGTGTTCAGGGTGATGTGCAGTGTTAGTTTTCCGCTACACATAGCGTTTTGCATTTAGGCCAAAAACTTCAATTTTGGTCTCATCAGATCAGAGCACCTTCCTCCACATGTTTGCTGTGTCCCCAACATGGCTTGTGGCAAACTGCAAACAGGACTTCTTATGGCTTTGTTTCAACAATGGCTTGCCACTTCCATAAAGGCCCGATTTGTGGAGTGCACAGCTAATAGTTGTCCTGTGGACAGATTCTCCCACCTGAGCTGTGGATCTGTGCAGCTCCTTCAGAGTTACCATGGGCCTCTTGGCTGCTTCTCTGATCAATGCTCTCCTTGGCGGCCTGTCAGTTTAGTTGGACGGCCATGTCTTGGTAGGTTTGCAGTTGTGCCATACTCTTTCCATTTTCGGATGATGGATTGAACAGTGCTCCGTGTGATGTTCAAAGCTTGGGATTTTTTTTATAACCTTACCCTGCTTTAAACTTCTCCACAACTTTATCCCTGACCTGTCTGGTGTGTTCCTTGGGCTTCATGATGCTGTTTGTTCATTAATGTTCTCTAACAAACCTCTGAGGCCTTCACAGAAAAGCTGTATTAATACTGAGATTAGATTACACACAAGTGGACTTTATTTACTAATTAGGTGGCTTCTGACGGCAATTGGTTGCACTGGATTTTATTTAGGGGTATCAGAGTAAAGGGGGCTGAATATTTTTGCATGCCACACTTTTCAGTTTTTTATTTGTAAAAAAAATTGAAAAACATGTATCATATTCCTTCCACTTCACAATTATGCGCCACTTTGTGTTGGTCTATCACATAAAATCCCAATAAAATACATTTACATTTGTGGTTGTAACGTGACAAAATGTGGAAAAGTTCAAGGGGTATGAAAACTTTTGCAAGCCACAGTAGAATGTTGCAGACAGCAAGAATGCAGGTTAAGTGTAAAGTGCAGTGCTCTAAAATGTTCTAAAGTGTAGAGATAAATAGGCAGTAACATTCTGCATAGACTGTGCAGTGTAGTGTGGTGCAGAGCCACAGATGCAGCAAGATCCCAGACTAAAAGCCATGCGAGTTCCTGAATTAACAGGCAATGTGTGGCTTGGTCATGTTGGAGCACAGAGACTGTAAAATCCCAGATTAACGGCATGGTTTGCAATGATAGAGACAGAGTAAGCGCAATTCGAAATAAACTCTGCAATGTACTTTGGTGCACATCAGAATACAGAAACAGTAAAATCCAAGATTAAAGGTTCATTGTGATGTGGTATGTGTTGTAGCCACAGATACAGCAAGAACATGGGTTAAATGTGCCAGAAAGTAAGTGTTGGAGCCAAGGGGGCACCAAGATCCCAGGTTAATGGACTAAATGTGGATCGATCTCTGTGGATTGAGTCAAGGAACAGGACAGATCAAACTTAAATCTCTGATTTGAGATGAGGCATTTGAATGTGTTCCGTACACAGAAGAATGGGAGGCTTTTGCCACGTGATGGTCAGTGATGAATGTGGTGAATATGCAGTGTGTTCAAAGGACAACAGGAAACACATGGAGGATACTTACTGCTCACGACACCGCGATTCAAAGCAAAGGTATCAGAGAGAAAATGACAACTTATACCTCAACCTGCAACATTTTAATGGATTTAATTATACTGAAGTTTATGCTTTGATAGATTACAAATATCAGGTAAAAAACTGAATTGCAAATTATTGCTTCTTTACAGGATAAGAAAGAACTTGCTCTTCTGTTACACAATTGAGGAAGTCGTTATCATGAGACACTTGAAATGTTATCATCTGATTTAATTTAACATAAAATGTGTGCAAAGCAGCAACAAAGCATTGCAGTTCTGACACCTGACAGGAAAAATATTGGAATGAATACTTGAAGCATTCTACTGACTCATTGAGTCACACTTCAGTTTGAAAAGTAGAAATGTTCAGGACTACAAAGAGGATGCACAATTACCACAGGAATATTAGAACAGTTGCCAGTGGAGAGATGGTATTCAGGGAACAAAGAGTGGCAGAGAGCAGTCTAGGGCTTCCAGCCTCCCCAGCATGAATGGAGGTAATTGTACACATCCAGAGCAGGGGAATTCTCTGACACTTCAGGTTTATGTTTATTATTGTCACATGTACTGAGGTACAGTGAAAACCTTAGTTTTGCATGCTATCCAATCAGATTAGATAATCTATATTACTAAAAGTCTGATCTTGACCACTTCCTGTTGTTCTGTATATTGATTTTAGAAAAAACGCTGCTGCCACTAATGCCTATGATTTTTGGCCATCTTACTCAGAGTCCCCCTCTGCTGCGCAGGACAAGAGGATTTTTCTCATTGCTGAAAAATAAAAGAGTTATTAGTATTTAAAAAATGTTGAGATTCTCTTTCCTGAAGGCCACGCCCCTTCCGGAGGTACTATAAAACCTGGAAGTATTGAGAGCCTCAGTCAGTCTCTGCAAGATGGGGGAAGCAGGAGCAAGTTCTCTTGGTCTGAGCTGTGAATAGCACTGAACACATATCTACTAAACTGTGAGTGGTTTTACTGGCCTGTCAGTGCCCTTAATGTGGTTTGCAAATAGTTTGGAAATGCTAAAGCTGTGTTGCTTTTGGTTTTGAAATCCTAAAGCTGTGTTGCCTAATTAAAGTTGCCTTGCCTAATTAAAGATACATTGCCTAATTAAAGTTGCCTTGCCTTCTATATAATTAAAAGTCTAATCTTGACCATTTCCAGTTTGTGCTTTATATTGATTTTAGAAAAAATGCTACCACATATGTCTGTGCTTTTTGGCCATCGTACTCAGAGTCCCCCTCCGCTCATCAGGTGCCGAGGAGTTTTCCCAGCGATGAAAAATAAAAGAGTTATTAGTGTTTTAACAATGTTGAGATTCTCCCTCCTGTCAATCACGCCATGAAAGCAATGCCCCTAATGGTGGGAGGGAGGAGGGACTATAAAACCAGGAAGTGTGAGTGTGGCTCAGTCTCTGCTAGATGGGGGAGGGAGAGGCCACCCTGCTTGAAATGGAATTTCAAGGAATAGCAGTGAGTCAACTGCCAGTCCACCAGCCGTGAATGAGCTGCCAGCACAACAGGCTTGAATGATTGAGCTGCCAGCCCAAGAATCCAATTGCCCACAATGCCATACTAGCCCTCTGGACCAGGTTCAGCAATAGCTACTTCCCCAGAGCCATCAGGCTATTAAACTTGGCTCGGTCAAAACTCTGAACATTAATACCCCTTAATCTGTTATTTGCATGTTATCAATTTATTTATTCATGTGTGTATTTACATATATAATGGTATATGGACACACTGATCTGTTATGTAATCAATGCCTACTATGTTCTCTTATGTTTATTGTCATGTGTCCTGTCAGGGACACATGACAATAAACTCTTTTGACTTTGACTTGGAAAACAGTCCCTTCAGCCCACAACACCCATACTAGCACTCCAGAACCCCCCCACCCCCCCCCCCCCCCCCCCCCCCCCACTGGCCACCAATATTTTAATTGGTGGAGAGGTGGAATATTGCATTGGGGGACCAGCCCTCCCATGTGATGCTGGGACCCAACGGGGCAGCAGTAAGTGATAAGTAGGATAGGACATCTTTGCTGATTTGCTGAGGTGGGGGATGTAATGTAAATGAGAGAGACAGATAACTGTATTGGATTTAATGAATAGTATTTTGAAAATCTCCATTCAGTGATTTGTTAAATATTATTTAAAAGGTTTGGGAGATTGTAATATCATAATCCGCCATAGCCCCAGATATTTAGCAGTTTCTTATAGCAAGCATCTGCTACTGGTATTTATTTCTGTTTAACGAAAAGCTACTTCAGCTGGTTGTATGTAATTTTCAAGAATAATGCATTACCATTGAATGATACAATCAGCATTTTGAAAGATATATTCAATGCTGGATCATAAAAGAATAACCACCTGTTAGTTAATGATATAAAGTAATCCCTGTGCTTCTTATTATCAGTATAAATATCAGTAGAAAAACCTGATAGGGAAACCAGCTAAGCTGAATGAGTCAGAGCAGAAACGAGGATAACACTGGTGATTATAGTGAAAGCAAAGAATACAGTTTTGATTTTGTAAATCCTATATCAGAAGTGGATTTGATTCCATTGTTTGCTCCAATGTCATTTATTCAATCCTTTTCAGAATTTTCATCAATGTGCCCTCGCCCTTCCAGAATATTTCTCATATTTCTATAGCCATGATACATTCTAAGCCCCATCCATGGCTCAGCACAGTGGGAGAGAGATGCATTCATAAGTTGAATAAATGTAAAAGTTAATGTATAAGTTTAAAAAAAAAATCATTGAAAGGAAGCAGTTATGTACCATGTCACATTTAAAGTGCTGCTAAACATGCACATTTCCAGCATGTGTACTGTGAATAAAAATACATTTCAGGAATAGAAAAAGTATGTACTTTTCTTTTCAAAACATGAACTTCACCTTTGCACCATAGCAAGTTCTTCACTCCTCTGGGTACAAACTCATCTACTTTAACAAATATCCCCTGTAATATGCTTTCTCATAAAAAATGATTAATTAAAAAAACTAAATGTTGCAGATGATGGGAATCTGAAATAAAAACGGAAAGTTAGAAATACACTGCATGGCAGCAGCCATTGCAGAGAGAGAGAGAGAGAAACAAGAGTTCATTGGGTGGAACTTGTTGATCCTGGTCCACACCTAGCGATCACCATCCATGACAGTCCAAAGGCCAAACAACATGTTAGCAGGCACTTGTTTTCTTTTGGTGTGACCACTGGTCACCCTTTGCAAAGGTATAAGTAGCTACAGGGAGCCAAAGGCAAGACTCCTCTGACAGACTACCTGCTGGCAACTGTCTGAAACTGAACTACAATAATCATAAACTTGGTGTTATATTTGATTCAAAGATAAGCTTCAAATGTAATATTCTACCAATCTTAGTGATTTCCACCAAGTCTATAACCCAAAGAAGTATTTGTATTTTCTAATCTGGTTTCTTCATCACCCTGAATTAAAATGCTCCACCTGTAGTGGTGAGACCTTTTTCTGTCAAGGCCCAAAGCTCTGAATTCTCCCCTTAACACCATCCTGCTTCCCCTCTCTTTCGTTACTTGCAGAAAGGCAGGTAGAATAGTAAGATTGAACGAGAACTTACCAGTTCGAAGGTTGATCTTTATTTTATGAGGAGTCGAAGTGAGGGATTTCGTGAAGAGCCCGCCGGCGCGCATGCTCGACATACTTCAAAGTAGCGGCGTGGAATCACAGAAACCAACAATAGAAATGACTTCGCATAGTAAGATTGAATTGACTAAGATTACCAGATGAAGGTGATTGAGGGTTGGGCGAGGAGGGCACGAAATCCCTCACTTCGACTCCTCATGAAATAAAGATCAACCTTCGAACTGGTAAGTTCTCGTTCAATCTTACTATTTCATTTCGGAGTCACGTGAGTGACTTCGTGAAGACTTCAAAGCTTCTGTGATTACACGCCCTGGACCACGTCCATGCTGACACACCACTACCAGGGATGGATGGGAGGAACAAACTGGCTCAATAGCTCATACTGCAAAACAAGAGCATATTTATTAATAACAAATCAAAAACCCCTCATGCGGGGACATCTCCACGTTCTTGACCTGCATTCAGCACGGCTTCTGCGAACTGTAGAGGAGCAGCAACAGGCTTGTTATAAAAACGCTGGAACACAGCTTCATTCGCCCATCCTGCTGTGGCGAGAATTTGGTCCATAGGCACCTCCATGACCCTCGCCGCTGACGTCGATGCAGCCCTGGTGGAATGAGACTTGAACACAGTGTCGATACCTGACTTACCCAAGACGACTCGAAGCCACCTGGATATCGTCTGGACTGTCACTCGATGATGAGGTCTCTTATGAGTGACAAGCAGGTATCTCTCCATTCCTCTGATGCGTGCCGTCACCTTGACATAGTGGCGGATATGTGAGGCTAAACATAGCCTAGCATCTGCGGGGTATGCCGGGAACTTCAGCTGCAGCCCTGTGCACCCAGGTCTATGCTGCTTTAGTAGCTCGTCAATGAAAAAGACTACTTCTGTAGGGGTAGATGTCATTCTGTCGACACGAAGTTTGTGTAGTGTCTGTACCCTCTGAGCTGAAGTCAGCGCTAGTAACATCACCAGCTTCATGGTGAGTTGGTCCAGTTGGAGCCCTTCCATGGGAGACCACGTCCTGAGCAGGGTTAATACGTCCCTGACATCCCAGGTGATATTATAGCGTGGTGTAGGCGGATTCATATTGAATATACCCCGCATGAGTCTGGACACTAGCCTGTTGGATCCTACCTCCAAACTGAGGTAGAATGATAGCGCACTTCTGGCGCTGTTGATGGCACTATAACTTAAGTGTTCATCATGGTGCAACCCCGCGAGGAATTCCAGGACGTCGGTTATTGTCACGTCGTCGTACGTGATGCGAGAGCGGCTGCAGTAGGCTTCCCACTTCTTAATATGCGAGCGGTATCTTCGCCTTGTGGACTCTCGACACGACGCCCCGATGGTATCCATGGTCCGAGCCGAGAGGCCGTATTGGACTAACGGCCTGTTCAGAACCTGCAAGCCAACAAATTTAAATAGCCATGGCAGGGATGTGGCTCCCCTGAGACAGGGTGAGTAACCAATTGTGGGCAACCCTTCAAAAGGACCCAAGGTTCATTGAGCATGTCAAAGACCACCGGATACCAAGGCTGTGTGGGCCAGTCGGGTATAATAAGGATGCCCTTGGCAGCATCTGCCTGAATCTTTCGCAATACCCGACTGATGAGGCAAAACGGGGGGAAGGCATAGAAAAACCACTTCCCCCAGTCCAGCGAGAATGCATCTAGCGCTATAGCCCCAGGATCTGGTTCCCATGAAACGTAGGCTGGTACCTGATGGTTTAACCGTGACGCAAAAAGGTCAATGTCCGGTTTACCAAATTTGGCAGTGACTTTAGAAAAAATCTCAGGATGCAACATCCATTCAATATTGTCATTAAATTTGCGTGACCTGGTGTCCGCCACAGTATTAAGTTCACCTGGCAAATAGGTAGCTGAAATCCAAATGTCTCTTTGAACACACCAGAGCCAAATTGAGTTAGCCAATTTGTCACATGAAACTGACCTGGTACCACCCATATGGTTTAAATATGCCACAGCTGTGGTGTTGTCTATTTGGAGACGGACGTGTGCTCCAACAAGCTTGGAACAATATGCACGAAGTCCGTGGAATGCTGCCAGCAACTCCAAATAGTTAATCCCTTGAGTCAACAACATCGACGACTCAAGGGTGTCCCATCTGCCCCCACAACTAGAGCAATTATCAGTAGCTCCCCAGCCATTGGAGCTTGCATCAGTCTGTAAATATACCACCGGATTAGCCTCCCTAACAGGCTTGAATGAGTTGCTAATGTGACACACCCACCATTGCAACTCAGTTATCGCTTCGGACGGCAGCTGCATTGATCGATCATAATGACCAGCGTTCCGTTTTAACGCAGTAATTTTAGCTCTTTGCAAATTCTGATAATGCAAAGGTCCATATCGTGCTGCCGGAAACAAAGCCACTAGCTTGCCAATTACTGTGACTGTATGCCGAATCGATGGTATATTGGTGCCAATTAAATCTCTGCACACCTGAGTGACTTCCTCAATTTTGTTAATTGGTATAGTTATCCTCATGCTCATTGAGTTCACCGTGAACCCTAGGTAATTAATTACCTGGGCAGGGCAGAACTTCGATTTCTCTGGATGGACAATGAATCTTAATTGTTGAAATATATTGACAGCAGCTGCAACACCCTGTTCGGCCAATTGCAGGGTGTGGCCCACAATAAAGACATCATCTAAATAGGCCATAACTATATGATGTCGTTGTCTCAAATAAGCCATGATTGGCTTCACCAATTTAGTGAACAATCTAGGGGCTGTAGTGAGCCCATTAGGCAAAGCCTTATACTGCCAAAGTTGCCCCATCCAGATAAATTTCAAAAACCTTCTATCATATTTCTGGATGGATACTGAATAATATGCATCCCTCAAATCGATGCATGCCATAAAGCAACCATGAGAAATCAATGACTTGGCTGTTTCAAATGTATCCATTTTAAAATGAGTATATGTTACAAACGTATTCAAACGGGTTAGATCAATAATGACACGACAGCCTTCTTCGGTCTAGTAAATATGTTCGAAACAAATTCAATTGGCTCATGCACCGTTTTCTCAATCACACCCTTCTGTTCCAGACTTAAAATTTCCTTATAACCTGCTGCCTATTCTGCAGCAGACAATTTAAACGTACGACCAGGCATGTGCTGGGATGGAGGAATGTCGCCATTAATAAACTCAATTTTATGCCCCTGAATATTCCGCAACACATACTCATCACCAGTAAAATTACCCCATACACCCAAAAACAACCGTAAACGACCACCAACATGGGAAGTTAAACAGAGAGAAAAAAGAGAACCAGACCCCCTCACCTCCGTGGTTACCGGCGGTCCTTGACACGTGTGGGTGGCCGTGGAGGTGCTGGGTTGGCTTGAGGGCGCAGCGTCTTCGATTTCCACCAAGTTCTCTGCCGACCCTGTCCTAAAAAAGACCCTTGGTGCTGGTTCTGGTGCTGTTGTCGTTGTGGAGCTAGAGGGTGAGTCCTCGTCGAGGCACTGGCCGACCCTCGTGAGCGAATGTATGGAGCTTTTGAGCCTGACGGTGTGGGGGCACTCTGAGAGCGCATGATCCCCACCGTTTTGGCTTGTTCGTCAAGCTCTTTGACTCTCTTCGAGAGGTCCTCACCAAAGAGCTGACGGGGCGGCGGTGGCGGCGGTGGTTTGCACAATCCTGCAAACTTCGGGTTGAGTGCTGGGCGGATGCTGTTTTTGCGAAACCCGTTGATTTCGTGCTGGGTCGCGCACAATAGGGCCAAAGCATCTTCCTGGTCCAAATTCAGTTCGTCCCCGTCCACCGACCGCGCAAAGGCGGTAATACCGGCCGTGAGGAGTTTCAGGATCCGCTGCAATTTTAGCTCCTGTTGACGGATAGCCGCACTGATGTTGCCCCATATTGGCGTATTGACCACAGGCACGTTGAGGGAGTTGCAGTTTGATGGAGCCTTGTGACGGCTCATAGCCTGGATGAGGACTTCTTCCTGCAGCACCTGATTATTAAGAAAGTCCACTGTGGCTGCCAGCTTTGTATTTAGAGGAAGACCAGATGAATGCGGGGCCGCGAATTTGGTCGCCACATCCAAGAGTTCCTCCGCCGGCACCTCCAACGGAGGTGGTACGGGATCCACCAGAACCTCCTCCTCCTGCTGCTCCAGGCTGATAGTAGATGTTGGTGAAGACGCCCTGTGCCTGTTGCTGCCCTGCTGTTGTTGACGTTGAAGCAGGAGCTCCAGCAGCCGCTCCATACGGTCAATACGCCCTTCACCCTGAACACTCAGGTGGTCGGAGTCCTCCGGCTCTGAAAAGAAAACCGGGCTCCTGTCATCGGCCCGCACCTCGTCGAGGCCCTGCCGGTGCCGGTAGTTGTCGCTAATAGCCGCCGAGGCGAAACTGTGCGATTCCTGCGCGGGCGTGTTCAACCGCCTCCGTTTAGCGGGAGCTGAAGCCGCTGCCACTAAGGACACTTGCGGCGTGGTGTCGGCACCAGCCGAAGCATGGCTGCCTGAAGCCCGCGCAGTCTTGCCGGCTGCCCACATCGTGGACCTTGCCGACGTATGGTCTCGCCATGGTCTCGCCATCCATGGGGGGCTCGGCGACCGTGACGAGACCCGACTCAACCGACCCGTCCCGGCGTCGAGAGTCGGGGTGTGCCGGCTGGACCTCGCAGCCGCCCCGGGTCTCGCCCTGAAACCTGACCGCTCCTCCGCGGCAGGCAATGCCTTAGCCCTGACAGGGTTAGGCATTGCCTGAGTGGAACAGGCCGTGCAACGGCACGTGCCCTGCTCGAGGTCGCCAGCGAGCCCGCTGACGACCTGACTGCCATGGCAGGGTCCTCCTGCTCTGGCGGCACACCACACTCCTCCTCGTCGAACTCCTCCGAGCTGTGGTGTGCTGGCGGATCTGGACCTGTAAACACAGGGCTTACCCACATCTCCGCCTGAGTCCCGGCCTGCGTTGCAGGTACTGCCGATGGTAATGGCCCCGGAACTGTTGGCCGTCGAATTCGTCCAGACATCCTCCGGCCCTTGAAACTCCCATCCATGTCGTTGCTGCAAGACATAATCAGACAACAAGGACCACCAACTAAAGGTAGAATACTTACCTCCGTGGCCCCTTATGAAGGGCTGGCGAGGAGCGCGCTCCACCGCCAGCCGTCGCAGCAACGCGGTACGACGATATGTCGAGCATGCGCGCCGGCGGGCTCTTCACGAAGTCACTCACGTGACTCCGAAATGAAATAACAACAGCTATACCAGAGAGAATGTGTTTTCAAGGAAGTACAAAAGCCAGCACAGAAAGTACAAAAGTATGATGCAAGCGGGGAAAGCCATAAGAGCCAGGGAGAATGCAGAGGTCAATGAGCAAAAAAAAAGGAAATAATAATCATCATATAGAAATAAGGACTAGACTATAGATTCCAAGGGAAATCATAGCTCATTTGTGCAAGCAGACCATGGGGCTAGAACCTGCACCGTGTTTAGTGCAACAAGGAGGTGGGAAGTACAAGGAGGGAGTGCTGTATGTAAAATTAAAATGCAAGCACCAAGTTCCTGAAGATTCTTCAAAACAGGAAAGGAAGTTGACATGATTTTATCATAATTTCTTAAATGTTTTGAGGAATCATGTGAAAAATGTCATCAGCATTGTTTACTGTCAAGGACAGAGATTACATCAAAAAGCACTACCAAAAATTTAGGTTGATACCTTATATTTCCTATCTGTTTAATTGTATTCCCAGCATCACCGAGTTGCATGTAGTTCTTAACAATAAAATATCTTAATCAATTAGGATCTTTGGTATCCTCTGAAAATATGCCAATGGAAGATAGGGTAGGGAATTGAAGAAGGCATTTTGTATGCTTGCATTTATAGGCCGAGATGTTGAATATGAGAGTCATGCTACAGTTGCACAAAACATTGGTTAGACTGCACTTGGACTAGTGTGTTCAGTTCTGGTTGTCACACAACAGAAAGGATGTGGTATCAATTGAAAGAGTGCAGGAGAGATCCACCAGAATGTCCTCTGGAATGGAGGCTGCAGTTACGATGAGAGATTGGATAGGGGGTGTTTATTCTCACAGGAAGGTAGGAAACTAAAGAGTGACCCGATAAAGCTTCATAAAATTATGAGGAGCATGGATCATTTGAGTCTTTTTCACAGAGCAGGGGAACTGAGAACTACATAGCACAGGGATAAAATGAGAAGTAAGAAATGTTAAAGGAGATGTATAGAGTAATTTTATTTTACACAGAGGTAGTGGGTATCTGTAATGAGCTGCCAGAGGAGGTGGTCAATGCAGCGACAATTATACCAAAAAGGCATTTGGACAGGTAATTAGATAGGAAAGACTTATGAGGGATTGGACAGGCATCATAGTCAGCTCAAACCAAGGGCTGAATGGGTCTGTTTGTGCTCTACAATTCCTTGATTCTATGAAGAATTCTATGGAAGCTGACACTTTACAAGTTCTGGAGTTACAAGACTAATATGTGACAGATATTATTCCCATGACCTACATAAATAAATTGTGCATAGGGTTTTAAATTACATACACAGTTACAGCAGGCATCTATCTAAAAAAAAAAATTACAAATGTGTCCCATGTGATTTTGCCATCAAATATCATGACAAGATGTCTGAAGGGAATAGAATATTTAGAATATGACATAAAAATTATAAGGGGCAATAAATCATATAAGTACTGCTTAAAGTAACAATGCAAGAAATTGGTGTGCATGTATGAGAATGTGAAAGAACGAGGAACATGGAATTATATGTTCGGCTCAATTGATTTTCTTTCTTATATTACATGCAACAGTCCTACAAGTGAAGTTAAAGTGTGTATATGTGTATATATATATACACACACACACACACACACACACACACACACACACATATAGACTCAGCTTAGATTAAACTGCACTTTATAGAAAATTGTATTGCTGAGAATAAAAGGATTTTGCATGTAATAAAGTAAAACACCTTGAGGCCAGCTTCATTAATGAAACCATGTAGAATGTTATGAATTAAATAACTAATTTAGCAATATAATATAATTATTTTTCAATCTCAATTTATTCTTAGTTTTCTACTCTCAATTTGCTTGTAATCCAATGTGCCAAAATCATTTATTGACCACGTACAGGCAACAACAACCTGATGAGTCGTGGCAAAATGAAAAATAACTGCTGCATTGGGAAAATGGGTTCATATCGGGATTTATCATAAGCAAGAGAAAACCAGTTAAAGGGGCTAAAACATGTACTTTGTTTTACTTTTCACAGGGGTTGTCTAACCCATCAAGCACGTCTCGGTGTTATCAGCCATTTATTGAGTTCTTAGAATGCTACAATTGAATCTGTTTCCAGCATAAGTCTTTCAGTGCATTCCTATTTCACTTCTGATTCTTTTATCCCCGGACACAGGACACAGCATCTTGACGAGGGATGAAACCTGAAATGTTGGCAATTCTTCGTCGTCCCCTACAGATATGCTCAATCCTGCTGAGTTCCTTTAGCAGTTTGTTTTTTTGCTGAAGATTCTAACACGTGCTACCTCTATATTTGTGACTCCATGTCTGTGTCTGCGTCTGTAACAGATTAGATTTCCAGGCATTCACTATTGAGAAGGGCAATGTAGTTAGAGAATTAAAGAAATGAGCAGTGACATTCTGGAACAATTTATCATCATAAAGGAGGATGTACTATATATCTGGGCAGGTTTATTGATAAATACATCCCCAGAGTCTCATGAACTGTAGTCCATGCTGCTCTGGATGCAAGGGAGAACATTGCTGGGGCTCTGACAGATATTTTAAAATCTTCTCTGGCCACAGAATGGGTGAAAGATGGAGGACTGTAAAAAAGGGCAGCAGGGAAAAGCCAGGTAATTACATGCTAGTGAATCCAATATCAGTGGCAGGGAAATCATTGGAAAAGTGATTTCAGATTTAAGATAAGATTAATCAGCATTGGGAAAAGCTGGGATGAATCAAGCATGTCTTTGTTAAAGAGTTTGACTAACTTGGTTGAATTTTGAGGAGGTAACGCATCAATGGAGGTAGTGCTGTCGTAATATACAAGCATTTCAGGAGCAGTTGGAAGCAAACTTGGCTTAATAATAGGAGACAGTGGGTAATGGTCAAATGCTGATATTGCGATTGAAAGCCTGAATCAGTGGTGCTTGATCAATTAGTAAGATGGACCAAGAAATGGCAGGTAAAATTCAATGATGGAAAATGCAAAGATGGAGAATATTTGGAGAATATAACTAGGATATAAGCAACAAATAATAGGACCTTAGGAAGTACTGAGGAACAGAGCAATAAAGGTGTAGACAACACAAAATGCTGGAGTAACTCAGTAGGTGTACCTGTTCAAGGATCCCTGAAGACAGCAACACAGGCGATTAAAAAGGTGCAGGGATACTTGTCTTCAATAGACTGTGCATAGCATATAAGTGCAAGGTTCAACTTATGATGCAATTTTATAAAGCATCAGTGAGACAACAGCAGGAGAACTGTGAGCAGGAGTATTTAGTTGTCACACTATAATTTGTTTGTGGCTGCACAGAGGAAATTTGCCTAAATTTTGACCAGGATGGAATGTTTCAGATATGAGGTGAGACTGGAAAGGCTAGGCTTGTTTGCCTTGGTATAGAGGGTGCCCTGACAAGAGTTATAGAAAATTCTGAGGGATATAAATTTATTAGATAGTGTAAAAACATGAAGAAAATTCCCGACCCAAAATCTCACCTATTCGTGTTCTTCAGAGATGCTGCCTGACCCACAGAGTGATTCCAGCATTCTGTGGCTTGAGGAAATTCCGAAGGGATTTGAGGAAGAGTATTTTCACACAGATGATAATTTAAATATGGAAAGCATTTCCCTAGATACAATGGAGGCAGATCCTACACTGTGTTTAATAAGTATTTAAATAACTTAAAATTATTTTTATATTCCAGGCCAGGCCTTGGAACTTAAGAGCAGATTATGAGAAATAGGATTAGTTGGGATAGGTGGATAATGGCTAACGTAAATACAGTGGGCTAAAAGCCCTGTTTCCCTGTTAAGACTCAATTACTGAAGAAATTGATGTCAAAGTGAAATAAGCCACATACACCAAGGAGATGGCATGGTGGACCAGCAGTTGAGTTGCTGCCTTACAGCGCCAGAGCCCTGTGATGGATCCTGACTACGAGTGCTCTCTGTACAGAGTTTGTACGTTCTCCCCGTGACTGTGTGGGTTTTTCCCCGGTGCTCCGGTTTCCTCCCACACTCCAAAGACATATAGGTTTGCAGGTTCATTTGACTTTGGTAAAAATTGTAAATTGTCCTTAGTCTGCAGGATAGTGCTAGTGTAGATTGTGTACAGGGACCGCTGGTTGGCACGTACTTGGTGGCCAAGGGGCCTGTTTCCGTGCTGCATCACTGATCTAAACTTAAATAAGATTAGATGAAAGCATATCCCAATGTAGATCAATGGGCTGAGATACCAGGTTTCAAAAACAGAATTGCAGAGACTATATTTCTTTTTTTAAAAAAGATTCTTATGAATGATCAGTAACACAAAGAGTGTTATTTTAGGACAAGATATATAAGATACAGACTTGACTCACCGGTTGGCTTTTTGGCACGTCATAGACACCTTCCTTCTGATGGCTTGTGGGCACCTAGATATCAAACAATCAAACAAATATTCTAATTAATAAACTGTGATATCATTTTTGGTGATTGAAAGGAAATTTTGTTGACTGAATGGATGCACAACGATGTCAAACTCTGGTACATTGAGTTGCATCTCCCAAACAGCTCCATAACCAGGAGCATCACTGTTACTGGCTTATCAAGGCCTAGAAATCGAATTTCAGTGGGTGCAATTCATTGGTTCCAATTCATTGGTTCCATGTCATTTGCCCTTGTTACATTTATTAGATTTGAAATAAAATGAACCTTCAATTTCAGAGCAGTTTCATAGCTCTGGGAAGCAACAGAGCACAAATTAGATTATTATATTTCAGAGACAACTGCTCCTTAATACCTGCTTAGGTTAATTGAGTATTTTTGATGAGTTATCAGTATTAGTGGGGTAGGAGATTGCAACCCCTTCACGTGGTCCACCCGGTTTCGACAAATGCAATCAACCTGGTGTGCACAAACGGAAGATGAAGTAGAACAACTTGTCTTACAACTTTAGGATGTGCACGCCATATGCAAGAAGAAGATGATCAGTTTTAGTAAATTACATATTAATGCAATGTATCTGAGATGGGAAAGTAACAAAGAAAATGACTAAGATAGTTGGTGTTGGTTTATTATTGTTATGCGTACCAAGAACCAGTGAGAAACATTACAAGCAGACAAATCATTCTATAAACAAGTACAATCAAATCATACACAAATTAACAGGCAGTGCAAAGCGAAAAATACCAGAGGGCAGGATACGGTGTTACATTGTTACGTTAAAAAAGTACAAGCGCCAAAATGATAGGTTGGGAGATCGGAACTACACCCTTAGCTTAGAGAGGACCGTTCAGTTGTCTGATAACAGTAGGGAAAGAGCTGTCGCCCTGAATCTGGTGGTACCTATTTTTCTAAATTTTGTATCTTCTACCTAACAGGAGGGTGGGGAAGGGCAGGATAACCAGGGTGTAAAAGGTCCTTGATTATGTTGGCTGGGGTGGAAGATTGCAACCTTCACGTGGTCCGCCCTGTTTCGACAAATGCAATCAACCCAGCGTGCACAATCAAATAAGATCAAATGAGGGAGTGGGGGTGGAAGGGGTGTTGATCTCTGTGACTGGGCTGCATCAGCAACTCTGCACTTTTTTGCAGTGTTTTGCTGAGCTATTGCCCAGAAGTTTAGTTTACTTTAGTTTATTATTGTCGCATGTACTGAGGTGAAGGAGAGTAAATTTGTAGTAGTTTGGACATTTCTGGGACGATTATGGTGAAAGTTGATGAGGGAAGTGCAGCAGATATTGTCTGCATGGACTTCAGTAAAGCATTTGACAAGGTTCCCCGTGGTAGGCTGGTCCAGAAGATTTAGTTACATGTGTTCCATTTAGGGTTGGTGAATTTGATCCAATGTGGCTTGGTAGAGAAGTCATTGTGTTGAGGGATACTTTTCTGTTTGGAGGTTTATGACCAATAGCATTCCACAAGGTTAAGTGTTGGGACCTCTGGACCTATTACCTCTGGTAATATATATTAATGGTTTGGATTAAAATGTAGACAGATTGATTAGTACATTTACAGATGATACAAAAATTGGCGGAATTGTGTATAGCGAGGAAGGTTGATAAACATTTCAGCAGGATATAATTCGGTTGGAAATTTGGGTGGAGAAATGGTGGATGGAGTTGAATCTGGACAAGTGTGAGATATTAATTTTAGGAGATCAAAAGCAAGAAAAAAGCCGGATCCTAAGAAGCATTTAATGTACAAAGCCAATCCACAACTTCCTGAAAAGGGCAACAAAAAGCAGGTAAGGAATCATACAACATGCTTGTATATTGGGCTTTGGACATAATGGTTGGGAAGGCATGTTGTAGTTGTGTAAAACTTTAGATAGACTATATTTGTAGCATGTGTGCAATTCCATTTGCAGCACTACATGAACAATGTGGATGTGGACAATTTCTCTGGAGCATTAGAGGCTAGGAATGGCCTGATATAATTATGTACAATTATGAGAGGCATAAATAGGCCAGTATTTTACCAGGATGGAAATGTCATATACTAGGTATGTTGCAAACCTTACCTTGAGCAGCGCTGCAGTTCTGCCGCTCCCCGTGTGCGCGACTTTGGCGCCTTTCAGAGGGGGGCGGGCTTAAAGTGCCGTTTTTCCACAGGCAGGACGAATCGATGAATGTCGGGCGATTTGGTTGCGGAAGAAAAATCGCTCTGACATTTCATGAATGAAGGTATTTTTAAATTACTCTAAATTATTTATTAACTAGAGTAATTTAAAAATCACCTTCAAAAGCCGTGAGCACTGACAACCGGAAGGAGTTTGTGTAGGGGAGAAGAAAAGGTAAATAGTTTATTTTTATATTAAAAGTTGGTTTTTCGGGAGGCTTTAATAATATTTTTATGTTGCGAAATGGGGTCCCAAAAAATCTATGAACAAACAATATTTTTCCTCCCGACTTCACCGCTAACCGCAACGTTCCAATCCACCGCATTCCACTAAAACCCACTCGCTAGTTGATTTAAATGGCCATTAATTTACAGGAATCAAACACTAAATTCCTTCCATTTGGCCCAGAAATTCATGAAAATGAGATTTAAAAATTATGTTATATTGTGGATTATTGTGTGAATGTTATTTTGACACTTAGGCAATTTAAAAAAAGTTTATCTTTTCTTAAGAAATGGATAGATGTTTAGATCTACTCATTGAATTTTGTAATTAGCTATAATTAGATAACTAACTAATTATATGCTTTAATTTCAGGTCATCCAAGTAAGATTGTTTCATATTTGTTTCAGAATGCTTCAATCTATAATAACTGAAAATTTCATTGAGTTCTCTTAATTTTTAAGAAAGTTATGGGCTTTTAACTTTTCCAGATCACAGCTTTTGAGTTAAGTCAATTGAAAGGCAATGGGGAGCAAGATGCTAATTTCCGAGTATGAAAATGGTCATAACTTTCTTAATACTGAAGATATGAAAGTAAATTAGGTGTCAAATTAAACTTCTTTTTATGCTTTATCTGATGGGATAAATTGCAGACTTGATTTTTTAAATCTCAAAATTTTGTAACATTGCTACATATACTGGAGGGCATTATTTTATGGTAAAAGAGGGAATGTTTAAAGGAGGTTTGCAAGGCAACTTTATTCACGGTGTGGGGAGCACCTGAAACACGATGCCATGGAAAGCAGATACAATAACAATGTTCAAGAGGCATTTAGACTTACACGTGAGCAGGTTGGGAATAAAAGGATAGGGACCGGATACAGATGGGATTGGTCGACACAGACGTGGTGGGTTAGAGGGCCAGTTCCTGTGCTGTACTGTGTGGTATTCCATGCAAACAGAGACATAGAACATAGAACGGTACAGTACAAGAACAGGCCCTTCGGCCCACAGTGTCTTTGCCGAATATGATAACAAGATCAACTCCAATCTGCCCGCATGTAATCCATATCCCTCCATTCCCTGCATATCTATATACGTATCCAAAAGTCTCTTAAATGCCACTATCGTATCTGCCTCAACCATGAACCTTGGCACCCAGTTTCAGGCACTTATGGCCCTCTGTGTAAAAAACTTGCCCCACACATTTCCTTTAATATGTCCCCCTCTCGCCGTGAAGTTATGCCCCCTTGTATTTGATTGTTCCATCCTGGGAAAAGGATTCTGATTATCTCCGCTTTCTATGCTTCTCATAATTTTATATATAATTTTATGAGGTCTCCCTGCAACCTTCAGCAATTCAGAGAAAATAATCCACGTTTGTCCAACCTCTGTCTGCAGCTAATACCCCCTAATCCAGGTATCATTCTGATAAAGCTCCTCTACATCCTTTCCAAAGCCTCCACATCTTTCCTGTAATGGGGCGATCAGAACTGCACGCAACACTCCAAAAGTATTGGCAACTCCGGGAAGCAGCACTGATATCAAACAGTCAATTTGCAATCTGCACTACAGACCATTCTCCATTTATATGGATTTAAAAAATGGGGCACATGTGGAATTTAAAGTTAGAAATACTAACATTGTACCGGAGAAAACATATGCAGTTTACACTTAAAACTCTCAATTTAGCATAAACCAGTAAATTAACAGCTGTTCATAAACGGGGTATAAATTCCTCTGACTTTTCATTCTCAAGCCACTTGACTTGCTTCCAATTTTCTCTGAAGTGCATGAAATGAGTCTAAGATAATTCTTTATCCCATTTTTCTTCACTAAGAAAATCAATTCTCCACAATGTTCCATTACAGAGAAGTGGCTGAGATCTGGAACTTAACAGAGTGTGGGAGCATAGGTATATTACTCTGTGCTACACCTGAGTGTAAAGCATCATGCTGGCATGTTACTTTTAGAGATATACTTGAAATCAATCCCAAATCTACATGTAACAAATAGTTCATAAAAGTTTCAATTTAAGTAATTTCAAAGTAATGTCAATGTAAGCAATTAAAAAACAATAACTGCTTTTAAATAATCACTTTTTTTAAATGATTAAAAACATTAAAGGGGGCTATTGTCAATAGATGTTTATCTAATTATTCTCAAATACAATATAATAAAGATATGAAAGCTGTGCTCTCCTACCAAAAGCACCCTCTAATAATTTAGTTCTAACAATTGTCCCCAATCCAATCATTGTTCTGACATTTCATTCAATCCAAATAAATACTATTTGCTAGCCAGCAACAAATGACTCCTGGTTAATAAATTTTATCATAATTCGTGACATAGTCTAAGAAACTGTGGATTTCTTTGTCACTTAGAAGAAGACCGTTCAGCCTGCTGCCTCCACCTTGGCACTGACTTTCGCTACCTATCAGACAAACCTTTCACTGTTCTCCAAGTCTGACCCAAATCAGGACCTTTCTCTCTGAGCTACCCTCATATTATCTTCAAACTCACCTCTAAATGAAACCCACCTCCTGCTCCCTCAACTCCATTCCCATTAAACTGATGATTACGCAACACATCTTGCTGTGGCTCATGCTGATGTTAACAATTCTTTATCCTCCAGAACTGTTCTCTCTTCCTAAGGCAGGGCTGCTGTCACCCCTCCTCATAAACCAGCCCTGCCTCTCCAATCTTAAAAAATCACTGTTCCAACTCCAACCTTACCTTCTCCTCAGCATCTGATAATCTGAAACTGCCCAAAGTCATGCATTTCTTAACTGAAGCCCCTTGTTTGGATACCTCCAATCAGGTTACATTTCCTGCCATAGTTCTGCAGCTGCTCCAGTCAAAGTCATAAGGTCATAAGGAATAGGAGTAGAATGAGGCCATTTGGCCCATCAAGTCTACTCTGCCATTCAGTCATGGCTAATCTATCTCTTCCTCCAAACCCTATTCTCCTGTCTTCTCCCCATAGCCTCTGACACCTGTATGAATCAAGAATCTATCTAACTCTTAAAAAATATCCACTGACTTGGCCTCCACGGCTTTTGTGGGAAAGAATTCCACAGATTCAACACCATCTGACTAAATTAATTTCTCCTCATCTCCTTCCTAAAAGAACATCCTTTAATTATGAGGCTATGACTTCTAGTCCTAGACTCTCCCACTAGTGGAAACATCCTCTCCACATCCACCCTATCCAAGCTTTTCACTATTCTGTATGTTTCAATGAGGTCCCCCCTCATTCTTCTAAATTCCAGCGAGTACAGGCCCAGTTCTGACAAATACTCATTATCTGTTAACCTACTAATTCCTGGGATCATTCTTGTAAACCTCTTCTGTTCCCTCTCCAGAGCCAGCACATCCTTCCTCAGATATGGTGCCCAAAATTGCTCACAATATTCCAAATGCAGCCTTACCAGCGCCTTATAGTGCTTCGACAAAGTCACCAGTCACTGATGCTGTCGACCATGGCATCCTCATCCTATGCTTCTTTACAGGTGTCTAACTGGTGGAACTGCCTGGCTCAATTCCTATCCTTGGCCAAAGAATCACTAATAATGGCTTGTTTTTATATGCCTGTGTATCCCTCAAAAGTCTATCCTGGTCCCTTCGGGATGTCATTCAAATGTTTGCACCTCATCCAAAAACATAATGTTAGTTTCTAGAGGGACTCTGAAAAAACACCATTCTAACTAATTATCACCCTGCTTGACCCACAAATGTCCCTACATTTTCAGACATTTTACATGATACACAATGTTGGATGAGGAGAAATTTCCTCTAATTAAATAGAGGCAGGCCCAAACCTTGTCCTCTGTTCTTTTCACAAACTCCATTTCCTGGTAAGACAGAATTCCTCGTCAGAAGCCATCTGAAAGTGTTTGATCCCATATTCGATCTACAGTTGCATTTAGATACTCACATTCCTCTTATGACTGTGATTGCCTTATTTTCACCTTCACAAAATTACTGCCACTTCAGCAGCTACTACCCCAGACATGATGTTTCCAATGCCCTGCCGAGTGATCTCTTTCACTACATACACTGTAAAATTCAGACCATTCAAACTCTGACCCATATTTTCTGACAGACACTAATCCCATTCATCTATTTACCTACATTTTCTGACTCGCAGTGTTTCCCAATTAAATCATAATCATATAGGATAGAAACAGGCCCTTCAGCTTAACTTGCCCATGCAGTTCATATTCATATATAATCCATGGAAAGATTCACCACTGTTATTGTAACTAATCTAAAACCAATTCATAATTTATTTGAGTAAGCTACATATTTACTGTTGACTCTAGAGATGTAAATTCATAGTCATGATAAATCCCAGGATTGCATTCAAGTTATCAGGCCTGCACAGGTTTTGTTTGAACTGTCCAATCAGTCTTTCATTCCTTGCCCATAATCCAAACGGTAAATTTAATACCTCTCAATTTTTACATTATACTTAGATATGGGAGACTTGAATTCTTCTTGTTGATCGAATACTTACAACTCTTTGGACATTGGGAAATACCCAGATTAAGCATATTTACTTGTTAAAAAGCTTATTGCAACACAAAGTTAAGACTTTGTGACCCAGCTAATAATGTGGTGTTGGGAATATATACCAGACTGCAGAGGTTATATAGGTTTACGGATAGAGAATATTATACTGCATTGTAATCGTACAAGGCAAGCCGTTGCAGTCATATTCCAAATTGCCTTATACACCAAAAACTTTAACATTTTAATTGGTGTGACATTTGGAACAGATTCATCCATTATAAACAATGCTCAGGATTATTGAAACCATCAGCATGGAATTGATGGCACAATAAGAGACTGCCTCACTTAGCAACTGTTGCTAATGTATTTACAGTTACCACATCAAATCAGATTGAATTATTTTCTTGTTTCCTAGACAACTGCAACATGAATTGATGTCAGTAGTTATTTTAAAGTTAAAGCATATAACGTCTTCAATTCTGTCTACAAATGTTTCCCACTGTCTCTGTTTTAGGCCACTATTTAGCTCTGTCTGTCACATCTTACTGTAATCTCCCCATACAAACCTATTCACGAGTGGTATGAAATGCCTATACTCAGAGGTTGCTTAGTTTTCTATATTTTAGGTCACAGTCATTATCCCAAACACTGCAAATCATTTCTAATTAAAATAACTCAAAAAATTATATCTAATATTTTGCCCATATAAAAATTAAAATTAATAACAAACATTTTTTTTCTTTTGAGCAGCACAGTTATGTTTGGAAAGAAACTGGGAACTATATTAATGAATGTATAAATATATCAGGAAAATGATGTGTTGAATAATTTAGATCAAAAGTTTGTACCTGGTAAATGCTCTCCTCTGTTTCACGGATTGGCTCATGTCCAGCTTCAAATACAATGTACTGTTACATTGCCAGCACAAGGCGGAAAGCAAAAGGGCAAAAGAGTAGGAAAGCACATAAGAAGTTGGAGCAAAGAAAAATCTAAAGCAAGAGTAAGACCAACAATTTCAAAAGTTTTATATAGTACAGCTGGATACACAGATTACAAGTCGGTAAGAAGCATAGGAACAATCTGGGTAACGGACTGGTTCTCCATCAGTCATAGCTTGCTCTTATTTAATACACTTTCTGGAGGACACCATGGCTTAGAAATTGGATCATTCATGCCTGTTTCTATTAATGCATAAAATTCATTAAAGATTCATTTAACCTGGGTTAGTTAACTCTGGTCATCATCTTGCACGGTATTGCACCCATCAAGAAACTGGACTGGTAACTTGATGTTATCGCATCTCATATGACGAGCCAGGCGACATGAATTTTCATTTGCCAGTGTGTGTTCTTTATTGAACACTCACAGTACAACTCAGAACACCATGCACTACTTTTGCTACACCTGCTTCTGCTTAAAGAGCCACTGTGCTGACATCAGGAGAGCAGACTAGACTGCCTGCTCAAGTACCTTCCACGGTTTACAGGTGCAACTTTTAGTTGTCAAAATACATGCAAGTGCTGCCTCAGAGGTAATAGTCCTGACTTCAATTTATTATTGGAGGCACCAGCCTGGCTGCCATCTACAACACAAGCTGGGTTGGGATATCGAGGCAGGAGATTCAACAAGATTCATGAATGAGGAGCCCACACACAGAGAGTTGTAGAAATACCACATCCCAACATCAAATCAAATTCCTCGTATGTTGCAAAACATAGGTGGATATTAAAATGTGAATAAAGTATGATTATGATCATAGGCTACCCTGATAAAACTATGTTTGTAGCTTCAGGTAGCCAAGAATGTCATTACTGAAACATGTCATTGCTGAGACATGTGCCATGCTGCACGAAGACCTTTGGACAAGTTCTTGCACTTGGACTACTCAATGCGAGTCAAGGACATCATGTCCCACAATTTGCTACTTACTCCAACAGTACAGAGGTCACACAAGTCATGGAGATCGTGAGAGAAGCAGATGGTTTCTTAGACACTGGGTTTTGCCAACATTTTGGTTTGCCATGGAGCAGGTAGCCTGTGCCAGCTGTGTGGCACAGTGGCGCAGTGGTAGAGTTGCTGCTTTATAAAGCAGAGACCCGGGTTCGATCCTGACTACAGGTGCTTGTCTGTACGGAGTTTGTACATTCTCCCGGTGACCTGCATGGGTTTTCCCCAGGGAGCTCCGGTTTCCTCCCACACTACAAAGACATACAGATTTGTAGGCTAATTGGCTTGGTATAATTGTAATTTGTCCCGAGTGTGTAGGATAGTTAGTGTATGGGGATCACTGGTCGACACGGGCTCTGTGGGCTGAAAGGCCTGTTTCCTCGCTGTATCTCTAAACTAAACTAAAACTAAATGAGTGTGTCAATATGGTTTCCTCTTATTAACCTTGACTGTTTCATCATTAGAAACGTTTTCAGCTCCTAAATATGCAGGTGGTTGTAGTTCATTATATTTTCCTAATGGTGAAAGACCTGTCCTCAGAAATCACACAAGGTATATTCACGCTCAGGAAGACTATGCTGACAGATATGTTCTGTAGCCTGTTCTGCCCAATGGTTTGGGCCCTGGGGAACAAGGGCTACCCTCCACTCTCCTGGCTCCTCCCACCTACTCACTATCCCTAATAAAGCTACTGAGCCTCCAACAAGTATCAGAAGTATACCACTGGGCTTCTAAAATCTTTGACCTTGGAAAAAACTCAGAGCATTCACTAAATCTATGCCCTTGATTATTTTGTGCACTTCAATAATGCCACTTCTCAGCCCAAAGAAAATAAAACACCAGCCAATCCAGCCTGCTCCCAATAATTCAAGACCACTCCAAAGACGTACAGGTATAGAGGTTAATTGGCTTGGTGTATGTGTAAATTGTCTCTAGTGTGTGTGTGATAGTGTGGGGATCGCTGGTCGGCGCGGACTCGGTGGGCCTAAGGACATGTTTCCGTGCTGTATCTCTAAACTAAATTAGACTAAACAGTGAATCAGACTGCAATAAATCAATCATGAAATGGCTGGCTCGTAGCACAAAGTTCACTAATTTGTTTCTTGTGAGGTCATAATATTAATTTCTGCTTTGCTTAAATGACCGAGAACCCTCATACCTGGCGGGGCCAGTTTTTATGGTGATCCTATCTGATCTCCAGTCTGCCTTGGCACCCGCAATCTCCCTATTAATGAGTACTTCCCTGTTTCTTTGAGCAAATCTAGCAGCTGTCTTCCTTTCTCTGGAGGCATGTTTCTGTAAAAGCTATAGATTCATTGGTATTTGATTGTCTATCATGGCTGAACAATGGTTGAAACCCTTCTCAGGCAGGTCTGCAGCAAATTGTCTGAAATTGCATCACACAAAATGCGGTCATTTGGCAAATTGTGTTTTTGCACGTGCAAACCACTAAAACTGTTTGAATCGCGTTTTTAGCCAATTTAGTGAATGTTTTGCAAACAAACTAAATGGACATTAACACTGTTTGCACCCCAGTACAGCACACAAAAAAAGTCAGAATCCAATTTCTAGGCGTGAATGACAAAACAGGGCTCAGCGATGTGAAATTATTAATCACCTGCATTTCAATTATGGGAAGATGCCATATACACGATCTTGAGGTTTTACATCAACATTTGGCAGGGCTTTATCCAACACATCAATCTCTTCAGCAATATACTTTCAAATTTCCTGTGCCTTCAACATTTTACTTTCATACTAAAGTCCCTTGTTCGGCAAAAACAAATAATGTAAACTTGAACCAAGGGTCCTTCAATCACTAAAACATAAAATATGTTGAATAAATTTATGAATGTGAACGTTTTGCTTAACTATAGATGACCTCTACTTCAAACTTAAAGATTCTATCACCTAAAGGTATTTTAAGATAGGTGCCAAAAAGAGTTTCAGCCATGTATGCCATAATATGAACCCTCTTATTAAAATATATATATTTTCAGGTTCATTGGATAAAAGGTTTCTATATCACAGCATTTGAAGTGCAGCTCAGATAGGTGGAAGTGAATTCTATTAGACTGCCTTTCCCTTACTTTACTGAAAGTTAAAATAAAACTGAGAAAAGAGTGGGTCTGAGTGAGAATCAGCCCTAATCCTCCAGATGGGATTTAAATGTTTGATTGAATTGCTGGGTTTGCCCAGTGTGTTTTACAAAAGAAAATCACTAATACCACATATCAAGGTCTGACACACACTGGTCTTTCTGGAGGATTATATTCTTTAGGGTGTTACTCTATTTGAGCTTTTGAAGGATTGTGAAATACAGTCAGTGTTAGATCAACTGATGAAAGGTGGGTCTTCTGATACATTTGGAATCCATCATCAGGAGACATGAAGTGAACAATTTCAAAGGAGATCGACAGTGTTAGTGAAAACCTGGCTGCATTCTGCTAACACATTTAGTCTCCGTTTTCAGATTGCTTTTGCTGCCAGCAAGCCTTACCAAAGACTACATCATCTATGCTTTTCTCGCTATTGAATCAATAACTTGATAATTTCATTCATGACTTCTTGATATGTGAAATGAATGGGTGGGGCTTCTGAGAAGTCATGTAGAAAAAGTGAACAACTTCCGATTGCTTAGAATTTGAAGGGATAGCCCAATTAATTAAAATGCACATCCAAAGGGCTAGCTGGTTGGTACATTAATTGTTACTATAAATTGTCTTTGGAGTAGTTGGGTGGTAGAAAAATCAAATGGAGTTGATTGGCAATAGGCTGCAAGGCAATGTGGGATTATTGGCGGTGCTACAAAACAGTACTTTTGGACAGTTCCACTTCAATTATTTAATAAGGCAGTTCACCAAGGTTGAACAATAAATGCTGGTTTTGTGCGCAAAGTTGACAATCCAAATATATATAAGAAAATAAAATAATTTGGTTTCGAAAGAGAAAAGAACACCCAATCGGAAGGAAGAAGTACTAAAGAAAGAAGAACGAAGCAAACTGGTGAATGTCTAATTGTTACTTGCTTCTTCGCAGTTAGAAGAAGGTTTTTATTTGTTACATTCTGAGATCAACAATTCACTTTAGAAAATTACCCCCGAGTAAAACTTGGTATAAGACATTCAATAAGATTGAGTACATGCATCAACTAAAAGACTGTGAACAATCCAGGCAATTGCTTTATCCTATTGTCAAAAAACATGTTACATTGGGTTTCTAATATATTAATTGTATTAATTGAAAATAGTGTAATCTCAAATTTATCACAAAGGCAAATACAGTCAGGCTTATTTCTTTATTTTTAACAAGTAAATCTGTCCATGATTCAAGTAATTGTGTTTTGTTAAAATTGTCAAGATTACCTGATAGACAGGATCTTCGACATCTTCTTCCAAAATTGTCTGAATTAGAGTCAATCAGAAATGTAAAGAGAGAGAGAGAGAGAGAGAGAGGAGAGACAATCAGCGCAAGCATCAGTAAATGCAGTTTCGAAAAGATTAGGTTACAGAATTTGCAAAGTAGAAGAAGAAAAATTATTTAAATAGTGTAGTCAATTAAAATATTTTATTTCAGCAATAGCAGTTGGAAAAATTTAAACAAACGTAGATTTTGTTGGTAATTTCACTTTGATCTTTTAGTATGCTCATTATGTGAATATTTGTGCAGAAGATCATTAAACATTAGGTCAAGTTAACCATGCTCCAAGGTCAGAATAAAACACAGCTTCCAGAACTAACCAAACACATTACTTCATTTAATATCCCAAGAAAATACCAACTAAACTGTCCCACTAATTACCATTCTATCCTGTGGCCTCTACAAGCAAGGCTTCCCAATTTACCCAATTTCTGTAAAGGTCCAAAAGATGTTGTGATAATTGGGATTTCTGTTAAGTTTTAGCCATTAACAGGTCATTTTATCAATCAATGTCCAAGCATAGATCATTGGAAAGTAATGAACTACAATTAAAAACCACCTCCTACTGAATTTTATCATGCAACTTACTTCTCTCCTAACATAATTAAATAGGGCAAGGGATTAGGATTGGGAATCCAGGTTGTATTCTCACTTCAATAGTATTTGAACTAAATAGAAACCAAACCTCACAAAATCATCCTTTCTTAAAAAAACCTGTACTATGATATGTAACCTTTTGTGTCAGAAATTTTGCGGGATGAATTAATGCAAGGTCTTGTCAGAACTACCAGCAGGAATGAGTAGCCAGCATTCACTGGCAGCTCAATGCCTTTTATGTCTATATTCCCATCCATGTGTGCCTACTTCAATCAGGATGATGTGACTTTGAAGAACTTTGCCAAATATTTCCAGGATCAATCCCATGAGGGGCAGGATCACATGGAAAAGCTGATAATATTTCAGAACCAGCATGGGGTCGTGTTATCCTTCAGGACATTACAAAATCTGACCGAGACAAGTGGAGCAATGGCCCGGAGGTTCTGCAGTGCGCCCTTCACTTGGAAAAGACCATCAACCAGTCTCTGTGTAGGAAGGAACTGCAGATGCAGGTTTAAACCAAACATAGACACAAAAAGTTGGAGTAAATCAGTGGGACATGCAGCATCTCTGGAGAGAAGGAATGGGTGACGTTTCAGGTTGAGACTGAAGAATGGTCTTGACCCAAAATGTCACCCATACTATGTCTCCAGACTTGCTTCCTGTTCCGCTGAGTTACTACAGCTTTTTGTGTCTATCAACCAGTCTCTCCTGGAGCTGCACAAACGGGCTTCTGACAACAACGACTCTCACATGTGTGACTTTCTGTAGACTCACGACCTGACTAAGCAGGTCAAGACCGTCCGGAAGCTTGGAGATATGATTACCTATCTGATGTGTATGGAAGCCCCTCAGAACGGCATGGCCAAGTATCTGTTTTACAAGCGCACACACTGGGAGAGAGCAACAAAAAGACCAAACCTCAAGAAATCAGCATGACTACCTCTTCACTTCAGTACTCTTCAGTTTTAAATGTGAGTCAATTTTGTGATCATCATTTGAAATGTGGCATTAACTTATTTATGAATTAAGTGATAAGGTGAGTACAATGTGATGCTTTTCAAACTTTTTAACCTGGTTTCTAGTAAAAGAAGAAAAGACTGTTTGACACAAATATTGATGATTTCTGGTTAGATAAAAATTGGTAAAGGCTAAAACAAAAAAAGAAGGGTTGCCTTGTGCAGGTAGGGCTGCTGGCTCACAGCACCATAGACCGAGGTTCGATCCTGACCACGGCTACTGTCTGTGTGGTCTTTGCGCTTTCTCCCTGTGACCTCATGGGTTTCCTCCGGGTACTCCAGTTTCCTCACATATGTGAGATATCATCGAACTGGTGAGAATAGGTGATGGATGGTCAGCGTGGACTCGGTGGGCCGAAGGACCTGTTTCCATGTTGTATCTCTAAACTAAACAAAGAGCTAGGGGGTTTTCTGCCACTTTTCATTTGATTTCTAACTGTTAGTTTTGATGGCGGAGAATATTGCCAAAATGACTGGAATCGCACAAAGACATACGAGTGGCAAAAAGTGATCTTTTGGATATTGAAGAATTGCAGGTTTGTCAGGAATTAGTGATGCTCCAAAGGCACCTGTCCCAATTTGAGAATTTTCCAGGATAAACGACTTGGACATAGGTTTTATCCCAAGTCAAGGAGGTCAATTATATGAAATCAAAGATATGGATTATTGATGTAGGCAAAGAAAAGTATATTTGTTCTTTAATGACAAGATCCTGTGAGACCATCATACATGGTGGAAAACTTGTTTGCTCTCTTCTGTATACTCCAGGAGATATTATTTATGGACTTGTGAACAACTGCTTTTTTGCAAACACTCATTCACTGTGTGAAAGGCAAAACATAAGCAGGATTTATACTGGTAATTAGCTGTCACAATAATAAATACCCAGACTTACTATCAATAAGAGTAGCAATTGTGGAAACCAGGGACAATGTTGAAAGAGGACAGTGATAAATATGTTTTGGTAACAGACTTGCCTGTTGATTTTCCCAAAACAGCACTACAGAAAATCTGGCCTTTTCTTGGTTCCAGCGATCAGTCTGACGAAGGGTCCCAACCCGAAACATCACCTGTCCATTTTCTCCAGAGATGCTGCCTGACCTGCTGAGTTACTCCAGCATTTGTATCTATCTTTCGTATTAACCAGCATCTGCAGTTCCTTCAATTACTATAGAAAGCATGGTCATTGTTACCTGATAGACTGCCTGTTCACATTGTTTATCCTTTTGAGCCAATTTCTCCTTCTCCTCTCGAAGTTTCAGTTCGTAGATGAGTTGGAAGAGATCTCGAAGATCAAGAATGACGGGTTCAGCCTAATTGTCAAAATTAAGGAAAAAAATGGGCATAGTCTTCACCGTGGAATTTGATAAGCAAAAACATAACCAAATAGGCTTTATTTAACAAATGGTATATATTATTAATGGAACAGTGTGTACACTCGATAGTAATTAACAATTAAACACAGTTCTCATTATTTTTAGATGATTTTTAATTTGTATTTGCATTCACATGACCACAAAAGCATGTCAGAAGTTATAGGGCTTATACTCACTGCTTGAGATGTTTTTATTGCTACAAACCGATGATTTCCTTCTTTACCACATATATAGCCAAAGGCGCGGTGGTCGGTGATATCCTTGGCAATGTATGACACTTCATGAACTGCATGGTGATGCTGCATAGCCTACACGAATGAACACAGTGATATGTGTAATGTGTATCGATGAAAAATGTACCAATATAATATGCATAAAAGAAACGCTTTATGCCAAGGAAATAAATGATGGAAAGTTTGGACATTATTCACACACGTGCCACCCTGAACTATATTCATATGCATATTAATCCATATTCTTTGCAGAGCTAACATGTCTATTTAACCAGTAGAGGGAAAGCATAAATTGTGGTTGGCACTCATGCTAGAAGTGGAATATATATCCCACTCTTGATTTCTTCAGACTGAACCCCACAAATAAGTAAATAGAATTAAGCTCAGTCACGATGGCTCTGTGATTATAGTGCAACATAAAAATGGTCTGTCTAACCCAACAGTCCATGTACATTAATATTCTGCATCTGAGCAACAAACCATTCTCTGCCTCATTCCATTAACCATTTTAACTGATTGTAATATTTTGTGTGGGTAATATGCTGGGTGCTTGCCAACACTAGAGAGCCTTACTTGGAAAGCAGCAACTGATAAGTGAAAAAGAAACAGGAAGGAAAGGGGTAATTATGGAATTTACTGTGTGCATTTAATGTGAGTCTAGTTAAGCTATTTTAACTTTTCACTAATACATGCTAACTTCTTAGACTTTGCAATTTTACTACATTATTCAAGCTTTCCTGAATATTTGCTCGCTGGTATATTAAGTTTCTTATACGGGAGTTTTAACCAAGAAATTAGGTCACGTTATCTCTAGTGTATTAAACATTTCATAAGGGAGTATCTCAGCCATAATATCAAGTCTATTTCAGGCAAACGAGCAGCCTTTCTGTGGAAGAGAGGAACTTAAATAAGGACAAATGACGTGAATCTAAATTTGGAATTGTGCTAATTTCACTAACTCTCCTCTGGTTTTTTCCAACAGCCCTTTAGCTACATATCATTATAATTCATCTCACGATTTCCATTGTACAGTTAAAGCTTTTGGGATAAAAGAAGCTAACCATGTTAGAAGGTTTCATTTCTTCTGAATCCTTTAACTGCTGCAAGGATTTAAGCAGGCTTTACAGGTGGATTTGGAGCAGTGGGTTACAATGACCACTGGGTTCAAAGATGAGTGATGTCTACTTGGACAAAGCACTGTAGTATGGGGATGTGATAGGAGCTGGGGGTGGGGGTGGGAAAGTTGTGTGGGGGGGGAGGAGGGATAATTTATTGATAGCACTGCCTTTGTGCTATTCCTCTCTTTTAACAATTGCTCCACTCTGGAAGAAGCCCTAGCCTAATGAACCAGCAGTCTTCTGCAAGGGGAATAAATCAGCAAATGCTTTCTGTAAATCAATGTTCCAATTAACAGCCATCCCATTAAATGGCATAGACTATGCCGTGACCTTTTATTTCTTGAGTTAAAATACTACAGGAGACCTCAATATCATAGAAGATGGAGACTTCATTTTCATTTGCTTTTCTCTTCCATATTTTCAGTGTTACTCATAATAACTTGCTTCCAATATTTTACTTAACAATTATTTTCATTTGATAATTTAGTTATTTTTAAAAAATGTATCCAAAATGATTTACAGTATAATATGCTACATTATCTGTTCCTGCTCACAAACCAAAAACAATCATTCATAACCTGCTTCTTTGAACTGACATAGTAATGAATTTCTCTGCCAAATGACTGGCAAACAAGTGATTGACTAACAGTCCTGCATTCTAACTGCAGCATTTGGAATGCTTTTTCTTCTTAAGTAGTAAATAGACAGTGACAGTAGGGCATTGTGTTGGTAATTCAAGAGCTCATTTCTGTCTCTTTGTCTTTCCTCGCCCACACACTGTACGTTTACTTCAATCATCCCAGGTCTTCACAAGGCAGGAGATTCTGAATTTTGAGGAGGTCTGAAAAGCACACTATATAATGACTGCATTATGCCTGACTGGTGCTTCACAGAAGGTAGTCACAAAATGCTGGAGTAACTCAACGGGACAGGCAGCATCTCTGGAGAGAAGGAATGGGTGACGTTTCAGATCGTGACCCTACTTCACAGACCCAGACCTACCAGCATTTTGAATCTTAAATCAATCCTTTTTCTGTCCAACAATGTTGTGCATTGACCTTTAACCCGGGCACTGATTGAATTGCATTGGCTAATGGTGTTTCCATTATTTACCACATGAAATGTGATATCCCACTGTTGTGAACCTTAACAATAATATAGTGCTTCTCCTGTGGAGGATTGTGAGGAATGCAGTGAAGGGATAAGTGAGACCAGAGGTGCAATGGAAAAAAATGATTCTGAAAGTGAGGAAAGAAACTACTTAGGCAAAGCAGACATGACAAAGAGAAACTCAAGATATAGGATTAAATAAACTGAAGAAATGGTGAACAAGCCCCCAACATCAAGGTCTCAAGGTTAGTTGATTGTCACATGTACCAATTAAGGTGCAGTGAAATTCAAATTACCATACAGCCATACTAAACAAAAGCAACAAGACACACAACTACATCTCTGAGGAAGGGTCTCGGCCCGAAACGTCACCCATTTCTTTTCTCCGGAGATGCTACCTGTCTTGCTGAGTTACTCCAGCTTTTTGTGTCTATCTTCGGTTTAAACCAGCACCTGTAGTCCCTTCATACAAATCCCATCTCTCCCATTCAATTATATCATGAGTGAGCTATATGTGAATTAATTTTACCTCCCCAGGTTACATCTCCCTTACAAATGGAGATAAATCTGTCTCTGGTTACTAGCACTAAGCGTGTGCAGGATATTTTATCACTAGTCACCTCCTCCACATGTGATTCCACCAAAGTCAGAAGAGCCAATTCTGTGGAGATGAGTGAACTCAGCACCTCCATGTTAAGTTTAAAAAGAACTGCAGATGCTGGAAAAATCGAAGGTAGACAAAAATGTTGGAGAAACTCAGCAGGTGAGGCAGCATCTATGGAGTGAAGGAATAGGCGACTGAAGAAGGGTCTCGACCAAAAACGTCACCCATTCCTTTGCTCCAAAGGTGCTGCCTCACCCGCTGAGTTTCTCCAGCATTTTTGTTAACCTCCATGTTAAGTGTCAGCGACCCAAAAAGAGTTTTATCCGCATGATGTCACAAAGTTATTCAAAAGAGGAAGCTTCAGAAATCTGTTGTAATTGAAAATCAAAACACTGCACATGGTGGAAATCTGAAATAGAAAAATGCTGGAAAACCACAGCAAGTTAGGCAGCATCTGTCGAAAGAGAAATAAAGTAAACATTTCAGGGTGAAGACCCTACCACCAGAACCAGTTTTGATCACATATTTTTGATCCAAAACAATAACTATTTTCTTTCCACCGACACTGCCTGACCTTCTGACTTTTTCCAGCATTTGTTGTTTCTATATCAGATTATTTTGCATGCACATACATATTTTTGGGAGAGTTTCAACATAATGATTAAGAATGAGAAGTTGAAAGATTCTGCCATTTTATAGCTCAGGGGCACATCAGCAGTGCCTGATAAGGGTGTCAAGGTGGCACAGCGGTAGAGTTACCAGAGACCTGGGTTCAATCCTGATTATGGGTGCTGTCTGAATGGAGTTTGTATATTCTCCCTGTGACCGCATGGGTTTTCCCTGGGTGCTCCGGTTTCCTCCCACACTCCAAAGACATACGGGTTTGAAGGCTTATTGGCTTTAATTAAAATAAATGTGTAAGTTTTCCCTAGTGTGTAGGATAGTACTAGTGTACGGGGATCGCCGGTTGGTGAGGACTTGGTGGGTCGAAGGACCTGTTTCTGCGCTTTATCTCTAAACTAAACGAACCGAAACGAAACAAAACTAAACTAATTACAGACATGATTCTGGTCCCTACAGCTTAGAACCAGAATATGTAGCACACTTAGAAAAATTTACTTGTAGCGACATGAAGAAACCTTGGGAGATAACTGTTCTCATAAAGGCTGTTTTATTTATTTATTTGCAGTGTTCTACACGAGGCTTTGGGGAGAATTGTAAAACGTGGTGGATATATGTTTAAACACCTAAATATTCAGTTTCCTTTCTCTATATGTTATTTCAGTGCGAGCTACACAAAGTTGCCATGTGGTGCCAATCCTTCATTATCATAAACTGCTTTCTTTTAACATCCCTGCGTAGTTTGTTTTAACATGCAGGGTTGCAGTCTTCCGTCCAAAGATTAATCATCTTTTAAAATCGGTTAAAAAGAAACTTACCTCCACATTAACTATACCAAAATTAATGCATTAAAAGTCTAATGACACACTTTGAAACAAAATATCAATACTTCCTGTCTTTGGAAAAATTAAGATCAGATAGTAAAGAGGTTTAATGAGAGACAGATTAAATCTTATCTTTCATCCTCATTAGGAAAGATAGAGAAATTACTTGGTAGTGCTGGAGAAACTCAGCGGGTGCAGCAGCATCTATGAAGCGAAGGAAAGAGGAAACGTTAAGGGCCGAAACCCTTCTTCAGACTGATGTGGGGTGGGGGGTGGAGGAGGGGGGTGGAGGAGGGGGAGAAGAAAGGAGAAGGGAAGAGGAGGAGCCCGAGGGCTGAGGGAGAGCTGAGAAGGGGAGGAGACAGCAAGAGCTACCGGAAATTGGAGAAGTCAATGTTTATTCCGCTAGGGTGCAAACTGCCCAAGCGGAATACGAGGTTCTGCTCCTCCAATTTCCGGTGGTGTTCACACTGGCCATAGAGGAGGCCCAGGACAGAAAGGTCGGATTCGGAATGGGCGGGTTCGTTGAAGTGCTGAGCCACCGGGAGATCAGGTTGGTAAATGTGGACCAAGCGGAGGTGTTCGGCGAAACGATCGCCAAGCCTACGCTTGGCTTCACCGATGTAGATCAGCTGAAATCCAGAGCAGCGGATGCAATAGATGAGGTTGGAGGAGATGCAGGTGAACCTCTGTCACACCTGGAATGACGGCTTGGGTCCTTGAATGGATTCGAGGGGGGAGGTAAAGGGACAAGTGTAGCATCTCTTGCGATTGCAAGGGAGGGGGTGGTGCGGGAGGGAAGGGAAGAATTGACCAGAGAGTATGGAGAGAGCGGTCTTTGTGGAAAGCAGACGGGGGGAGATGGGAAGATGTGGCGAGTAGAGAAATTACTTTGTGACTTACCTAGTCAGGTTGGGACTGTGTAAAGTGAACTGGCATACAATGGTGCAAGAATATAAATCATATAACTAATCAGCTTTCAATTTCATAAATAAAATAAATGGCTGCATGAAGCACGATTAGAACTGGAACTATGGATACAAAATATACTTACATTTGTTTATGAATACACTTCCTAATTTGCAATTTAAAGAATGATTGGTGTTTGTCTTTCTCTTTCATCCATGGGTTCTAAGTCAGATTGCAGCAGCCTTGCTCCATCTGTCCAACAGATTCCACCTGTTACCTACCAATCTCCATCCTTCCTCCTCCCACTACCCCATCTGGCTCCGCCTGTCTTTCATCCTCCACCTCTCTTTGTCCCTTCATTTACCTACCAGTCTCTGTCTCATCCCTCACTTGCACTTCTATGCCCCGGTCCTGATGTCGGGTCTTGACCTGAAATGTTAACCATCCCTGTGCTTCCGAGCACCAAGACCTCACTAGGCTGGAGGTGACAAGGGGACACTCTGTCAAATTCTTGGTTGAACTCTCATTCCCCCTGAACAAGATGGTCTCCCACCACTTTGACGACTGTATATTTGCACAGACGTTGTGCAGTGGAATTCAAGGTGCCTTGGGGCAATTGATTCCAAGTAGCAGGGTAACGGAGGCATTTTCGATCTATAAGCTGTTACCAGGGATGGATAGCAAGACAGTCATGCAGTGCTCCTGGAACATCACTAACTTGGTGAAATACACTCTTTGGTCTGCCTGAAACTTGTAGGGTCTTCAGTACAATCAAATGTACAATCAGATTCCTGCCGACTGGCAAATTCTAGGCTGCAGGCGTTCGTGCTGGGGGACGCACTGAAGCTCAGTGCAGCCAACGCAGAGACTTTGTGGGGAAGGAATTCAGTCTAGAGTCCTTCCATCATCACCAGACATGGAGGGGCTAAGTCCGATGTAGAAGCCCCTCATTCACCTGAAATGTTCATCAATGCTGGAGGCTACATGAGTGATAATGGTGTAGCCACTGCCAATGTATAGAACTGATGACACTGTGAATGTGTAGACGGAATGATGTCTGATGTAAAAATAGCCTTGCACAGTGGTATTTGTATTTAATTTTTTTTAATGAATAATGTTTATTATTAGAAAAAAAACATTACTTTAACTCCCCAGATGCTGCTTGACTTGCTTGAGCACACAGCTTCCTATTTGTTCCAGATAATTTAGCATGCAGTCTTTGTAGCACTCTCGTCTCTATGCTAGCTCCTTCAATTCAGTGGTGGGTGGGATGTTGATGGAGATGTGAAAATAATTAGGAGACGCAAGAGACAGCAGATGTTGGAATCTTGAGCAAAGCACTAATGCTGGAGAAACTCAGCGGGTCAGATAGCATCTGTGCAGCTTTGGGTCATCGGCCTGAAACATTGTCTGTCCATTTCCCCCAGAGATGCTGCCTGGCCCACTGAATTCGCCCAGCACTTTGTTTTTGCTGGTGAAATAGTTATTTTGGGGAAAGGGCAAAAACGGGGATTATATGTGTGTAATGTTAGTAACTAACACGGGTTTCAAATGGTGGTTTAGCCAGCAGGCTGAAGCTAATTGCTAATTACCATGATTTAAATGTGCCTAAACTGCTAAGACAGGGACCTGCAGATTTTATGCTAAATTGGTCATTTGTAGCAGTTTTCCTGGAGTGTAATTTATAGCTTCTAATGAAGGCACGGTGCACTGGCTAAAGGGGCAGACCATTAGCACTTGTCAGATGATACACGTTATAAGGAGGAGAACAGGCAGCTTCTTGGATGAGATAGTGGATGCTCTGCTGGTGGAGGTGCCAGCAGAGGAGGGTTGTTGGTAGCCACAGGGGAGAAGGACACTCACAGCTCTTACATCGTGAGGGATCTCAGAGAGTTCAACATGTCTGTCTCAGACAAATTCACCACTTTCCCCCCACCTGGAAAACAGCACAAAACACATCAGAAAAGTGTAATACTAGGGATAGTCAATGTGGTTTAGACTTTAGACTTTAGAGATACAGCATGGAAACAGGCCCTTTGGCCCACCGAATCCATGCCGAGAGGCGATCAGCATGTGCACCATCACTAACCTACACACTAGGGACAATTTTCAATTTTACTGAAGTCAAATAACCTGCAAACTGGTATGTCTTTGGAGTTCATAGATACATAGACAATAGGTGCAGGAGAAGGCCATTCAGTCCTTCAGGCCAGCACTGCCGTTCAATGTGATCATCGCTGATCATCCACAATCAGTACCCTGTTCCTGCCTTCTCCCCATATCCCTTGATTCCGCTAGCCCTAAGAGCTCTATCTAACTCTCTTTTGAATGCATCCAGTGAATCGGCCTCCACTGCCTTCTGAGGCAAGGAATTCCACAAATTCACAACCATCTGGGTGAAAATGTTTTTCCTCATCTCAGTTCTAAATGGACTACCCCTTATTCTTAAACTGTGGTCCCTGGTTCTGGACTCCCCCAACATCAGGAACATGTTAACTGCATCTAGCGTGTCCAATCCCTTAATAATTTTATATGTTTCTATAAGATTCCCTCTCATCTTTCTAAATTCCAGTGAATACAAGCTCAGTAGCTCCATTCTTTCATTATATCTTAGCCCCACCATCCTGGGAATTAACCTCGTGAACCTACGCTGCACTCCCTCAATAGCAAGAATGTCCTTCCTCAAATTAGGAGACCAAAACTGCTCACAATACTCCAGGTGTGGTCTCACCAGGACCCTGTAAACTGCATAAGAACCTCTTTGCTCCTATTTTCAACTCATCTTGTTATGAAGGTCAACATGCTATTAGCTTTCTTCACTGCCTGCTGTACCTGCATGCTTACTTTCAGTGTTAAAGAAGGAACTGCAGATGCTGGAGAATCGAGGGTACACAAAAGGCTGGAGAAACCCAGAGGGTGCAGCAGCATCTAAGGAGCGAAGGAGATAGGCGACGTTTCGTGTCGAGACCCTTCTTCCTTTTTCGGTGGGGCACGAACAGGCAGAGACAATGGGTCTGCCGGGGCAGTCGGGTTTGTGGATCATGACCCCACTGATGTAACAACCCAGACTGGGTTATCAAACCCGCCGACAAGGGAGGTGACGTGGTAGTCTGACGCGTCGATCTCTACAAAGCGGAGGCCACGCGCCAACTCTCGGACACCTCCTCCTACTTACTCCTGGACCATGGCCCCACTGACGAGCACCAGGCCGCCATCTCGAGCACCATAACCGACTTCATTAACTCCGGCTCCCAACCCCCCCGAGCCTCCAACCTCATCGTTTCCCAGCCCCGCAGGCCCGATTTTACCTTTTCCCCAAAATCCACAAACCCGACTGCCCCGGCAGACCCATTGTCTCTGCCTATTCATGCCCCACCGAAAAAGGAAGAAGGGTCTCGACCCGAAACATTGCCTATCTCCTTCGCTCCTTAGATGCTGCTGCACCCGCTGAGTTTCTCCAGCCTTTTGTGTACCCCTGCTTACTTTCAGTGACTGATGTACAAGGCCACCCAGGTCTCATTGTACTTCCCGTTTTCCTAACCTGACACCATTCAGATAATAATCTGCCTTCCTGTTCTTGCCACCAAAGTGGATAACCTCACATTTATCCACATTATACTGCATCAGCCATGCATCTGCCCACTCACCCAACCTGTCCAAGTCACCCTGCATCCTCATAGCACTGCCACCCAGCTTTGTGTTATCTGCAAATTTGCTAATGTTCCTTTTAATTTTTTCCTCTAAAACATTAGTGTATATTGTAAATAGCTGCGGTCCCAGCACTGAGCCTGCTCCTGCACCTATTGTCTATTATCTTCCCCACCACCAATGTCAGGCTAACTCGCCTATAATTCCCTGCTTTTTCTCTCCCTCCTTTCTAAAAAAGTGAGATAACGTTTGCTACTCTCCAATCCACAGGAACTGCTCCAGAATATGTAGAACATTGGAAAATGATTACCAATGCATCCACGATTTCCAGAGCCACCTCCTTGAGTACCCTGGGATGCAGACCATACAGACCATCAGGCCCTGGGGATTTATCAGCCTTCAGTTCCATCTATTCCCATCCCATCAGAGATTGTGAAAGCAAATAATATAGCAGCATGTAAGAGGCACTTAGACAGCCACATGAACAGACAGGGAATGGGGGGGATACCGACATTGTGCAGGCAGATGGCTTAGTTTAATAGTTCAGTCTGAAGAAGGGTCTTAACCCAAAACATCACCCATTCTTCTCTCCAGAGATGCTGCTTGTACCGCTGAGTTACTCCATCATTTTGTGTCTATCTTCAATTTAAACCAGAATAGTAAGATTAAACGAGAACTTACCAGTTTGAAGTTTGATCTTTATTTTATGAGGAGTTACGATGAGGGATTACGTGAAGACCCCGCCAGCACGCATGCGCGACATTCTTCAAAGCAGTGGTGTGAAATCACAGAACAAAAAACAGTCTCAATGACTGACATAGTAAGAGAAAAAAGAGAACTTTCATACCAGGTGATCTTTATAATAGAGGGTTGGGAGCGGAGGGCACGTAATCCCTCATTGTAACTGCTCATAAAATAAAGATCAAACTTCAAACTGGTAAGTTCTCGTTTAATCTTACTATTTTACTTCGGAGTCACGTGAGTGACTACGTGAAGATTTCAAAGCTCTGTGATTTCATGCCCTGGAAGCTCCATGCTCACACACCGCTAAAGCTGGGATAAGAGGATGGACGTGATTCAGACAAGACACTGGCTGAAAAACAAAACAGGTATTTATTCATACCAAACACAATATTGTGTCCCAAAAGGGTTATTTAACTGGCAGCACTTAAGATCCTCCCTGCATAATTGTCAGGGGAGGTCACGGGTTTGTTATAAAAGCGGTGGAAGGTTCTCTCATTGTTCCAACCCGCTGTGGCCAGGATGTGATCCAGTGGTACCTCCATCCTTCTAGCCGCCGAGGTGGATGCTGCCCTGGTGGAGTGAGATTTATACACATTAGTATCCACCCCCGCCGCATCCAGTACCACCCTTAACCATCTGGAAATGGTTTGCACCGTGACCCTGTGATGAGGCTTCTTGTGACTGACAAGCAAAGCTGTTTCCGTGCCCCTTAGATCTTTAGTGACTGAAATGTATCGCAGAATCAATGTAACGATACAAAGACGAGTGTCCGCTGGGTAACCCAGGAACTCCAAAGTATGTCCAGACACTCCGGGTCGATCTTGCTTCAATAGTCCCTGCACCTGGAATGTGATTTTCCCACTGGTAATTGCCATGGCATCCAGACTGAGTTTGTGCAGGGACTGGACCCGTTGCGCCGTGATCAGTGCCATTATCATGACCATTTTGTAGGTTAATTTGGCCAAAGGGAGTCCCGTGTTCGGTGTCCATCCTCGCAGCATCGTCAATACCGTGCTGATGTCCCAGGTATGGCTATATCTGGGCCTGGGGGGATTAGAATTAAATATTCCCCGCATAAATTTGGATACCAGGGGATGTGACCCAATTCCCAATTGGTCTCTCCCCTTGCCCAAGTAAGACGATAGGGCACTCCTGGCATAGTTAATGGCGCTGTAGCTTAAACCCTCATCGTAATGAAGGGTAGCCAGAAACTCCAGCACTTCCGTGATGGTGGCGATTTCGTATGTAGTTTTAGTAGTCACGCAGAATCTTTCCCACTTCCTGATGTAGGTCAAGTACTGCTTCCTTGTGGACTCTCTGCAGGCTCCCGTGATAGTATCAATGGTCCTGTTGGAGAGTCCGAGTCCATGAAGTGGCCGTTTTAAAGTCTGCAGATTAACAAATCCATACGATCATGACATGGATGACTTTCTCCTGTAATAGGATGAACAAGCAGGCTTGGTCTTTTATTCACCCTGACACAGGGTTCTGTGGCCATCTTTTGTACCAGAGGGAACCATGGTTGAGTAGGCCAGTCGGGCACTACCAAGATACCCGATGCGGAGTCTTGCTTGATTTTTTGCAAGACCCGACTGATGAGGCAGAAAGGGGGGAAAGCGTAGAAAAACAAATCCCCCCAGTGTAGCGAGAAAGCATCCATCGCTACCGCCCCCGGGTCTGGCTCCCAAGCAACATACGTTGGTAGTTGGTGATTTAGCCTGGACGCGAAAAGGTCGATATCTGGTGTCCCATAACGTTCTACAATATCTGTAAACACTTTCCGATCCAACATCCATTCTATGTTGTCGTTGAATTTCCGTGATCTGGTGTCTGCCACTGTGTTTAGTTTACCTGGTAGGTAAGTTGCAGAGATCCAAATTCCTCTTTGCAGACACCAGTGCCAGATATTGTTGGCCAATTCATCACACGATATCAACTTTACACCGCCCATGTGGTTAATATAGGCTACCACCGTAGTGTTGTCAATCTGTAGTCTAACATGAACTTTGTGCATGTTAGTGCAGTATGCTTTAAGTCCGTGAAATGCTGCGAGCATTTCTGAATAGTTAATCCCTAAGTTTTTAAATAGGGTTAACTCTGGTGCACTCCATCTACCTCCACAGCTAGAGGTAGTGTTAGTAGCTCCCCACCCTTTGGCACTGGCATCCGTTTGTAAGGTGATCGAGGGATTGGCGATAGTCATGGGTTTGGAACAATTTTGGGCATTACCCATCCACCAATATAGTTCAGCTTTTGCCTTTTCTGGAATTTTCATGGGCCTATCAAAATGGCCAGCATGATTTTTGAGCGCCGTAATTTTTGCTCTTTGTAAATTTTGGTAATGTAAGGGCCCATATTGTGCTGCAGGAAATGCAGCTACTATCTTCCCAATCACCCTGGCCACCTGCCGAATGGATGGGACCTTAATGCCAAAGAGGCTCCTGCAAGCCTCTATCAGGTCTTCCACCTTGCTTGGTGGTAACGTGACAGACATTTGCACTGAGTCAATAATGAACCCCAAATATTTCATGGTGGTAGAGGGTTCCAATATTGATTTATCTGGATGTATCGTAAACCCCAGTATCTGAAAAATATGTTTCGTGGCTGTGACTGCCAAAGTAGCCATTTCCAAATTCTCCCCCACTATGAGGATGTCATCAAGATAGGCCATAACAGTATGATTCTGTTTCCTTAAATAGGCCAAAGCTGGTTTCAATATCTTGGTAAACAATCTGGGTGCTGACGATAGCCCATTAGGCAAAGCTTTATATTGCCATAATTGTCCCATCCAGATAAATTTTAAGTATTTCCTATGATCCTTGTGTATGGGTACTGAATAGTATGCATCTTTAAGGTCAACGCATGCCATGTAGTACCTATTGGCTACAAGCTGAGTAGCAGTGTCGAAGGTGTCCATTTTAAAATGGATATACTGGACAGAAGTATTCAGGTCGGTCAAATCTATGATGATGCGGCACCCGCCATCTTTTTTGTTTTTAGTGAATATATTAGACACGAACTCCTGAGGTTCTTTAAAGGCCTTTTCAATTACCCCTTTTTCTATTAACCTCTGTAGTTCAGCATGCCCTGCTGCCTTATCTCTATGAGAAAGGACGAATTTCCCACTAGGCGCATGCTGTACCGGGGTAGGGAGTTCGTGAATAAATTCAATTTTGTAGCCCTGAATACTCCTGAGTATATAAGGATCAGAGGTAAAAGTGAGCCAATTCTCGAGGAACATGTGCAACCTGCCCCCTATGCAGAGTGAATTTAGGTCAGTAGTGTTCTTGGGGATCCCAGACCCACCTACCTCCATGGTTACTGCCGGTGTGGAGGTTTCTGCCCTTGCTTCCTCGGCTGGTTGTAGGTGTTCTGGGAGTGGCGCATCTTCCAAGGAGGCCGGCCTGGGCCTTGGCCTAAAAAAGACCGCTGTGCAGGTATGCCGGCCTTCGAGCTTTCACCACCGGCAGACCTGTTAGGGTAACTCTGCCCGGTGGGTGCGTAGGGGTGCGTTCTGTGTGGGTGATGAGGCTTAGTGTACCCAGGTACTTTAATAAGGCCCAAAGCCTTAGCCTCCTCGTCAAGATCTTTTACCTGTTTGGGGAGATCTTCCCCGAATAACAGGCTTGGAGGCTGCGTCTTCCCAGGCTTGCATAACCCCGCGAACTTGGGGTTAAGCGCCGGCTTTATAATGCTTTTCCTGAAATTGTTAATTTCATACTGTGTATTGCACAGTAAGGCCAAAGCATCTTGCAGCTCTTCCGGCATATCCACTCCCACTGCTGTTCTGGCTACTGCAGTAATCCCTGCGGTAAGGAGCTTCAGGATCTTCTGAAGTTTCATCTCCTGCCCTCTACTTGAGGGGCTCATGTTCCCCCTATTGGGTTGTTCACCGCGGGCACATTTAACGATTTGCAGTTTTCTGGCGCCAAATATTTATCTGCTGTGGCATTGATGGCCTGTTCCTGAAGTTGGTTGGTGGCCATATAATCAATGCTGGCAGCCAGCTTGGGGTGGATGGGTAGGCCCTTCTGGTGGGGCATGGCATGTTTGCTCACCACATCCATATAATCTTCACACACCCCTGACGCTGCAGGTGCTTCAGCCAATTCTCCCTCTTCTGGGTCAGCCCAGTTCTGACCCTCAATGCTCCCCTGTATAGAAGGGGATACATTGGGCAGTCCTCGAAAGGAACTTGCCGTGGGCCTACTAGGGGTCCCACTGTGATCCTGCCCCTGCTGTAACAGGTCACGTTGGAGCATCTGCTCCATCAGCCGCTCAATGCGGTCAAGGCGACCTCCGTCGCTACCAGCGAGCGGGGTGCCCTCGGGACCGGACTCCGCTGAGTCCGCCCCGGCCGACTTCCGGGTAGTTTTCCCCGACCGTGGCGTACCAACGGTCTCAAAGTCCGAAAAGTCGGGAGCTGCAGGTGGAACCTGAAGCTCTGAAGAAGCGGTTCTCCGCTGGCTGCTGTCCTTAGCCGCTGATTTGGCCGCCGCTCTCTTACTCTTTCTCCCTTCCATTATGGTCGACTCACTCCTTCGGTGAGACTTACCTGGCGTGAGCTTTTTAAACTCACGCTGGAGGAGCCCCGCTCCTCCCGACCGTCGCTTCCGCATGCGTACGACGATATGTCGCGCATGCGTGCTGGCGGGGTCTTCACGTAGTCACTCACGTGACTCCGAAGTAAAATCTGCAGTTCTTTCCTACACATTCTGGCATAATTTAAATTGGATTCAAGGTTAGCAGAGTTATAGTGGGCTGAAAGACCTGTTCCTGTTCTTGTACTGTGTCAATTTAAAATAAATTAATTATACATTTATTATCAGGCAATCAAGTACCATTATGTACAGATGCTATTTCAGATATGGAATTATATTAAAGCAGATTATCTTGAAAAATGATGTAGAAAATCCATGGATCAATGTCTGAGTAGAATTCCCAGGTGCAGTCAGCACTGTCTGCAGCCTAAGGGCAAAATAGCCAAAGGTTCTGACCAGTACCAGGCCCTGAATATTGCTTCCCTGTTAATTGGCAAGCTTCAATTATCCAGTATTTATAATGTCTGCTCATACTCACTATGGAAATAGGGAAACTGCAGGGATAATGATAATCTTAGCCAACTCTGAAACTGGTGGGTATGAACCTTTCACAACTTAGCATTTTGACAGAGTGAAAACACTGGAGTGAGTTACAGCGGAGCGGGAACACAAGGGGCCAACACGGTCGACCATAACGTGTGCAAAATTCTTGCAGAGGGTTAGTGAATGTGGAATTTTCTACGCCAAAGAGATGTGGAGGATAGATCATTGAGGATGTTTGAGGTGGAGGTAAAACAATGTTTGAAAGCATTGGGAAATTGGTTCAGACTAGAACTGTCATATTGAACTGCAGCGCAGGTTTGTGAGAAATGGCCGATTTCAGCCCCTCTTAAATCCTTGTGAAAACTACCTGGAAAGATTAATGCATGCTGTTAGCCACGTGGAAATGATTTAGAGGGTGTAAGAGAATGTAAGGGAGGCACACGTGAAAATGAGCATAGTGTATGAAAGAACCTCAAGTAAGGCAGAAACCAGGAGCAAGGTTCCGAAGATTGCTTTGGTGCCACCTCCTGCACCCACACACAACTGACTGACTTCATCCGTTTCACCACTAACTTCCATCCGGCACTCAAATACACCTGGACCATTTCCGACACTTCCCTACCATTCCTTGACCTCACTATCTCCATCACAAATGATAGACTTCCGACCGACATCCACTATAAACCCACTGACTCCCACGGCTATCTTGACTACTCTTCCTCCCACCCTGCTTCCTGTAAGGACTCTATCCTCTATTCCCAATTCCTCCGTCTACGCTGTGAGTCGAGGAGCCCGCTGCCGACGGAACCCGGGTCTGTGGAGTGGAGGCGTCCGGTGAGGACCCGGCGGCGATAGTGGAGAGGCCAACCTCTCAGCCGGGTCAAGGAACAGTGGAGGAGCCGGCTTGGGGGGGGGGGGCCGCCGTGAGGGAGGCAAAACAAAAGGGCTCCTGGTGCGGATACTTTGTAACTATGTCAGCGCCCCTTATGGGCGACTATTTGCATACCCAAGGTATGCAAGCAAAGAATTTCACTGTGACTTGTCACATGTGACAATAAAGTATTCATAAAGTATTCATTAATTCATTCAGGAAACTTGACAATACGTTATCCTTTAGCCTCCAACTACAACTGTCTGCAGCTCAAAACCACATTATTATCCCAGAATTAAATAGCTCCTCCATTGGAGTCTGTACCTTCAACTAGCAAGGCCCTCGGGTCTGCAATTTCCTTCCTAATCTTCCATTTCCACCATTGAGGCATGCCATAAAGCCTACGTCTTCAACCAAGCTTTTAAACAAGTTGGTCACATGTAAAATTGTATTTGACGACACTCCAGTGATGCACCTTTAACAATTTTCTATATTAAAGCTGCTTTCTAAACACATTATTGTTGTTTACAAGTGCGTCTAGTAAATGAACAGAGTGCATGAACCAAAAACCTTCTTATTGGAATTCTGTATATTATATATCCAACCTACTCCCTGCAACTTGTTCTTCATCCCTATCCCATTTGCCTGGAATGTTTTTAGGATTTTGTGATTTACAGGATCAAACTAGTTTGTTTTGTGCTGGCTCGTGTATTATAAATATTTCTTTTTGTGAATCATCTTTAAGTATTGGCTGAAAATCAATTTATTATTTCTAATTTCCTAGTGCTGTTATGCTAAATTGTAGGCAATGAAATAGTGAGCATCGGTAGTTGGGCTGAGGTAACTACAAACTGTTTTGTGACGAGGGCCAATGGAAAATTTCACATAAATGTACCTTAATCCACATTCTGCACGTGAGATGGTAGTGTTTCAAACCAAGGTGCATCAATATAATCTACACAATATACATCAATATAATCTACATATTAGCAAGTACATTAAAGGCACTACTTCAAGATGTGATATTAGCAAATAATATTTCATTAATTGTACATGAAATTCGCTTTTTATTTTAGGATAATACAGGGTAATAAAATAAGTATTATAATGAAATCAGGTGAGATGAAATAAAAGAACGCATTATGTTCAAAGTAACAGAGATAGTCCATTTGATAAATATGTTATACATTTTTTAATGTTTCTGTCGGCTTAGAAATTGGATCACACATGATCAATTCTACAGACAATTGAAAATCAATGGAATCCTGAGTACCTAGCATTTACAATGCTTAAGGGACACATCACTCTGACTGGATACACCTGTGGTGGGTCATTCTTGTGACCCCAAATCAAAATCCACGTGGTGTCCAGACTTTGATCTCGGTGCTTACCAATCGCAAAGGGACTGGCAGGCCAAGGAAGACTTCCACAGCTGATGACAGAAGAATTCTCTCAATAAATAAAGATAAACCCCCAAACATCTGTCCGACTGATCAGAAACACTCTGCAGGAGCCAGTTGTGGATTTGCAAATGACCACTGTCCGCAGAAGACTTCATAAACAGAAATACAGAGGCTACACTGCAAGATGCAAACCAATGGTTAGCCGCAAAAATAGGATGGCTGGGTTACAGTTTGCCAAGAAGTACTTAAAAGAGCAACCGCAGTCGGGAAAAAGGTCTTGTGGACAGATGAGACAAAAATTAACTTGTATCAGAGTGATGGCAAGAGCAAAGTATGGAGGAGAGAAGCAACTGCTCCAAGATCCAAAGCATACCACCTCATCTGTGAAACACGCTGGTGGGGGTCTTATGGCTTGGGCGTGTATGGCTGCTGAAGGTACTGGTTCACTTATCTTCATTGATGATACAACTGCTGATGGTAATAGCATAATGAATTCTGAAGTGTATAGACACACCCTATCTGCTCAAGTTCAAACAAATGCCTCAAAACTTATTGGCCGGCGGTTCATTCTACAGCAAGACAATGATCCCAAACATACTGCTAAAACAACAAAGGAGTTTTTCAAATGGCTTTTCAAAGGAGTGGCCGTCAATCATCCGATCTAAACCCAATTGAGCATGCCTTTTATATGCTGAAGAGAAAACTGAAGGGGACAAACCCCCAAAACAAGCATAAGCTAAAGATGGCTGCAATACAGGCCTGACAGAGCATCATCAGAGAAGACACCCAGCAACTGGTGATGTCCATGAATCGCAGACTTCAAGCAGTCATTGAATGCAAAGGATATGCAACAAAATACTAAACAAGACTACATTCATTTACATGACATTGCTGTGTTCCAAACATTATAGTGCCCGGGGGGGGGGGGGGGGGGGGGGGTACTATGTATAAACTCTGCTGTATTTTCTACATGGTGAAACCAAAATGTATAAAAATGGCCTTTATTACAATCTGACAATGTGCACTTTAACCACATGTGATTTTTTTTCAATTACAAATCTCAAATTGTGGAGCACAGAGGCAAATAATTAAATAAAGGGTCTTTGTCCCAAATAATGGAGGGCTTCTTTTATGTACCTCTTCCTTGGCACACGCTTTAAGGTGCACTGTGTGTTTGAGGCATTGCTGTTAAATGCCTATTGCATCCCTCAGAACAAGTTTGTCTGATACACTGTAAAAATGTTAAATAAGAGTGGCTTGAGTTAACTGTCTCTTTCAATGCAGTTTTCTTTATTGCCAGGTAATTTACATAAATGGCTGAAAGTCACAGCCAAGAGTAATAAAAACATAATAACTACACATCAAGTAAAGATATCACAAAGTCTTTAAAGCAAGTTTAAAATGCCTTTGTTTGTAAACGAGCAGCGGATAAAAGCTGTCAAATAATACATTGACTTCAATGTTAGGGCTGAAGTTATTGAATTATAGATCTCAGTTAAGGGTAGGATGATAAATTTCCAAGAACACTAAAATAGCATTTGGCTCCAGACTCTTACTCCTTTCAGTAGAGGGAGAGTGCCACCATATCTACTTTGGTCTCACTGATGTGAAGGAGGCCACAGTACTTTGGTTAACAAGCTGTAACCCTCAACTGCAGTAAATGGTCATGCTTGAATAGACACACTTAACAGGTTTCTGTTTGTGTTGCATCTAAAACCACTCTGTGAACATGAGGAAATACAACAGTAATGCATGTGTTTTCTCAAATCACTTGCATTTACATTATAGCCATAATAATACTTTATTGTGAGCCAAAGTGTGGCCCTTTTAAACGATTAGGTGCTTCCTCTAGTTCTATTCTCCTTCACAAAGTAGTTGCTACAGCAACTTCACCCACAGCAAGCAATCAGAGAAAACAGCATGAGGGCTGTCCTAGTTTTGAACAGTTAGCTGTATCCCACTGGCAGTGAGCTCATTCATTTCTCTGTGACACAGATACATTTAGAATCGAGACTGGAGTCTAAAATTGTCCCTGGAACTGTGAAGCATTTGTCTGGTCGATGATGCTTGTTAAAATGTGGTGAATGTAACTCGTTAAATAGGTTACCCACATACAGCATACCTGATGGAAGACGGAAGCAAGAATTCAAATACATTTTATTGTTATGGGCAAAGAATTATTCAACAAAGAATAACTGAGGAAATATTTAAAGCTAAACATGGATCCATTTTATGAATATTTCATGATCATCATTTTTTTAATTTCTCAATTGTCGTTTTTTAATTTTTTTCATGTTATTTTATGCTCAAAAATGAGAGAAATTTGGGAACAGTGGGCAAATGGGAACAACCAAAATAGTATAAATTAACATAATCAATGTTCAGGTTTTAGCAAGGAACGATATTAAATCGAAAACCTGGCCAAACTTTTGACAAATTGTGTAGTGGCGCAGATTCATTACCCAGAACACACAACAATGGCACAACATAAAGGCCAAACTAAAGAATAATTTGGATAAAGTAGTACAATCATTTCAGGGATATTGAAAAAAAAAAAATTCTCATGTTCAATTCAATATTTACTTTACAGCAAAACTTAAAGACAGATAGAACTTCCCAATCCAACAGTTTTTTACATTCTTAAACTTTATTATGCGCGATCATTTCTTTCTCAGATTTCATAATTTCACAAGGACTTGAATTATCAGTCGATCTATGCAACTAGTTTATTGTGTGCACACAGTGACAGCATATGCATGTGTGTATATGTGTGTTAGTGTATGTATGTGTGTGTGTGTGCGCGCGCAAGTGTGCACATGCACACGTTTTACAAAACAGATCCTGAACAAAGTTCTTGGTGCTTGGTTACTTGGTCCTCCAAAATATTCCAACTGGAATTTAAACTGGAGGTGGTGCAGGGAGGGGTTTAGCCAGAGAGGGTTATTAGGAAGAAAGTGCCACTTTAAATTTAGTTGCATTTGGCTGGGCAACCATGGCTTGGTGGAAATTATTCCATGCTTTAATAGTGCATGGAAAGAACGAATTGCTGTACACATCTGTCTTTGAGGCTGGGACCACAAATTGGATCGAATGCCCTCGTCTGCTCCTAATTGGTTTGGGGTTGGTGTAGGTCTTGTGATCTATGTCTAGCTGACCATTTAACATTTTGTAAAAACAGGTCAAACGGTGAGCTTCACGTCTGTCTTGGAAAGGGTTCCACCCCAGAGAATTCAGAGGTTTGGTGACACTCGCTTCTCTCTCGTAGGTGTTAGTAACAAATCGAGCGGCCTGTCTTTGGACACGTTCGATGGATGAAATGTTTTTATCTGTGTATGGGTCCCAAGCTGCAACTGCGTAGTCCAGATGAGGTGATAAAATCTGGAGAAAATTATCAACTGATCCGATGTACACCAATAAAAGTAAATCTAAAGGGTTCATTTCAAATACTGTGGGACTAAAATAAATTCATACATAAACTTTTCTGCTCAGCAAAGAAAAGGAAGATTCCTACTTTTCTAAATTGGATTATACTTACGAAACTCTCCAGAACGAATTCATTTATTTGTACAAATTGCAACAAAAATATTTATTTGTACATATCATAACAAAAATAATACACAATAATGCATTGTGATGCTAGCTAACTTGATAACATGTCAATTCTGCAAAATCATTTGTAGAAGCTCTGACATCCAATAATCAGTACATCGGGGATGCTGCCTGTCCCGCTGAGTTACTCCAGAATTTTGTGTCTATCTTTGATTTAAACCAGCATCTGCAGTTCCTTCCTACTCAACTAATTTAGCACTGTTTTATGAAATACTTGGGGTTGTACTGACCTTTTAAACTATTAGGAATCACTTAATAATTTCCTGTATACCCACTTTTATCGTGTGTCACCATTTTGCATTTGGAGCATGCTTGTAACGATGGTTCGAAGCTGAATATTTTTCGTTGAAGTAAAATGCAAGCAGAACATGAAGCACACAAGTCTGTATGTCAATGATTGAAGAATGACATCTTCAAAAATATATGTTCTGCCATTTATTTCTAAACAGTTTAATTGATTCAAGTGTTCATTTGGCCCAATTATTGATACCACGGTACATGTGATGGAATGGCACACCAACATTGCAAACTAACACAGGTAGAATATTGCATTTTGCAAAGGCGTGTAAGAGTTGTCTCTTGATAGTGATCTTGCACCATTTCAGCTTCGTGTGGGTATCAGTAATATACTAATAAGTGAATGTCTGAATGTAATTTTTAATGTTTAAGTTGTAGTGATTGGCCATCAACTTTTTACTAACATTAAAATGTATTGAACTTTGAATGCGTACTGCTTTCATGCATAAAGCCTTCATTGAATGGCAAAAAAAGCAGTATAATCCAGCAGTGCAAACTGCTTGATAGTCTCAGGACATATGCCTTATCACCTTCAACCTTATTCTGTACTCTAAGTAATATAACAAAACGGAATAAAGCTAGTTATAAAGGTTGTGGGATGCCTCTATTGAATCCATATTCTTACCTTGACCATCCAGCTGCCAGGCACTCTAACCTTTGTGCTTGGCTTTCTACTCTTCAACAACAAATCTCAGTGTACATTTGAATAAAGGCATCTCATCTTCTGACGTAGTCCATTACAATCTCACTGATTCCCAAATGTACTTCGCATCTTCTGATAATTAGCATTCTCATAATTCTCAGAATGATCCTTTGGTAATTTTAATTAACAATACTGCTTCCACCAATGACAGTTCTTTCCGGCTAACTTTTTGTTCCTTTATTTGTCCTATGTTATTATTAATCTTTCCTGTTTCCCACCTCAACAAAAAGCTTTTTTTGTTCTCTACCTCTACTTCCCCTGCATCTTAAAATCTGTTTGACACTAATTTATCCCATTTCAGAAGCTCTTTGACCTGAACCATCAATTCTCTCTCTCTCTCCCTCTCTCTATCTCTGACCCCACAGATGCTGCCTGACCCGCTGAGTATTTCTGGCATTTTCTGTTTGTATTTCAGATTTCCAGCATCACACAGTTTTCTTTAGGGATAATGACACCACTGAGGAATAAAGACAGAAAATGCTGGAACACTCGGAAGTCATGCAGGATCTGTGGAAAGAGAAACAGTTAAATGCTTCAGATCCGGGACCCTTCATCAGATCTAGGAAGGAGAGAAAAACAAAATAGCTTTCAATGGCAGAAAAGGTGGAGGCGGAGGGAACAAAACAAAGGGAATATTGTTGACAGAGTAAAACCAAATGGCTTATTGCACCAGTTCCTCTCAGGAATCACACTTCACTCACCCTTATGTCCCAAAATATTCAGGACAAGCTAGAAATATATATTTTTTTAAGTCAGACTTTGCTGGAAACTTACTCCTGTCTTTTCATCAAAGATTTTTATGCCTCCAAATGAAATGGTCAGAAAGATTCGCTGTTTGTGTTCTCCTTTCGAGCGTGCTGCAGCTGCAATTCCCTGTTGGGGGTAAAATAACATAAAGTAAGTGTCAATGAGAAAAAGCAAAGTTCAATCAAGCAGATCTTGGGTTTACATCTTACCAAGCACAGAAACATAACATAAACACCACAGACTTCTGTCATTATTTCCTGTGTAGTTCAATTGATTCATGTATTCTGGTCCAATTATATTGCAGTTTTCATGTTGAAATGGAACCGTTTTCATTTGGTGTCAGAGCAAACCCCGGGGAATGAAATAACAGAACATCACATTTGGGCAGGCAGTAAATGTTGTTCTCAAAGAGGTCATCTCATGTCAGTTAATCTCCGGGAAGCTTAAAAATAAAATGTCTTATATTTTGTAAACAGGTTACTTGTGATCTTGGGTAATAAATAGTAATGTTGTGATAATGAAAACAAGAACAAAATACGTTTATTTAGCACCTTATCACATCTTTCAGAATACAGTTTTCCACAATGGCTTACTTCAAAGTGCACTAAATGTTACACTCACAATCAAAACAATGATGTGCACAAATCCCATGTGACTAATAACCAATTAATTTGTTTCATTATCAATTGAGGAGAGGAGGTCAGATGAATTGCGCAATGAAGCTTACCCACTTAGCTCAATGATACTAATTGCCACATGTACCTAGGTACTGTAAAATGCTTTGTTTTGCATACAACCTGGTAATGGTAAATTTCATTTCGGAGTCACGTGAGTGAATTTGTGAAGAGCCCGCCGGCGCGCATGCTCGACATATCGTCGTAACGCGTTGCTGCGACGGCTGGCGGTGGAGCGCGCTCCTCGCCAGCCCTTCATAAGGGGCCACGGAGGTGAGTATTCCACCTTTAGTTGGTGGTCCTTGTTGTCTGATTATGTCTTGCAGCAAGGACATGGATGGGAGTTCGAAGGGCCGGAGGACATCAGGACGAGTTCGCCGGTCAACAGTTCCGGGGCCTTTACCATCGGCAGTACCTGCAGCGCAGGCCGGGACTCAGGCGGAGATGTGGGTAAGCCCTGTGTTCACAGGTCCAGATCCGCCAGCACACCACAGCTCGGAGGAGTTCGGTGAGGAGGAGTGTGGTGTGCCGCCAGAGCAGGGGGACCCTGCCATGGCAGTCAGGTTGTCAGCGGGCTCGCTGGCGACCTCGAGCAGGGCACGTGCCGTTGCACGGCCTGTTCCACTCAGCCCTCCGAGAAGGGGGAGGGGAGGAGCCCAGAAGCCTAACCCTGTTAGGGCTAAGGCATTGCCTGTCGCGGAGGAGCGGTCAGGTTCCAGGGCGAGACCCGGGGCGGCTGTGAGGTCCAGCCGGCACACCCCGACTCTCGACGCCGGGACGGGTCGGTCGAGTCGGGTCTCGTCGCGGTCGCCGAGCCCCCCATGGATGGGTGGGCGAGACCATGCGTCGGCAACGTCCACGATGTGGGCAGCCGGCAAGACTGCGCGGGCCCCAGGCAGCCATGCTTCGGCTAGTGCCGACACCTCGCCGCGTGTGCCCTTAGTGGCAGCGGCTTCAGCTCTCGCTAAACGGAGGCGATTGAACACGCCCGCGCAGGAATCGCGCAGTTTCGCCTCGGCGGCTGTTAGCGACAACTACTGGCACCGGCAGGGCCTCGACGAGGTGCGGGCCGATGACAGGAGCCCGGTTTTCTTTTCAGAGCCGGAGGACTCCGACCACCTGAGTGTTCAGGGTGAAGGGCGTATTGACCGTATGGAGCGGCTGCTGGAGCTCCTGCTTCAACGTCAACAACAGCAGGGCAGCAACAGGCACAGGGCGTCTTCACCAACATCTACTATCAGCCTGGAGCAGCACGAGGAGGAGGTTCTGGTGGATCCCGTACCACCTCCGGTGGAGGTGCCAGCGGAGGAACTTTTGGATGTGGCGACCAAATTCGCGGCCCCACATACGGCTGGTCTTCCTCTCAATACAAAGCTGGCAGCCACAGTGGACTTTCTTAATAATCAGGTGCTGCAGGAAGAAGTCCTCATCCAGGCTATGAGCCGTCACAAGGCTCCATCAAACTGCAACTCCCTCAACGTGCCTGTGGTCAATACGCCAATATGGGGCAACATCAGTGCGGCTATCCGTCAACAAGAGCTACAATTGCAGCGGATCCTGAAACTCCTCACGGCCGGTATTACCGCCTTTGCGCGGTCGGTGGACGGGGACGAGCTGAATTTGGACCAGGAAGATGCTCTGGCCTTATTGTGCGCGACCCAGCACGAAATCAACGGGTTTCGCAAAAACAGCATCCGCCCAGCACTCAACCCGAAGTTTGCAGGATTGTGCAAACCACCGCCGCCGCCGCCGCCCCGTCAGCTCTTTGGTGAGGACCTCTCAAAGAGAGTCAAAGAGCTTGACGAACAAGCCAAAACGGTGGGGATCATGCGCTCTAAGAGTGCCCCCACACCGTCCGGCTCAAAAGCTCCATACATTCGCTCACGAGGGTCGGCCAGTGCCTCGACGAGGACTCACCCTCTAGCTCCACAACGACAACAACACCAGAACCAGCACCAAGGGTCTTTTTTAGGACAGGGTCGGCAGAGACCTTTTTGGAAATCGAAGACGCCGCGCCCTCAAGCCAACCCAGCACCTCCACGGCCACCCACACGTGTCAAGGACCGCCGGTAACCACGGAGGTGAGGGGGTCTGGTTCTCTCTTTTCTCTCTGTTTAACTTCCCATGTTGGTGGTTGTTTACGGCTGTTTTTGGATGCATGGGGTAATTTTACTGGTGATGAGTATGTGTTGCGGAATATTCAGGGGCATAAAATTGAGTTTATTAATGGCGACATTCCTCCATCCCAGCACATGCCTGGTCGTACGTTCAAATTGTCTGCGGCAGAACAGGCAGCAGGTTATAAGGAAATTTTAAGTCTGGAACAGAAGGGTGTGATTGAGAAAACGGTGCATGAGCCAATTGAATTTGTTTCGAACATATTTACTAGACCTAAGAAGGATGGAGGCTGTCGTGTCATCATTGATCTAACCCGTTTGAATACGTTTGTAACATATACTCATTTTAAAATGGATACGTTTGAAACAGCCAAATCATTGATTTCTCATGGCTGCTTTATGGCATGCATTGATTTAAGGGATGCATATTATTCAGTATCCATCCAGAAATATGATAGAAGGTTTTTGAAATTTATCTGGATGGGGCAACTTTGGCAGTATAAGGCTTTGCCTAATGGGCTCACTACAGCCCCTAGATTGTTCACTAAATTGGTGAAGCCAATCATGGCTTATTTGAGACAACGACATCATATAGTTATGGCCTATTTAGATGATGTCTTTATTGTGGACCACACCCTGCATTTGGCTGAACAGGGTGTTGCAGCTGCTGTCAATATATTTCAACAATTAGGATTCATTGTCCATCCAGAGAAATCGAAGTTCTGCCCTGCCCAGGTAATTAATTACCTAGGGTTCACGGTGAACTCAATGAGTATGAGAATAACTATACCAATTAACAAAATTGAGGAAGTCACTCAGGTGTGCAGAGATTTAATTGGCACCAATATACCATCGATTCGGCATACAGCCACAGTAATTGGCAAGCTAGTGGCTTTGTTTCCGGCAGCACGATATGGGCCTTTGCATTATCAGAATTTGCAAAGAGCTAAAATTATTGCGTTAAAACGGAACGCTGGTCATTACGATCGATCAATGCAGCTGCCGTCCGAAGCGATAACTGAGTTGCAATGGTGGGTGTGTCACATTAGCAACTCATTTAAGCCTGTTGGGGAGGCTAATCCGGTGGTATATTTACAGACTGATGCAAGCTCCAATGGCTGGGGAGCTACTGATAATTGCTCTAGTTGTGGGGGCAGGTGGGACACCCTTGAGGCATCGATGTTGTTGACTCAAGGGATTAACGATTTGGAGTTGCTGGCAGCATTCCACGGACTTCGTGCATATTGTTCCAAGCTTGTTGGAGCACACGTCCGTCTCCAAATAGACAACACCACAGCTGTGGCATATTTAAACCATATGGGTGGTACCAGGTCAGTTTCGTGTGACAAATTGGCTAACTCAATTTGGCTCTGGTGTGTTCAAAGAGACATTTGGATTTCAGCTACCTATTTGCCAGGTGAGCTTAATACTGTGGCGGACACCAGGTCACGCAAATTTAATGACAACATTGAATGGATGTTGCATCCTGAGATTTTTTCTAAAGTCACAGCCAAATTTGGTAAACCGGACATTGACCTTTTTGCGTCACGGTTAAACCATCAGGTACCAGCCTACGTTTCATGGGAACCAGATCCTGGGGCAATAGCGCCAGATGCATTCTCGCTGGACTGGGGGAATTGGTTTTTCTATGCCTTCCCTCCGTTTTGCCTCATCAGTCGGGTATTGCGAAAGATTCAGGCAGATGCTGCCAAGGGCATCCTTATTATACCCGACTGGCCCACACAGCCTTGGTATCCGGTGGTCTTTGACATGCTCAACGAACCTTGGGTCCTTTTGAGGGGTTGCCCACAATTGGTTACTCACCCTGTCTCAGGGGAGCCACATCCCTGCCATGGCTATTTAAATTTGTTGGCTTGCAGGTTCTGAACAGGCCGTTAGTCCAATACGGCCTCTCGGCTCGGACCATGGATACCATCGGGGCGTCGTGTCGAGAGTCCACAAGGCGAAGATACCGCTCGCATATTAAGAAGTGGGAAGCCTACTGCAGCCGCTCTCGCATCACGTACGATGACGTGACAATAACCGACGTCCTGGAATTCCTCGCGGGGTTGCACCATGATGAACACTTAAGTTACAGTGCCATCAACAGCGCCAGAAGTGCGCTATCATTCTACCTCAAGATTGGGGTAGGATCCAACAGGCTAGTGTCCAGACTCATGCGGGGTATATTCAATATGAATCCGCCTACACCACGCTATAATATCACCTGGGATGTCAGGGACGTATTAACCCTGCTCAGGACGTGGTCTCCCATGGAAGGGCTCCAACTGGACCAACTCACCATGAAGCTGGTGATGTTACTAGCGCTGACTTCAGCTCAGAGGGTACAGACACTACACAAACTTCGTGTCGACAGAATGACATCTACCCCTACAGAAGTAGTCTTTTTCATTGACGAGCTACTAAAGCAGCATAGACCTGTGTGCACAGGGCTGCAGCTGAAGTTCCCGGCATACCCCGCAGATGCTAGGCTATGTTTAGCCTCACATATCCGCCACTATGTCAAGGTGACGGCACGCATCAGAGGAATGGAGAGATACCTGCTTGTCACTCATAAGAGACCTCATCATCGAGTGACAGTCCAGACGATATCCAGGTGGCTTCGAGTCGTCTTGGGTAAGTCGGGTATCGACACTAATGTGTTCAAGTCTCATTCCACCAGGGCTGCATCGACGTCAGCGGCGAGGGTCATGGAGGTGCCTATGGACCAAATTCTCGCCACAGCAGGATGGGCGAATGAAGCTGTGTTCCAGCGTTTTTATAACAAGCCTGTTGCTGCTCCTCTACAGTTCGCAGAAGCCGTGCTGAATGCAGGTCAAGAACGTGGAGATGTCCCCGCATGAGGGGTTTTTGATTTGTTATTAATAAATATGCTCTTGTTTTGCAGTATGAGCTATTGAGCCAGTTTGTTCCTCCCATCCATCCCTGTTAGTGGTGTGTCAGCATGGACGTGGTCCAGGGCGTGTAATCACAGAAGCTTTGAAGTCTTCACGAAGTCACTCACGTGACTCCAAAATGAAATAGTAAGATTGAACGAGAACTTACCAGTTCGAAGGTTGATCTTTATTTCATGAGGAGTCGAAGTGAGGGATTTCGTGCCCTCCTCGCCCAACCCTCAATCACCTTCATCTGGTAATCTTAGTCAATTCAATCATACTATGCGAAGTCATTTCTATTGTTGGTTCTGTGATTCCACGCCGCTACTTTGAAGTATGTCGAGCATGCGCGCCGGCGGGCTCTTCACGAAATCCCTCACTTCGACTCCTCATGAAATAAAGATCAACCTTCGAACTGGTAAGTTCTCGTTCAATCTTACTATTCTTGGTAAAACCCGGTAAAAACTTAGGGCTTGGTTTGCGTACATACAAAATAGAAGCAGCATTAGGTCACTTGACCCCTCTTGCTTGCTCTGCCATTCCAGCTGATCTTTTACCTCAACATCATATTGCTGTCAAAAAATGCATAACCATTGACTTCCCCAAATATATAAAAATCTATCAATCTCTATCTTGAATATACTCAGACACTGAGCTGCCACAGCCCTCTTGGGAAGAGAATCATATATGTGCCCCACTGTGTGCAGAGGATTTTGTTCTGTTGCTGGCTCCTTATTTTGAAACTGTGGCCGCTGGTTATAAAGGGTGGTATTTCGCAGTATTTACACTACTGTGCATGTCAATGAAATTTCCTCTTACTCATTTAAACACCTGAGAGCACAGACCTTGGCTGTTTAATCCCACTTTGCACAACAAACATGCCCTCCCAAGAATCAACATGGTGAAATTTGACTGCACTTCCTCGCTCCCATGTCTATCCTTCCTTCAGTAGGGAGTCCAGAGTGGCACAGCATCCACATAACTGGAGCAAGATGTCTCTATTCCTGTATTCACATTCTCTTGCACAAAAGGCCAACACGCTATTTGTCTTCATTACTGCTGCAGGTTAACTTTCAGTGACTCATGTACAAGGACACCTGGTCCCTCAAAACACCAACACCTTTCATTCTTTCAAATTTAAAATATATTTTGTGTTACTTTTTTTTCTCCCAGAGGAGATGTCCTCATTTTTTTAAAACATTATTTTCCATTTGACATGTCCTCATTTACCCGTTCTCTTCTCACCTCTCTGCATCCTCCTTATGATCTATAATGGCTATATATCACCAGCAAACTTGGTTAAATTACACCTGGTTTCCTGATTCAAACCATTAATATAGATTCTGAACAGCTGGGTCACCAGCACCAGCATCCACTATTCACTGCCTCCTATAATATGTTTTCTGTAACCAATACTCAATTAAGGCCAATATTTTACCCCCATCATGGTGTGCTTTAATTTTGCTTAATAATCTCTTGTGCATTACCAAAGGCCTGCTGAAATTTCAAATTCACCACATCAATTGCTTTTACGCAAACTATTTTGTTAATTACGACCTCAAACAATTTAGACAGATTTGTTAGATGTGTATTCACTTTCATCAATCCACATTGACTTTACCCACTCCTAGTTATTATTTTACAAACATTAAAGATCTTAGTGCCTCACTATTGCACCAGCATCAACCTTCACTGGTGCTCAGTTCACTGGGAGACATTCCCTCTGTCTTTTGTTCAAATCTCATTTCAAATATTCACAGCTGTGGCAAGGAACTTCAACGATCAGCATGTTGATATGTCAGAAAAAATATAGTGATATGCATTCAGGAGAAAAACAAAGGTGATGCTGAATAATTTAGTGATCAGCCAAGAGAACCATTTATTTCCTCAACAACAATATTAACATTGTGATCTGTCTTTTCCTTTGCCACCTATTCATGCAGTATTATTTCTTTGATGATTGATTCTATACTTGTATGAAAAGTGAAGAAAATGACCAAAGATTGGTCCAATTGCACGACGGTAGAAATTATTTTATGAACACAAACAGCCAATTCTCTTTTCGACTTAGGTCATGTCCCCGATAAAGAGGATGGTGATATGATCTGCTTTTGTAAACTATGCCATGTCTATTCAGGCTGAGCATGTGTGATAGTTCAGAAAGGATCGCCTTGACACAAAGCAAGGACATAAAAGGATTTACCGCTGCTGTACCTGTTAGCTCTTAATTTTGATGTACATTAAAATGAACAGGGATAATCAATGGGCTGACAAGCAGACAAACAGAAAGCCCCACTCAGTACAACTGAATAAAATTAACCTTCTGTTAAATGCTTGGCATCAGCCCAGTGTAAGAAGGTATGAAATGAAGGAAATTCAAATAATATTATAATTGGTCTTCAAAATATCAATGGTTTACAAATTGGACCGTCTCCAACATAGGTGCCTTGCCACCATGTACTCTATATGATTCTGGTGGTACAATAAGCATGTTTAATGAAACTAGGTACAGGACGTCCATCTACAAGGTGTGCATGCCATATTTCTATCTAATTGTCTAGCGCCAGGCACAGCTGCATCTCTCTACCACCTTTCATAGTTAAGGAGGCGCCATGGATATAGCGCAGAAAATGAATGAAGAAAAGAGGTTGCTCACTTATCATCTGTGTATGTCATCTTATATTTTCTTGAGAAAACACCCTCAAGGCCACAAAGATTGAGGGTACAGTATAGAGATTAATTTCAAACGCCTGTAATGGGTAACAGCGCCTGACATTTTATTTATTTTTTGTTTAGTTTAGAGATACAGAGATCCGCACCAACCAGCGATCCCTACACACGAACACTACCCTACACACACTAGGGACAATTTACACTTATACCAAGCCAATTTACCTACAAACCTGTATGCGAGTGTGGGAGGAAACCGAAGATCTCAGAGAAAACCCATGCAGTCACGGGGAGAACATACAAACTCCGTACAGACAGCACCCGTAGTCAGGATCGAACCCAGGTCTCTGGTGCTGCAAGCACTGTAAGGCAGCAACTCTACCGCTGCGTTACCGTGCCACCCTTCCACCGAAATCTGGTGGAACCAAAGAAAACTAAAAGGAAATGAATAGCATTTCATTAAGACCTATCTCTATACAGAGTTGGATGCGATTGTCATCTGCGCACTAACTGCAATCATAGTTGCGCCATAGTTCATAGTTTTGAACTTAAATTTTATACTGATTTCTGCTCAAACTCATCTGCATACCTCTATAACGCAGCATTTTTGGAAATAATTACTTATTTGTATACTCTTGCCATTTAAAAATATTCATAGATCAAATGCAGAAATTACCTTATTAAACCAAACAGGATTCTGTGAGGCACAAAGTGCCGGAGTAACTCAGCGGGCCGGGCTGAGGAGAACATGGGCAAATGAGGTTTTGGGTCAGGACCATATTCCGTCTGATCAATTTGAAGATAGGTCTCGACCGGAAACATTACCTATCCATGTTTTCCAGAGATATTGCCTGATCTGCTTTGTCACTCCAGCACTTTGTGTCTTTTTTGATAAACCAGCATCTGCAGCTCCCTGTATCTCAAGATTGAAAGGGTAGGTATCCTCACGCTGGAGATTGGGGAACAAGGGGGCATAGACTCATGATGAAAGATTGTATACTTAGTATTGTAATAAGAATTTTTTTTATTCACAGGATTGCAAATCTTTGAAATTATCTATCACAAAGGACCGTAGTGTTGGCTTGAGTATATTAAAGCTGTGATTGATTAAGCACAATAACAGCAGTTAGTCTGAAGATAGACACAAAATGCTGGAGTAACTCAGCGGGACAGGCAGCATCTCTGGAGAGAAGGATGGGTGACATTTCAGGTCGAGACCCTTCTTTTGACAAGTTAGGGATAAGGGAAACGAGAGGTAAATACGATGATGTAGAGTGATAAAGAACAATTAATTAAAGATATGCAAAAAAGTAACAATGATATCGAAACAGGCCATTGTTAGCTGTTTGTTGGGTGAAAATGAGAAGCTGGTGCAACTTGGGTGGGGGAGGGATAGAGAGAGAGGGAATGCCGGGGTTACTTGAAGTTAGAGAAATCAATATTCATACCACTGAGCTGCAACCAGCCCAAGCGAAATATGATGCAGCAGTTAGTCATACAAGCCCAGCAACCCTGGGTCAATCCTGATCTCGGGTGCTGTTTGTGGACATTCTCCTTGGTGCTCCAGTTTATTCCCAATTCCTAAAGACCTGCTGGAAGTTTAAATGCCCACTGTACATTGCTCCTAGTATAGGCGGGTGAGAATCAGGGAGGACTTGACAGAGATATGAGTGAGAAAGACCCACAGTGATAAACAGTGGGAAAATGAGATTGATGTTCTATGGGCTGCAAAGGCTGGGTGGGCTGAATGGCCTTCTTCTATGCTGTATGAAAATATGAGATATGAAATGCAATCATGGTTACCAAGGGAATGAGAGGATATGTTGAATGGGTGTTTAACTGAACAAGATACATGCTCAACCATGACCTTTTTGAACAATGGCACAGTCTTGAGAGGTTACACAGCCTTCTCCAGCTGCTAATGCTTATGATCCCACGAGTGGTGCAATTTTATGTGTATAGATGAAAACAGGGCGATTTTGATGCTTGTCTCTAACTATGCAAAACCATTTACTAGTTTAATTGGTGTATACCAGTCAGTTTTAAAAGGCCCACAAACAATTGCAGTTAGAGGAAAAGTAGCACTTTAATTAATTTATAATAGCCAAAATTGTTTGGGCTTTGTACTTCAGCTGCCATCCACTACTTAATTACAAGAGCTGACATATTTTACAAAAATATTCAATTTTTGAAACATAAATCTCAGTGATAGGAAATAGAATTCACATTGGAATTTAAACCTTCAAAAGAAAAAGCATTATTAATTTCTTGATTTTGTCATGAAACTGGATTGTCACATTAATAATACATGTGAAATACATTACTGAAATCGAATGTTGAACCAATTTGCACTGTTTGACATTTTAATTCAATTTGTTTCATCAAACTAATATAGTTCCTATTTATCTGTGTTACCCTGACAATTCAAATAAGCAATCAACTTATATTTTGTCTTTGAACTATGCAGACAGTGTAGATTGCTGCCAATTGACCAGAGGTCGCAGATAGATCCTGCATTTATTTCTCCCTGTCTGCACAATACCTGAGGAATATAGATATTGAATAAAATGAATTTGCAAAAGTAACCTAATTTAAAAGGCCTTGCCCTCATGTTTTCATTGGATGAATAATTGCCAGGAATTACTTTTCATTCTCCCTTTGAAAAATGATGTGAATTATTGGCTTATGAGGTAAAAATAATTAAAAATCAGGTTGAGCAATAATGAGACTCAATCTCTCCAGAGATGGTAATCTGTTTCCAAGAAAATGTAATATTGACAGCATGCTTAAATAGCAAGTCGATGCCGTACAAATTGTTAGGATACAACACCAAAGATTCACCAGTTATAGCCATGCTGGCAGATGACAAACGTGTGCCTCAGGATGTACAGGCAAAAGGAATGTAGGGCCTCTGTCAATGGCAAATAACTCATCTGTGCCTCTTAGAAAGAGTTCCATAGAACTTCCTATCTGTGGAATAAAGGAAGAGATTTGATAGACACATAATGCTGGAGTAACTCAGCAGGACAAGCAGTGTCTGGCGAAAAGGAATGGGTGATATTTCGGGTCAAAACCCTTCTTCAAACCCTTCTTCCAAAGGAAAAACGTTGTTATGTATTCAATTATATCTGGGATATAGATTTAAGTTTATCTGAAAAAATGAGACTTTAGATGCATGAAGTATCAGCCTAAGTCACATGCTCAACTTCTGATTGTGTTTGGAGTCGGGATCTACTGAATCAGGGACAGAAGTTGAACCCTTGGGTTGGTTCTGTCAGGTCATAACGGACAGGCTACATTTAGCTCCTTCATTCATTTTGAATCCCATTGAAAGTACTTAGAGACCAAATGACTTTGATGACTTTTTTTCATTAGACCATATCCACGATGTGGTGTTCAGAAGTTTGGAACAGTTTGTGTGATGAGGGAAGCAAATGTGGTGGTTCCTCTGTGGATATGAGGATATCACGTTTTGCCAGGGTAAGGGATAGTCCCAATAAATGTTATTATTCCACTTGATGCAACAAAACGAATTACACAAAATTACTAATTCCAACCATCCTCTTGGGATCAACACCAGCATTACCTTTAAAGGAGGTTTTAACCATATTCCTGACAAATTGTACTGTTAGGTGCAGACCCCAAGGGATTTAGTGCCTCAGTGGCACAGCTAGTAGAACGTTTTTCTCACAGTGCCAGAGACACAGCTTCAATCCTAACCTTGATGTCTTTCTGTGTAGCATTTGAACATTTACCCAATGATCGTGTGGATTTATTTTGGTTGCTTTAGTTTGCTCCCACATTTAAAGACATGGTAAGTTAGTTGGTTATTGTAAATTGTCCCTGATGTGTATATGAGATATATTCTGAGGGAAGTTGATGAGAATGGGGAGAAACTAAAAAAATAGATGAAGGCAGAATCAGTGTAAATAGGTAGTTGTTGGTCAGCATAGAGTTGGTAGACCATGACTTTATGACTGATTGTTCATCCATGCCTGGTGCAGGTCTGTGGATTCCCTGAACTTGAGCAAATTGGAAAGAAATATTCATGCAATAAGTAAAAATCCCCATCCTTCTAAACTCCAACGAGTACAGAAACAGAGCCATCAAATGCTCCTCAAATGTTAACCCAATCATCCTGTAAACCTCTCTGGACCCTCCGCAAAGCTAGCACATCCTTCCTCAGACATGAAACCCAAAGCTGTTCTCGATATTCCAAACGTGGCCTGACCAGCATCTTACACATCCTTGCTCACATAGCTTTGGAATATATCGAACATTCCTAATATCAGGTACATTTTACTTTGTCTTCCTCATCAAGAGTCAAGAGAGTTTTAATGTCATGTGTCCCGGATAGGACAATAAAATTCTTGCTTGCTGCAGCACAACAGAATATTGTAAGCATAATACAGAACAGTTCAGTGTGTCTATATACCACAGACCATATATCATATCATATCATATCATTATAACTATTAAAACTCTCTTCGCTAGTTTGTTTGTTTGTTTGTTTGGTTGTCAGTCATATCTCCTCCAAATCCCGATGCGGTAATGGTAATTTTTTACATATTCCAGTAGAGATTTACCTAATGAATTCAAAAATCTCCTCATCTGAAAATGTGGTTAATTATTTCCCGAGTTTTTTACTAAAATTGTTTTAAAATATAACTGAAACGGAAGTGAGCTGCATGACGTTACAATGCCTTTGCTCTTCGCAACCAGCAACGCAGACATTTCAATGCATAGCCAGATACGTGGATTGAAGCTTGTGAACACGTGATCCAGTTGTCCACCGCGGTCCGCTGGGCTTCTTGAAGTTCAACAACATGGTGGTGGCGGTTGTTATTGCAGAAATAACGAGCAAGTTCTGCAGATCCGAGGTCACCGGAGGTTACTGGAGGTCACCCGAGGTCACTGGCTTGCTTTTGAAGAACTCGCCTAGCTGCGCCGCTCGCAAGACCTTTGAAAAAACCACGCTGTCTTCTTGCTCGAGCTGCCGAGAGCGACTGATTATTGGGTTTGAGAACAAGCCCTCACCTCTGACGATGCGCCCCCCCCCCCAACCCCTAAAATTCTCCCACGGAGAGATGAGTGTGTGGCCAGGATGGTGTGCGTCCTTGATGATGTTGGCAGCCTTTTTGAAGCAGCGACTGCGATAGATCCCTTCGATGGTGGGGAGGTCAGAGCTGATGATGGACTGGGCTGTGGTCACAACTTTCTGCATTCTTTTCCGCTCCTCGGTGTTCAAGTTGCCGAACCATGCCACGTTGCAACCAGTCAGTATGCAGGTTAGAGAGAGTCCTCCTTGACATACCGACTCTCCGTAATTTTCTCTGGAAGTAGAGGCGCTGATGTGCCTTCTTTATGATTGCATCAGTGTGCTGGGAGCAGGAAAGATCTTCGGAAATATGTACGCACAGGAATTTGAGGCTTTTGATCCTTTCCACCATCTGCAAAACGGGATTGTTTGTCCCTATCCTACCCCTTCCAAAGTCCATAATCAGTTCCTTAGTTTTGCTGGTGTTGAGAGCCAGGTTGTTGCGTTGGCACCATTTGGTCAAACGGTTGATCTCACTTCTATACTCTGACTCGTCACCGTCAGTGATTTGCACCACAACCGTGATGTCATCGGCGAACTTAAAGATTGAGTTCGCACTATGTCCGGCTACGCAGTCATGAGTATAGAGTGAGTACAGCAGGGGGTTGAGCACGCAGCCTTGAGGTGCTCCCGTACTGATTGTTATCGAGGCTGACACATTTCCACCAATACGGACAGTGTTGTCTATGGATGAGGAAGTTGAGGAAGTCGAGGATCCAATTGCAGAGGGATGCGTAGAGACCCAGATCTGAGAGCTTGGTAACCAGCTTGGACGGGATGATGGTATTAAACGCCAAGCTGTGATCAATGAATAACAGCCTGACATATGAGTTTTTGTTGTCTAAGTGGTCCAGTGCGGAGTGGAGAGCCAGTGAGTTCGCATCCACCGTTGATCTGTTGTGGCGGTAAACGAACTGCAGTGGGTCGAGGTTCTTGTCGAGGTAGGGGTTGATATGCGCTGTAATCAACCTCTCAAAGCACTTCATCACCACAGACGTTAGTGCCACTGGTCGATAGTCATTGAGGTTCTTCTTGGGCACCGGTATTATTGATGCCCTTTTAAAGCAGGTGGGAACCTCAGACCTCAGAAGTGAGAGGTTGAAAATGTCCGTAAAAACTCCAGCCAATTGGTCCGCACAGGTTTTTAAAACATGATCTGGCTTGTTATAAAATTGCATTCAATTTCTCCTTTCTTTGCAGATCATTGCATTAAAGAAAATTCTTTATATATTTTGCAGCATTCTATGGCCTTAAAATATGACTACAAGCCAAAATTATGATCTGTCCAATTTCATGAAAGTAAGGTTAACATTTCAGAAGCCTGAATCAATAACTAAGGTTATTATCTTCTTATCTCTTATTATTATCACTTATTATCACTTCTTATCTCTGCTCATCTTCTTTTCCCTGACTGAACACAGCTGTTTGATTGGTGAGTGCAGATGTCTACATGGCAGAAGATAGACACAAAATACCGGAGTAACTCAGCGGGACAGGCAGCATTTCTGGAGAGAAGGAATGAGTGACGTTTCAGGTCTAGGCCCTTCTTCAGACTATATGGCTATCTGTCTTCATTTGGCCTGGTCTGTCATATCCTCAGGTACTCGTATTAAGTGAATGCTCCCTTTGATATTTAAACGGATATGGCATCGTGTCAGTTCTTTGTACCAGGTGCAGTTGCTCTTGGCTGACAGTTGGCAATAGACGGAACATGATGGGATTTCTGTGGGAGCCCAATATCCAACTTTCATATGATATCAACACTATGATGAAAGACATTCCCCCCTGCCAATCCTAATGTCTTATTGCTGTCAAGAACACAGGAGGGAAATGAATTGTTCCCCCAAATACTTGTGCTTCCCATGCAAATGCCAGTGAAATACTTCCCTTTTTAATGTTCAGGAAGGCTGCAGCCAGTGTGAGTAACACCAGAGATTATTTGAAAAGTCAACATTGCAGTGAGGACTTGTTGCTTACTGGTGATATTTCTGCTGAAATCATAGGTTTAACTGCCTCGTGAGAATATGAAGCAGAGGCGCAGTGTAACGGTGTCAAAATGCGTGATGCTGGGAGACAGTAAGGTGCAGAAAGTGAATGGGTTAGGTAGGAACTGCTATCGAGGGCATGAACGAGGACATTTGTCATCACAAATGTCCTTGTTCTTCAGAGAACGGGGTTTCCCCTCCCCCACTATAGATGAGGTTTGCACCAAGGTCTCCTCCATACCCTGCAACACTGCCCTCTCTCCCTATTCCCCAACTCGCAACAAGGGCTGAGTCCCCCTGGTCCTCACCTTTCACCCCACCAGCCAGTGCATACAACAGATAGTCCTCCGCCAGTTTCGCCACCTCCAGCGTGACCCCTCCACTCGCCACATCTTCCCATCTCCCCCGCTGTCTGCCTTCCACAAAGACCGCTCCCTCCGCAACTCCCTTGTCAATTCTTCCCTTCCCTCCCGCTCCACCCCTTCCCCAGGCACTTTCCCTTGCAACCGCAAGAGATGCTACACTTGTCCCTTCACCTCCCCCATCCACTCCTTTCAGGGACCCAAGCAGTCATTCCAAGTCCGACAGAGGTTCACCTGCACCTCCTCCAACCTCATCTACTGCATCCGTTGCTCCAGATGCCAGCTGATCTACATCGGTGAGACCAAGCGGAGGCTGGGCGATCGATTCGCCGAACACCTCCGCTCGGTCCGCAATAACCAACCTGACCTCCCGGTGGCTCAGCACTTCAACACCCCCTCCCATTCCGTATCCGACCTCTCGGTCCTGGGCCTCCTCCACGGCCAGAGTGAGCAACACTGCAAGTTGGAGGAACAGCACCTCATATTCCGCTTGGGGAGTCTGCATCCTCTGGGCTTAAACATTGAATTTTCTCAATTCTGTTAACCCAGACTGTCTCCTCCCCCTCCCCACCTCTCCCTCAGCCCTCGGGCCCTGACATTCCTTCTCCATCTCCCCCCACCCCCCACCCAAGTCGCACTAGCTTCTCATTTTCACACTACAAACAGCTTACAATGGCCTGTTTCCTTTATCATCAATACTTTTTTGCATATCTTTCATTCATTGTTCTTTATCTCTCCACATCACTGTCTATATCTCTCGTTTCCCTGATCCCTGACCAGTCTGAAGAAGGGTCTCGAACCGAAACGTCGCCTATCTCCTTCGCTCCTTAAATGCTGCTACAACCGAGGATAGGAAGCATTTGCGTCTATCTAGAGAAAGTGAATGGGGTCAGGTGGGCTGATTTGCAGACACAACAGGCAGCAGGTGAAGGCAGCAGTGTCTGTAGATAGACACAAACCGCTGGGGTAACTCAGCAGGTCAGACGACATCTCTGGAGAAAAGGAATAGGTCGTGACCCTCCTTCTTCTACAGAGTCTGTCCAATGAACAGGGCATGGACACTGCATGAAGATAGCCAAGCTTCCCAATGTGCTATTGCCTTTGCTATCTTGTCATTTATCTTCACCAGCATCCAACCATCTGATAGGCACTGCCACAGGCTGATAGGGTCACTTTGGCCCCAGTGCTTACGCCAGATGGATATTCCTGATCCCGTAGATAGATCACATTCCTGCCTTTGGTCAGCTTGCAGTATTTAATTGCCACAAATTCCTCCACGTTGGTTCACCCTCAGAAAATACTATGACAGCATAATCCATCCAATGTTGACTGCTTTCCTGGTGCCATACTAATCAATTTTGGCCAGAGTATCCACCATAAGAAAATCCACCATAATTCTACATGTCAATGATGCTAGGCTTCTTAAAATCTTTGAACTAAACTTCTCAAAAATACGTCAGAATACAGAGAGTAGGCTGATTAAGTCCACTACCTCTTTCATTTAGTCTCAATCATCTGCTCATATTCACAAGTTATATAGTTATAGTTATTAGACCATTCGGACAACCGAATCTACTCCGCTTTTTCAATCACGGCTGATCTATACTTCCTAATCCCATTTTCCTGCCTTCTCCCCATAACCCTTGACACCTGTTCTAATCAAGAATTTGTCTTTCTCTGCCTTAAAAATATCTTGGCCTCCACAGCCCTCAGTGGCAATGAGTTCCACAGATTAATGACCCTCTGACTATATTTTGTATGCTTGAATTTTTTTCCCCCCATGGTCTGTTTACATGACTCCCTTCTGAAGTCCATGGTGGAATTGCTATTCACCATCCTGTTAAACAGTACTGTCTAAATCAGCGTTTCTCAACCGGGTTCCCCAGAACATTAGGGTTCCGTTAAAGGTTGCTAGGGGTTCCGAGAGAAATAGTGATAAATAGGCTAATCATATGTAACTGCATTTTTGAGTTATTTTTGTGTTTCATTTTATATTCGTAATTTTATTATACATGTATGGCATATTTAGTGACGTCTATTTAGCATATTTAGCGACGTCATATTCAGCAACGTCTATACGGCGCCAGTGTGAAACGGCCTTTAGTGATCAGTGGACAGGAGCTGTATGTGACGGATTTATGTATCATCAAGTGACTCACTCGAATATAGACGCACGCACGGTCTCCATCAGTCCTGTCTGTGCTTCCAGTCCATCATTCACTCACGTTATTTAGTAATATTTACCCATCATTTAGGGATGTTATATGAATTTTAAAAAATTAAGTATGTTTATGTTTATTTTTGTTAGTTTATCAAAAGTTTGTATGTTTTTGTTAATTAATCAAAAGTTTATGTGTGTTGCTTTCTCTCTCTCTCACTCCTCCAACGTTAGTTCTGTTTGCCTTTATTTGCTTCAGTTTTGAACAAGCAGTTTGATTTAAGTTATTTATTTGCATTATTTTGCTTAAACCATTTATCAGAAAAATATATTATGTTTGTCTTATGAACTTTGTTTATGAAAGTGAAAGAAATAGATTAATAAATATATATAGTAAATTTTATGTAGGGGTTCCCCGAGACATGAAAATTATTTCAAGGGCTCTGCAAGGGTTAAAAGGTTGTGAAACGCTGATCTAAATCCTAACCACTTTTTGCGAGTATACTTATTTCTTGTGTGGGCAAAAGAGCCTGGAAATATATCACTGCATGCCTATATAATTTAATCTTTGACACTTGGTCACTGGAAGCAGTTAAATCTAAACCATGAAGTACTATAAAAGCTCTAAAGGAACTCCCATTCTCAGCAGTTTGCTGTGAGAAAGAAGTAATATGGTAGCTGAAGTGTGATGGCATGTAAAGCCTCTACAGCAAAAGGAATACTCTGAGCAGATTAATACATTGTTATCAATGTTCATACAAAAAAAACGTAATGAAACTTCAGCCATCTAGCCTTAAGAATGTAGTATCAATAAGACCAGACATTGGATGAGGTCATATTTTATATGAAAGTGATTAAGGCAACAGACTTACTGAAGTAAAGTAAATGTCAGCGTGGGATGGAACTATCAAAGTTCCTCATGCTCAAAGATGAAAGTACTCATGAAAATCCACCATTCTTTTTCATTCCTTTTCCAAAATGCATCCTCTTTGGCTCAACAACTTTTCCATCCTTTTTGGGATCATGCAGATCTACTCATGTCATCAATCCAAAAGTCTAAGATTCACAAAGTTAAAAATATTTTTGAGTGATCTATTGTCATGTTTGGCCTCAGCTTTGCATTTATCCTCTGTTACCATATAAGGCGGAGTTGTGGTCACAGTTGTAGTCAAATGAGGCATGGTCCAGTTGGTTTGTAGCTCAATATGTCTGGATCAAGTTGTCAGTGGAGTGGGCCATTGGAGGCCCTGCGGCAGCCTGGGCTTGATTGGATCAGGCAGCACTCTGAGAGGGCCAACGTGTAGATTGGCCAGGACAATGAGCCTTGTTGGCCAGGATAACCATCTCCATTTTTACCAACTTTGAACTTGAAGGATACAAGATAGGGCACTGGAAATGTGGCAACTCTTGTGCACTGCCTCAGTGCATTCAACTATTCCTCCACTCTTGTTTTTAAGTCTATATTGTACGGTTTTTAGTGAACTGCATGCAAAAAAAGGAATTTTGCTGTACCTAGAAACATGTGACAGTAACATTGATTCCCTCCAGCATCGGTGCACAGTGTCAGCAGTACGTACCACCTGGAAAAGGTCCTTATCTAAGCTACTCTAACAGAACCTACCAAATCTGCAGCCTATACCACCAAACAGGCAGCAGATGTTTGGAAACCCCCATCAATGCATGGTCCCCTCTAGGATTGGTAAAGATGGAAGCACTTGATACAATGTGAGGTGGCAAAAGCAGGAAGGTACAGGACTGACTTCCTTATTTAGCGCTGCTCTGAGAAGAGCAGTTTTCCCAAGAATGACCAATGATGGTCACGCTCAGGACAACATAGTCCTAGTTTCCTAATCATGCTCTGAAAGGAGTGTTACTCCCTGTACTCCACTGATCCAGAAATTGATTCAGTGCTGCAAGGGTGGCCCACATCCAAATGTGCCCAATTTAATATCTGGAGGGATGTGACCCAGAAATAGTTCTCATCACATTTCATGCTAGAAAACTGATTATTCTCTGCATGATATTTTTCTCAATGTTACGCAATTGAGAATGGATCTGAGAGTAGATTCCCCAACAAGTCCCGAGCATAATTGCCTGCAACACTAGCACAATCTGGGCCACTATGAAACTATTCTTATGATCTTCACATAGTTCTGAAATTTCAGTTATTGTATTACAGAAAAAACTAAATTTTATTTGTGGGCATGTGGCGTGTGCTTGCTTTGGAGCCCACCGCCAATGATATGTGCCTATGGAGAGACAGCTGCATGCAGTTTACTCTCCAGGCCATTTGCTTGGCCCAGAGGAAGTCCAGATGGCCTAATGGAGACCAGCAGTCTGTAGGTTGTGATAGCATCCAAAGTCCTTGGGGCTGACAAATACAGATGAAAAAATCCACCTGTCAGTCGTCCAAATACTTTCCCAGATTTATGTCAATCCTCAATGGGAACGCATTGGCAAGTACTTGCAGGGAAATCAGAAATAACACAGGCCTCTGCTAGTATTTCTCCAACTTATGCTATTGGCTGTGGAAATGTTTGTGATTGCAGATTTCAATACTATAAAATGTAATTCGAAAACTAGTTTCACAACAAAACTGATCATGTGGTTGATGCTGCTATTAATTTAATGATCGCCTGGCAAAGATGACTTGGTGAGTGAAATAGATGTTAACTGTGATAACAAAGGAATCACAGATAGCAATAAAACCATAGTTATTTGCCGAGCTGAAAGTTGCTATTTGACTTTCTGAGGACATTTCATTTCAAAGATAATCCAACTGCTTGCCTTCGCTCTTAATCATTTGCTTAAGGAAACAAATTTGATATCTGATTAAGCATTTTATGATTAAGCATATCATATTTTCAACAAATAGCTGCTTGAAGAAATTCCTCCTGTCTTATTTATATACTTGCTAAGGTGACAATTTAAAATTAACGGTAACAGAAGAGGCTAGAATCTTGAACAAAACTGCCATAGAGTCATAGATTCATACAGTGTGGAAACAGACCCTTCGACCCAACATGCCCAGGTCAACCAAAAATGCCCCATCTGTACTAGTCCCACCTACATTAGCCAATATCCCTCCAAATGTATCTTATCCATGTACTTGTCTAAATACCTTTTAATCTTTGGGAGAGTACCAGCTTTAACCACCTCCTCTGGGAGCTCGTTCCATACACCCACCACCCTTTGTGTAAAAAAGTTACCCCTGAGGTTCCTATTAAATCTTTCCCCCCTCACCTTAAACTATGTCCTCTGGTTCTGGATTCCCCTACTCTGGGAAAAACACTCATTTACCCAATCTATTCCTCTCATGATTTTGCCTACCTCTATAAGATCACCCCTCTTCCTCCTGTACTCTAAGGAATAAAGTCCTAGCCTCCTCAACCTCTCCCTTTAGCTCAGACCATTGAGTCTTGTCAACATCCTCGCAAATCTTCTCAACACTCTTTCCAGATTGACAACTTTCTTTCTATAACATGGTGACCAAAACTGAACACAATACTCTAAATGCAGCCTCACCAGCATCCTATATAACTGCAGCATGTCCACCCAACCTCTATACTCACTACTATGACTAATGAAGGCCAATATGCCAAAAGCTTTTTTGACCACCCTCTCTACCTGTGATGCCACTTTCCAGGAGCTATGTACCTGCACTCCTAGATCCCTCAGCTCTACAACACTCCCCAGAGCCCTGCCATTCACTGCATAGGTCCTGCCCATGTTAGACTCTCCAAATGCAACATCTCACATTTCTCTGTATTAAATTCCATCAACCATTCCCCAGTCCACCGGCCCAACCGATCAAGATCCTGCTGCAATTTTTGACAACTATCTTCACTGTTTACAATATCACACAGTTTTGTGTCAGCTGCAAAAACTTACTAATCATGCCAGATATGTTCTCATCCAACCCATTGATATAGATGACAAGCTGCATTGGGCCCAGCACCAAAGCCTGAGGCACACCTAGACACAGGCCTCCAGTCCACACCTTCACCCTCTGCTTAATTCCTTGAAGCCAATTTTCTATCCATTCAGTTATCTCTCCTTGGATCCCATGCAATCTAACCTTCACGAGCAGCCAACCATGCTGAACCTTATTGAGTGCCTTGCTGAAATCCATGCGTCTTCAGCTCTGCCCTCATCGACCTTTTGTTCACATCTTCAAAAAACAATCAGATTTGTGAGACATGACCTCCCATGCACTAAATGATGCTGACTATCCCTAATCAGCCCTTATCAATTTAAATGCATGTATATCTTATCCCTTAGAATACTCTCTAGTAACTGAGGATAGACACAAAAAGCTGGAGTAACTCAGCGGGACAGGCAGCATCTCTGGAGAGAATGAATGGGTGACTTCAGGCTGAAGAAGAGTCTCGACCCAAAACTTAACCCATTCCTTCTCTCCAGAGATGCTGCCTGTCCCGCTGAGTTATTCCAGCTTTTTGTGTCTTTCTTCAGTTTAAACCAGCATCTACAGTTCCTTCCTACACTCTCGAGTAACTTTCTGGCCACTGATGTTAGGCTCACATCTGAACCCGAAGAAGAATCCAGACCTGAAATTTTCCTCCACGATGCTGCCTGGCTCACTGAATTCATCCAGCAGTTTGTTTTTTTCCTCAGCATTCCAGCACCTGCAGTTTTTTGATGTCTCTGTTTTACTCTTGATTGGAATTGCTACATTATGTTGTCAATGGTCATTCTACATTGAGGTGCCCAAAATCTCTTTCACTGAGGTCTGGCAAATTGTACCTATTTGCTAGTTCAAATTCTCTTTAGGTTTCAGCTGGTGATTCCATAATCCTGAGTTTTACCAGCAGAATCCTTGTCCATCCATTTGGCGGCTCAAGATTCATCTATTGAGCTGATTGTTGCAACCTGCAGAGCTGAGACAGCCTAATACAGTCTGCAATAACTCTTCATGGTCTATCTATAATTGAGATTTCAATATAATTGGAGTCATAGAGTGATACGGTGTGGAAACAGGCCCTTCGGCCCAATCTGCGCACGTCGGCCAACATGTCCCAGCTACATTAGTCCCACCTACCTGCGTTTGGCCCATGTCCCTCTAAACCTGTCCTATCCATGTATCTGTCTAATTGTATCTTAAATGTCGTGATAGTCCCTGCCTCAACAACCTCCATACATCCAGCACCCCTTATATAAACATATGAAACCAATGAGGATGATATATTAAAACATGCACATTTTTATGGGTCAATGCAAGAATGATGTTTCCCATCACTGATGTCTAGCACCAGGAGGCATTGTCCCAAAACATGGGTTCAGTCATTCAAGACTGAGAGGAGAAAGGAAATTCTTCATTTGCTGAATATATTCCAGACAGAGATCTGTAGGTTTTTGGATATTGCAGGGTGTGAAGAGTTATGCAGTTAATCCAGGATAGAGGAGCTAAAGTTAATTGTGATCTTATTGAATAGTCAAGCCATCACGAGGACCCCACCCCTGTGCCTAATTTTTATATTTTGGAAACAGAGAGAGAAACACAGATATATACATTACACAAAAAAAACATACATTTTCTCGCAGGTGAGATTTGAAGAACTGGATTATAACTAGATTGTAAAAACCTGGTTTATAATTATTTTTATTTTGAACACATATGTTACATTGGCTATTTCCCAGTCACAATATGCCCACCTATGGAGTGAAAAGACATGGCACTAGTCCTTATTATCTCTGCTCTGACTTCATTCCAACAGCTTAGCATGCATGAATTATCCATCCTGAGCTCTGCTAATTATCTTTCAAAATCAACTTCCATCCTAGAGTTACCTTTAATAATTGCTCCACATTATTATCTGGTGCATCTAAACTCACTTCTATCTTCACTTTAAAAGCTGACACATCATATTAATTTACTAACTCCTGCATACCTTCTTTCTCATCTTGATGTACCCTTTCAACTTAGAGCTGTCATATCATCTTTTTAATTATTTCTTCAGTATGCCTGCACGAGCCCTTAATATTTGCTTTTACAATATCTGTAAACCTTTCTAATCTAGCTGCCAACAGAGAATCATGCATCCACACTGACTCTGTTTAACATGTAATAGCAGTGTTGCTTGGTATAATAGATTGTTTACTCAAGGTCACATTACAGACTTTCAAAAAGACTACCTCATTAATTAAACTCTTTAGAGAAATGCTATTTTTTTTGTAGCTTATCTCTGAGGAGAAGTGGTAATTGTAACAATGGGAGTTGGGAGACACAGGACGATGTGATTTAAAACACCATTTGCTTGCATCCGGATTTGCATTTTATTTCTAAGATAAAAAGACAAAAAGCTGGTCAGATAGCATCTCTGGCGATATTGTCTGATCCGCTGAGTTACTCCAGCTTTTTGCGTCTATCTTCGCATTTAAAACAGCATCTGCAGTTCCTTCCTATGCATTGCATTTTGTTTCAGCTGGCACTAACACAAGAAGGAAATTTGGGAAGAGACTCAGACAATCTAATACATATTTATCTGGAAGTGTATACCCAACACAAAATCTTATTCTTTAACACAAGCTGACAATTTACAACCTGGTCCAAGTGCCCAAAGCATTAGTTAGTAAAGTGGAATGTTATGGGGGGGAATCTTTTTTTTAGAGATACAGGCTCTTCGGCCCACTGAGTCCCCACCGACCAGCGATCCCCACATATTAACACTATCCTACATACACCAGGGACAATTTTACACTTATACCAAACCAATTAACCTACAAACCTAAGATAGACACGAAAAGCTGGAGTAACTCAGCGGGACAGACAGCATCTCTGGAGAGAAGGAATTCATTATGTTTCGGATCGAGACCCTTCTTCAGATTGGTTAGGGATAAGGGAAACAAAAGATATAAATGGTGATGTGGAGAGATAAAGAACAATTAATTAAATATGCAAAACAGTTATGATGATAAAGGAAAATGCAATTGTAAGCTGTTTGTAGGGTGAAAATGAGAAGCTAATGTGACGGGTAGGGGAGGGATAGAGGGAGAGGGCATATCGGGGCTACCTGATGTGAAAGAAATCAATAATGAATTTCCGAACCCCGACAGTCATTTCACATTAGGCAGAGGTTCACTTGCACCTCCTCCAACCTCATCTACTGTATCCGTTGTTCAAGGTATACATCGGCGAGACCAAACACAGACTGGGCAATTGTTTTGCGGAACATCTTCACTCAGCCCGCATGAACCAACCTGATCTCCCAGTTGTTGGGCACTATAATTCTTCTTCCCATTCATACACAGATCTTTCTGTCCTCGGTTTCCTCCATTGTCAGTGTGAGGCTTAACGCAAATTGGAGGAGCAGCATCTCATATTTTGCTTAGGGAAGATACAACCCAGGTGAATTAATCTTAATTTCTCTCATTTCAGGTAGCCCCAGCATTCCCTCTCTCTCTATCCCTCCCCCACCTAAGTCACACTAGCTTCTCATTTTCACCCTACAAACAGCTGACAATGCCTTTAATTCATTTTTAATTTTTTAATTCATCAAATCTCCTAACGTGAAAGTATTTTTTAATAAAATCTGTCTGATCTTCAGAAATAATTTGTGGTAACATATTTTCCAATCTCATAGCTAATATTTTGGAAAGAATTTTGGAATCTACATTTATCTACAATAGGTCTATATGATGTAACTTCAGAAGGGTCCTTATTTTTTTTTTAATGAATTCAAGAAATAGATGTTTCATAAAAGGATTGTGGTATTCTATCCTGTATGTAGGGGGGCTCCGTCGAGTATGGCTGCTCTGCCAGCAGCTGTTAGTCTTTTCACTCTTTTTAAAATTTTAATTAGTTAAAAGTGTTTGTTTTTGGAGGGCTTTAAGTCTTTTATGTGGGGGGTGGGGGAGGGAAGAGGAAAACTATTTTTCTCAGTACTTAACTGGTCGGAGTTGCGGCTGGCCTCTGGGCCGTATCTTCGCCCCCTCCTGTTACATTCTACAGTAAACCCATCTAAACCGGGAGCTTTACCAGAATTCATTGAAAGGATTGTTTTCTGTATTTCTTCCTCCGTGATGGGTTCATCTAACAACAGAGACTCATTATGTGGTATATTTGGCAAGTTCAGTTTCTTTAGAAACTCATGCATTATATTGAAATCAGTACGAAATTCTGATTGGTATAGGGAGGTAGAAAATTCCTGAAAGTATTTATTAATTTCGTCATGGTCTACAGTTAGTGTACCATCCCGTTTACTCACTTTAGTAATCTGACATTTGGCCGACCCCGCTTTCAACTGATTAGCGAGTAATTTACCAGATTTTTCGTCATGTATATAAAATTGACTTTTGGTTTTAAGTAGCTGGTTCTCAATCGGTGATACTAATAACAAATCATGGCGCTCTTAAACTCTTTAAGATTCTTTTCTGAAACTTGAAACTTGAAAATGGCACAATGCTGGAGCAAAGTACAAATTATGTTATTGTTTTATGAAATGTAATAAGATCTTTGATAATGATTAAGACATTCAATTGAAAAACGTCTCATTTTCAAAACAGCGCTTTTCTCTTTGGAATCTAAAAAACAAATGGCATGAATGAGGTATGTTTTTTGTTAATATCTTTACTATGAAATAAAGTGCATTCATTTTGAAAAAAATACCTAACTCCATTGAGGATGTATGATTCAATCGCACTGCAACTGAAGGTGAGCAGGTGTTTTATCTTATTGGCCTGGATTCCACGATAATTCTCAATACCAGTGCCCTGCAATGATGTGTTCTCTTACTGTGCTCTTTATATTCTCATGACTGTGTGCCCAAATTCTACTCTAACTCCTTTTGTAAGTTTGCAGATGACACCACCAAAATGGGTCCGATCTTGTCAGATGATGAGACAGAGTAAAAGATATAAAACTTAGTGACATGGCGACAAGACTACAAACTCTCTCTTAAAATGGATGGAGATGCTGGAGTAACTCAGCAGGACAGGCAGCATCTCTGGAGAGAAGGAATTGGTGACATTTTGGGTTGAGACCCTTCTTCAGACTCTATCCTTGGTTTAAATCAGCATCTGAGGTCCTTCTAACACAAACTCTCTCACAATGTCAGCAAGACAAAGGAGCTAGTCACTGGCTCCAGGAGACAGAGTGATATACATGCCCCACAGTGCTGAAGTTCAGAAGGTCGAGCTTCAAGATCCAGGGCGTAAATATCACAAATAATCTGTCCTGGTCCAATCACATTGACGATATGGCCACAAAAGCAGACAAAACCACAATTTCAGATGATGATAAACATTCTGCAGGACTCCAATGATGTATTGATTTCCATAGATGCATCGTAAAAGCATTAGGTCAGGATACATCACAATTTGGTTTGGCAATTCCTCTGCCTAAGTCAGCAAGAAATTACAGTTCTCTTTGCTCTACTTGTGCCTGTATGGTGTGCTTGTATTGCTGCATCCAGTTTCTTGTGGTTCTATGGTATGTGTTGTCTGCACATAAAACAACTTTTTTCAATGTACCTCAGTACATGTGACAATAATAAACTAATACCATTACCAATTTCCTGTTACCAACATTGTCAAAGCCAATATTGCAATGTCAGGTATCAAGTTTGATGAAGTTTGTTCAGTTCCTATGTTCTGTCTAGACTGAATACAATTTAAAATGATGCTACCATTTAAAAACAAGTAGCCACAAGGGAAACACTTCTTGCAATCTTGATACAAAGGCTATTAATCATTTTAAACCAGTGTTCAGATGTCTTAAATCTAAAAGGTGTATATGGCCGAAAAAGGCAAGGTAAAAACCTTGGGTGGTAAAATAATTATCGAGCCATGAAATGAATAGGGACATGCAACAAGGAACCCCCAGTTAATTATTGGAAAAATTGAAGCATTGTTCTCCAGGATGTTCTCGTTGATGAAAGCATTGGAGCCTGCCTGGCAGGAGATGGCAGTAGAGACAGCACAGAAGCTGCACAGATATAATCATATAACAGTGACAAAGAGCTGGTCACTAGCACAAGGACAGATGCGTGTCAGTCAGTCCAAATGATCATGTAAAACGATCTCACATACACTCTTCCAATTCCTTCCATCTTGCTTTAGCACAGCACATATTCAGGCAACCACGAGAACATGCAAGATGAATCACGTTCATTGTGTGGCATTTAATTCCACAAAAGCACTCTTCACTATTTACTCTCTGGTGGAATTCAAAGCAAAAGAAGACGAGGATGCTTGCAGTGGAGACCCTCCAATTTGTCTCTTCCCATGTGATACATGTATGAGCATTGAATTGGCGCACGTGTAGATCATCCTGATGTGGAAGGTGTTAGGGGCAAACAATGAAGAAAGTGCTGATTTGCCAGCTCAGGGTGGCACAGTGGCGCAATGCTAGATGTGCTGTCTTACAGCACCAGAGAACCGAGTTCGATCCTGACTATGGTTGCAGTCTGTACGGAGTTTGCATGTTATCCTGTGACTGCGTGGGTTTTCTCCGGGTGCTCTGGGTTCCTCCCACACTCCAAAAATTTACAGGATTGTCGGTTAATTGGCTTCTGTAAATTGTAAATTGTCCCTAGTGTGTAGGATAATGCTAGTGCACGGTGTGATCACTGGTTGGTGCGGACTCAGTGGGCCGAAGGGCCAGTTTCCACGCTATAGCTCTAAGGTTTAAAGACTAAAGACAGAATTTTCTCATAGTTTAGTTAAATTGATGCCAAATTTTCAGCTGACTCCATATGACTAAGACATTTAGTACCAATCACTGCAAGATAATGTTGACAGGATCTGATTAGTAACAATGGTCAAATTATACTTTTAACATAAAAGCAGATGAGGGCAAGTTGATTCTGATTATTTCTTAAGACAACACTTTATTTCTACACTCATCAAAATAGTGATTGAAGAACTTCCATGCCAGTTCCCAGAATTAATTATAACTTGAATTTCCAACATTATTAAACTGCCACTTGCAATTTCTTACAAAAGCTTTCATTGAAAACATTCCTTTTCAATCAGTGCTCACCAAGTCTTTATTCCTAAGTACCTATCTGTGAATTCACTAACAGTCTTTGACTTTTTTTATAGGCTCCACGCTGTGCATTGTTAGGAGAAAGAAAAATGACTAATTAAGCAAAAAGTAAATTCAAGCAAAAATGTAATAGATAAAAGATGTGAAACGTTGTGAATATGAAGCATTGTAACAGGTTATTGTTCAACTCATGCTCACCCCAAACAGATAAAAACGTGTCAGGTCAGTTTGAAATGTCTAGGGAGGAAATGCAGATGTTGGTTTACACTGAAGATAGACACAAATGCTGGAGTAACTCAGTGGGACAGGCAGCATCACTGAATGAATGAATAAGTTTATTGGCCAGGTATGTCCACATACAAGGAATTTGCCTTGGTGCTTTGCTCGCGGGCAACAACACGACATACAGTAAACAATTAAGACTAAAGCATGAAACATTAAAACATTAAGAACAAAACACCATAGTTTAAACATGTGAATGAAACAAAATACCAGAGCAAAAGGAGCAGTGCCAGAAACCTAGGTTTGATCCTGACCTCAGGTGCTGTCTGTGTGGCGTTTGCGCATTCTCTCTGTGACTGTGTGGGTTTCCTTCGGGTGCTCCTGTTTTCTCCCACATCACAAAGGTGTGTTAATTGGAATCTGTAAAATGCTCCTGGTGTGGATGTGAACTTTGGATAACAGAATTAGCATGAACGATGATTGATGGTCTGCGTGTATCCGGTCAAGAAGGGCTTATTTCCATGCTGGCTCTTCCAATCAATCAATGGAGCACCAAGGACCACAATCACATCTAAGATCATTCATCAGAAAAAAAACAAACCCAGTACCACATCATATCTGACCATGCAAGATGACCATGAGTGTTTGAAACATATGTGGCTCTGAAGATATCCCCAGCCCAACCATCTTCAGCTCTTTATCATTGATCATCCCACCATTTCAAATCAGAGTGACAACATTGCCTCGTTATTCTATAGCACACCATCATTTATTATTCTTCAGATCATTTATTTTTGATTTATAGAAACACTAATCCAAGAAGAAAGGCAGATAGATTGTTGCTCTTAAAATGATTTTCAGGATGCTTGACTTATACTAGACCTGGCTATTATAGTTAGCTTGGTTAAAGTACAGTGTACAGATCTTGCCACCATACTACATGAAGGATGTGACGACACTAGAAAAGCTACAGAGCTGACTTTCAAGGAAGTTGCCAGCATTGGCGAATTATAACTACAAGGAAAGACTCACAAGGCTAGGGTTCTATTTCTCAGAATAGACTGAGAGGCAATTTAAACAAGGGCTGTACATTACGAGGGGCATGGGTGGGCTCAATAGGAAGGGCCTCCTTTCCTCGCGGGGGTGGTGACTTGGTAAAGGACACCGCTTTTTGTTCACCCAACATGTAGTGGGGGTTCTAGAGCTCACTGCCTGAACGATCAGTAGAGGCATAAACTCTTATCACATATATAAAGTACCTGAGTAAACACTCGAAGTGCTATATTCTTGAAGCTATAGATCAAAAGCTAGAAACTAGGAGCATCATAAATAGCTCAGTAAGCGAGCAGCATGCACATGATGGGCTGAATAACCTTCTTCTGGGCAAAGGTTGATGAATCTGTGTTAAAGGAATTATTTCCATTAAACACAGGATCAAATAACTACTTCATTGGCTCAAAATTGGCAAATACAGTTTGGCACTGATCACCTCTAACTATAAAGGAGGCAGTTATGTACCCTTAACCTTCAAGTAACGCCTCTTTGCTGATTTTTCCGCTATCAATACTTTGTTCAATACTTTGTTCAGTACTTGTGACTAAGAGAAGCATTTTGAATTGAACGGTTTTGTTGTATTGTGTTATTGTTCTCAATGGAATACAAATTATTTTGAGTGAAAACCTTATGGTGCAGCTGACTATTGATTTAATTTACATTGACTTAAACTATACTCCTTAACTGACTAAAAGGTTGTGCATTCCTGTGATATATAATTAGTTCCACTGCAAATCCCCCAACTGCCATCATCTTATCTCCATTGCTGTGAGGTACTTTTTAAAAATTTTTGCATTCTCTTTGAAGGCTGTTGCATCTATCTATCTATCTATCTATCTATCTATCTATCTATCTATCTATCTATCTATCTATCTATCTATCTATCTATCTATCTATCTATCTATCTATCTATCTATCTTATACTAAAACTCTCATCTTGTTTGTTTTTATGTGTGCGTGTGTGCGTGCGTGCCTGTTTATGATCTCTGATTCGGTGATGTTGTCAAATTACGCCAAATCTGTACAAGATAGTGCTACAATTCTTACACCACCTTACTCACAATTGTCATGTGATAGTTTGTTTCAAGTTTCGTTCAGATTGATGTTATATTTTACAAGTTATTGACATTTAATTTAAAACTTTAAAAAAAATTAAACAGTGCTCCTACTTGCCCTTAGCAACATATGATGTCACAATTGGATCACATTTACATAAACTGCCTGTTCATTCACAAAACAAATTTCAAAATTTTCATTGTGGGGAGGGGGGTGGGTGGGTGTGATGGGGGGGGGGGGGGAGGTAAGTGCTGATGCATCACAATGGGATCTCATTTACATTGAAAAAACTCGCTGTCCCCGATAAAAGCATGCTGGACACCGACACTGGACACCGACACTGACAGGGCCTCCCTTTCCCTTGCACGGCTCAAGACGGCAGGCTCAAAAACTCACTGACTGACTTTCACATATTTTAAAATGCCATGCGTACAAAATCACAGTGGGGGAGGGGGAGGGGGAGGGAGAGGAGGAGGCAATCAGAAATGTGTGTGTGGAGCCATGGGAGGGAGAGGGAGAGTGAGAAGCAACCAGTGGGGGGAGGGAGAATTTAAGTTACAGTTTTTCAGTTACTTCAAAATCTGCACAAGCGCATAACTGAAAGTCCGCGGCGCTGAGGCTGAGGCAAGGTCTGGGGGAGGTGGTGTTCTGGGGAGAGAGCTATAGAGAGAGAGATAGGGAGACAGAGAGAGACAGACAGACAGAGAGAGAGACAGACAGAGAGAGACAGAGTGACAGAGAGACAGAGGGACATGCATACAGAGACAGGCAGAGAGTCAGAGAGAGAGAGAGAGAGAGAGAGAGAGAGAAACAGACAGAGTGAGAGACAGAGAATGAGAAACAGAGAGAGAGACAGAGAATGAGAGACAGAGAGAGAGACAGAGAGAGAGAGAAAGACAGAGAGAGAGACTGAGACAAAGACAGACAGAGGGACAAAGAGAGAAAGTGGGAGGGTGAAGTGGAGAGGGAGGGAGTGCTGGGGGTGAGGGACAATGGAGGAGGATAGGGGTAGGAACAGGTATGGCAAGGTAATGGAGGAGGGAAGGGAGGGGTGAGGGGAGGAAGCAGAGTTGGTGGAGGAGGGGAACAGGGGACTGAAAAGGGAGAGTGGGATGCATTCATATTGATCTTATATTTTACAAGTTATTGCCATTTAAAACTTCAAAAACGTCAGCCATTCCTGCGCAGTTGGGGGATATGGGTGAGTGGTGCAATATTGCTTTGGGGGAATGGGGCCCAATGGGCCCCACGGTCTAGAATATTACTAAAACTCTCATCTTGTTTGGATGTCTGTCTGTGAGTGTGTGAGATCCTGAAATTACGCAAAAATGGTACATGATATCATTACAATTATGCACCATCTTACTCATAATTATCCTGTGGTGTGTTTTCAACAAGTTTTGTTCAGATTGATGTTATATTTTACAAGTTATCACATTCTTAAGTTTACAAAACCCACTTTGAGAAATATTTTTTCCAATCTACACTGGCAGTTACCAACTATGACATCACAATGGGATTGTAACCCTGCCCATTACAATGTTGCTATCCCAGTACATTGAGTCCTTTAGCAAGTACAATTGCATTTTTTTCAATGAGGAAGGGTGATTAAGGGGAAATGAACCAGCCTGCACAGTTGGCTAAGTGGTGGAATATTGCATTGGGGGAACGGGTTAGTGGTGGAATATTGCATTGGGGAACGGGTTGCGTTGGGGGACCAGGCCTCCCATGGGGGTTAAGGGTGAGTGGTCGAATAATACGTTGGGGGAACAGGTTGCATTGAGGGAGCAGGCCTCCTGTGAGACTGGGACTTAACCGGTCCCACTTGGTCTAGTATAATTATAAATAATTCAATAAATCTATTCATTTCTGCAGTATATTTCAACACCTTTTGTATTATTTGAGATTACCTTTAGTTTCATCATTGAATCTTGACAGAGCTTATCTCCCCTTGCAGCTGAAACCTCATCCACACCAATTAGTTTTGCCCTGTACCGGAATCCATCTCCTTTAAAACGTTTTATCAGACCAGCTTCACTCCGATCCTGACCTGCAAATTAAAAAAAAAGGTCAGAACATACTTAATGTGCTCATTATGTTATACAAACAAATAAGTATTCAGATCTTGTGAATGCAACCTCAGATTACATAATAACACAATTTGTAATTATATTGTATCTTTACAGTGGACAAGCATAATGAGATTATTATTAGGACAATGAGTATCTACATAGAGTATTCAATGAAGTTAGGAGAACTGGCCCAAAGCAAAATAACACAAGTATTGTTCAAATAACATTTAGAGAGAAGGAAGATGGAAATGCAATTTCAAACTGAATGATTAAGACAGTAGCTGGTTTCAATTGACGGTCATTGAAAGAGATTTGTTGTAAAGGAGCTCAGAGGTATAACAATAATGGTTTAGGGTGGGAATCTTTAGATGGCGATGGTCATAATGTGAGTGGGATGAAGGCGCTTATGGATTTGAGGATGAGGAAGAGGATCTGATGATCAATGCTTTGAAGCAAGTGGGGGCTAATGCAGGTCAGTGAGCATTAGTAATGGGTAAATTGATTTGGTTCAGCAGTAATTAGTAAAAGATAGGAAGAGTGCCACAGTACGAAAGCAAGCTGGAGATTATAGAAGGAGCAGATAGCAGGACCATGGAGAAGGCTGTTGAAGCAATTTAATATGGAAACAAATAGCAAAAAATAAGCCGCTAGAGCAACTCAATGTGTCTCCATGGAAACAAATAGATTCTGGATTTTACCATGAGAAAGTCGAGCAGCAATAGATGATCTTGCTAAGTTGGAGTTTGATGAATAGCCAAAGATACTGCATTTAAAATTCAGAGATTTGAAAATGAAACTGGGCATTCAGATTATCTGGTGCAGCCAGAACAGTTAAACTTGAGGTCAGAGGCACAGCAGTGTGATTCACAGTGCCCAGCAAAGTTAATTTCAAAATGCTCCTATTAATTACTGAAGGGATTCTACCTCAGGCAATAGTTGATATCACACAGGCATTGTCATTCGTTCAAAAGTAGTCGGGATGTCACAAAAATGGGATAGGGCTACATGTTAACAACTGCATGTAGAAATGAATCCCCTCCCTATTGATGATGTTACCCAGAGTTAGTTAACAAATTAGCTCAAGAAAGGAAGGATCATCAATACAGTCAAAACAGGTGAAAAAATGGGGAGGAAACAAATACATTGACAATTATGTCCAGAAGTAACTATGCATTGACATATATATGTGTTCTATGAGAGAACGAGAGAAAAGCAGCATGATTATTCATATCAAGTTACTAATAAATTAAAATCTACATACAAGGTGTACATAACAGTGACAGTGTTAAGGGACAGAGGTTTAGAGGTAACATGAGGGGGAACTTCTTTACTCAGAGAGTGGTAGCGGTGTGGAATGAGCTTCCAGTGGAAGTGGTGGCGGCAGGTTCGTTGGTATCATTTAAAAATAAATTGGATAGGCATATGGATGAGAAGGGTAATGGGGTTATGGTATGAGTGCAGGCAGGTGGGACTAAGGGAAAAAAGTTGTTCAGCACGGACTTGAAGTGCCGAGATAGCCTGTTTCCGTGCTGTAATTGTTATATGGTTATATGGTTATAACAAAGTGCTAGTCACAGATGTTTTTGGTTGCAAAGAGTCAAGGATATCAGGAGTGGCAACCAAAGCGAAAGTAATGGTTCATATAGGTCTTGAAGACTTGTTGTCCTGAAGATAAAATCTCACCAGAAATTAAGTTAAAACATGGAAAAGTCTTTGCATGCATTGTACAAATTACAATCGAAGAAACACTGACTGTGCACAAAAAAAAATCAAGTGTATTTAATCCACTCAACTGGATTATTTATTTCTATCTCCCATTCTTTTATTATGCTTCGAAATAATAAAACAACACATAGGAACTTCAATTAAAATGCATAGCTATTATTCACCAAACCACACACTTCCAATTTAACCACTATCTCTCGTGTCCATGGGTTCTTCAGAGTTGCTGCTTACTAAGGCAAATAATAGATACAGTGAACAATAAAATATTCTTTACTGAAAGGAATAAACACTCAACTAACTCTCAACTACAGTGAGTGGTACTATATTGAATCAAAGTTGGTTCTTAAAGGTGCACAAAGATGAATAGACAAAACCACAGTGCTGGAGTAACTCAATGGGCCAGGCAGCACCTCTCTGGAGAACATGAATAGGTGATGTTTTGGGCCTGGACTTTTCTTCAGACTGAGTGTGGTGCTGGTGCTGGGGGGGGGGGGGGGGGGGGGCAGGATAAAGCCTGCCAAGTGATAGGTGGGGGCAGGATAAAGCCTGGCAAGTGATAGGTGGATACAGGGGACGGGGAAATGCGGATGGTTGGACAAAGACTAGAGATGACATGACAAGAAGTGTGAGATTAGGATAGAAGAGTTGTGAATTGTGACATCAGAGGAAGGGAGGGAAGGGGAAAAGGAGAAATGGGTGTGAATTAGGGTAGGGCACAGGGAAGAGAGGGGGACAAAAGGGGAGGGGATGAAGGGGGGCAAGTTGTTTTTAGGTTAGTTACCTAAAATTGAAGAATTCAATGTTCATACCATTAGACTGTAAGCTACCCAAGTGGAATACGGGGTGCTATTTTGAAATTGAATGCGTGGGCAATGGGCACTTGCACAAGTCTGCTTTTTGTTGGTTACTTTGAACAGTCCTTGTTCCAAACATATACTGGCACCATCCCTCAACTCATTCTCTGCTGCAACAATGACTACATCGGAGCTGCCAGCTAAATCAGTGCAGAACTCGTTCATTTCATTAACTTTACCACTAACTTCCATCCTGGCCTTAAACTCACCTGGACTATCTCACACACATCTCTCCCCTCTTTGATCCCATTCACCCTCTCTCACAGGGGACGGATGATCAAATGACCTCTACTGCGAACTGACTCCCACAGCAATCTGGACTAGGTCTCCTTCAACCCTGCCTCGTGCAAAGAGGCTATCGCCTTATCTAAATTTCTCCACCTCCACCACATCTGCTTGCAAGATGAAGCTTTCCATTCTCTTTCTTTAGTATACATAGTTTCCCACCTGCTGTCATAGATGGATCCCTCACCCACGCCTCTTCTGTGTACTGTAGATCTGCCGTTGCTCCAATTAAATAACCTACCTACAGACAACTCCATTCTCTCCTTCCCCACATGGATTCACACCCATTTCTCCCCCTCCCCCTCTCCATTCTCCGCTCCCCATCCACTTCCACCTACTGACTTCACAAATCACACTTCTTTTATCCTTATGTCTCACACCTTCTGTTTTTCATCTCTGGCCTTTGCCCAACTTTCTGCCAATCAACCTCCCATCTGCTTCACTTGTACCCACCTATCACTTGCCAGATTTTGTCCTGCCCCCACTTGTCTTTCAACTTTCTTCTCCCACCCCCCTTCCCCCCACAACTGACCACAATCAGTCTGAAGAAGGGTCCTGACCCAAAGTGTCACCCATTCATGTTCTCCAGATCCGCTGAGTCACTCTAGCACTTTGTGTCTTTTTTTTGTAAACCAACTTCTGCAGTTCCTTGTGTATCCTCATTTATAGAACCCTGCTTGCCTTTAAAGACTAATAACACCTCCAGTATAACAACTCAGGCTACACCAGTTAATCTGAATGTCCAGTTTCATTTTCAGATTTCAAATTATTTTTGGCTGATCATTGAATTCTAATTTTGCACGATCATCTCTCAAGGTAAAATCCGGAATCTATTTGTTTCCGATATCAAGTTCATGTTATTTTGAGGTCTGAATCTTTTGAACTGCCTCCACATCATACTGCAATCCTCTTAATGCTTCCAGTTAAATCTGCACATGGTTCAGAGAATTCTGTAATTCCATAAGAGAGAAAACCCTTGTGGACTTTGACCTTGCCCCAAATTGTGTTCTATACCAGTTACTGTGCCCAACTCTTGATGGCATACACACAGGACTGCATATTCCTGGCTTTCAAAGGAAATGCTCTTAATATTCTCTTTTATGTCACAGAGAGTATGTTGATTCTGCCAACTTGCCCTCCCAACCCACTTCAAAGGAATTGTGTTTCAGTTGCTCTTCATGTGAATGTCACAGCCCCAAATTTTTTTTTTTCCTTTCTTTTTATTAATTTTTCAACAAAAAAAAAGATATACATAACAGTGATATTGATACATAGGGATTAGGATTACATTAACAACAAATGTAACCTAAATATAAATTCAGTGTCAAAATACATATTGGGTATAGACCTCCCAGTATCTATGTATGTATAGATAAACGGTTAAAAGAGAACGTATATATATTTTAAAAAAAGACAAAAACAAAAAAAACAAAAAAACAAAACCCCCTAAACTAAAGTAAGCAAAAACCAAATTAAAAAAAAAACAGAATCTGGGCTGCAAAAATCTTCCCAGTAAGGTCTCACGTTTAGCTGTCCCACTTGTTTTTTCAGCCCAAGCTTTATATTTCTCTTCAGAAGTATTTACATCAATTTTCATCTGCAATTTTGCTGGCGTCATTATCTGTACCTTGTTCAGCATATCTGCACTCATGGAGAAGGCATTTATCTTTGTTTAAGTCTCAAATCAGATCATACTCTTGTCTGCTGTCCCAGGCAGTTGCACAGTAACCATTGATTTCTCATTTTCCACAACTTTATGCTTAAACATCCAAAATAAATTGGTTCCAAATTTCAAGTGCAAGACTGGTGGCTATTCTGTGTGGCACGCTGATTATTAAACTCAGAACCAAATAGTTTCATCTTAATTCTTTCATGGCCTCTCTGCACACCATGCAATCCTGCAGCACCTGATATAAAAAGTAATTTTGCCAGCATCTTTATGTATTCACCAACTATTTCATGTGGTTCTTGGTAACTCTTATAGATCTGTTGAAGTGCTGTATTAAATACCTGTTCAAAGTCTTTACAAAATCTATGTGAGAACATTCCCAAGTTGGTCCTCTGAAACGCTGCCTCTGTTTCACCTACTAGACGGGGGAATAGCTGATAGTAGCCTCACTTTGCAACCATACCTAAAATTAACTGCTGACCACTATATTGAGAGACCCATACTCTATTAATTTCACGCTTGATTAGTTCTCTGCTATTCCCTCAAATAGCAACATCTCAAATGCATTGCCAATGTGCATGGCTACTTACTGTTGCTGTTTATTAGGTTGAATAACAGAGGTATAGTTATCAACAAATCATTCTTTGCTGAAAGCAATAATCTCATAACAGCAATAATCGGCTCACCGATCAATCGAAAATCATGCCACTTGAACACTTGATTCTTAAATCTCACCTTTATTACATCAGGATATTTCCACAAAATGTAGGATAATCCAACATGGCTAAGCAACAGTTGATTCATTTATATTCCATCATCAGTATTGAAATGGATGGTTTAATTAACGGTCTAACAAGCTCAACAATAACTTACTCACTGATACTAAGTTTGGGTTTCACTGGGATTGCTCAGAACTCAGTACAATTAGTTCAAACATAGACAAAATAACTAAATTCAAGGGGATGTGATACTGACAGCCTGAGGCTTCAAGATGACATCTCGTAATCTGGCATCAAGAAATTGTCAATGGGAATCAAGGGGAAACTCTCCATTGATTGAATTTATTTATTAGAAAAAGAGATGGTTAAGATTGTTGAAGGTGAATTGTCCCAGCCCCAGGATATGCAGCTCCATAATGAGACCCCCCCCCCTGTTATAAAGGTCTGAAATAAGAATGCTTGCACAGTGTCCCAAGGAACTGCAGATGCTGGTTTAAACCAAAGATAGACACAAAATGCTGGAGTAACTCAACGGGACAGGCAGCATCTCTGGAGAAAAGGAATAGGTGACGTTTCGGGTCGAGACCCTTCTTCATGCTTGCACAGTTGCAGTTCCACCTGAAATCCCTTAGAAATGCAGCAGTGAACAAACTAAGATTTTAAAAGAGAAAATTAATCTTTGGGCTGAAATACTGAGGTCAGGCATGGTCTTGGAAAATTTATTTGTGAGGTCATTCAATAGGAATAAGAATTATCTTCCATATATTTCTACAGGTGTACAGTGGAGAACACATTGACTGGTTGCATCGAGGCCTGGTTTCGGCAAAAGGTTGTGAACGCGCTCGGTCCATCACCGGCTCTGACCTCCCCACCATTAATGGGATTTATCGGAGTTGCTGCCTCAAGAAGGCAGCCAGCATCATCGGAGACCCACACCATCTTGGCCAAACACTCATTTCATCCCTACCATCGGGAAGAAGTTACAGGAGCCTGAAAACTGTAACGTCCAGGTTCAGGAACAGCTTCTTCCCTACAGCCATCAGGCTATTAAACACTACAACCTCAAATAAGCTGATCTATTATTATTTTATTATTATTATTGCTCTACTATTGTTTGTTTTTTGAGTATGTGTATATATATATGTATATGGATATATATATATGTATATGGATATATATATATATATATATATATATGTGTATACATATATGTACTGTATATATGTGTGTGTATTTGTGAGTATGTGTTTAACAACACACTGAACTTATTTTTTCTCTCTCATTTATTATATTGTTTACAGTGTATTATGTTTACATATTACGTTGTGCTGCAGCAAGTAAGAATTTCATTGTTCCATCTGGGACACATGACAATAAAACTCTCTTGTCTCGCTTACAACACTGGCTGCACAAAGGGATTGGCCAATTCATTTATTAAGGAGTTTCAGATGAAACCAAAACATCCCCATTTCAGTCCTTTATAGGAGAGGGAATGCTATTAATGAAATTGCAATGTCCTGGAGCTGAGATTGACCTCTGGCAATCACAATCACCACTACTTATGTTAAGTGTGAATCCAGCCGGTTGAATGTTTCCCTCAATTCCCATTAACTTCAATTTTATTAAGGTTCCTTGATGCCAGACCATTACATGTTTCTGTGATGCCAAGGGCAGCCACTCTCACATCACTCCAGGATGTTTAAATATTGGTTTTGACAATGCAATGGGACATCTCAGCTCTCTCATGGTACAGGATGTGACTGCAAGAAACTGGTCATTTTAAACTGTGCACCTAAGAAATGGATAAGATGAGTGTCCATTTATACATTAAAATATAAACCGAGCTGTCAGATTTTTTAACATGTTGCACTGGTCTCTGGAGGTTTATTATAATTTTCTGCTACAATTTTTATCTAATTAAAGTGTCACTTGATAAACCAATTCTAAGTATAAAATATATCTTCAAAACAGATCCTGTAAGTCCGTGCAGGATCTAATGCGAGAATATATTTTTTGTAGCGGTAGAACTGTTTCAAGCATCAACTGAGCATGCAAGATGAACCAGGTTCATTAGGGGGCATTTCATTCTCTGATGAAATTCCAAGTAAAAGAAGATGAGGATGCTTACATTGGAGACCCTCCCATTTGTCCCTTCCTATTTGATACATGTGTGAACATCGAATTTGATGCATGTTTGGATCATGCTGATGTGGATGGTGGTAGGAGCAAATTTATGAAGAAAGTGCTGACTTGACAATACAGGGCAGCACAGTGGCACAGTGGTAGACTTGTTGCCTTAGAGTGCCAGAGACCCGGATTTGATCCTGACCACAGGCACTATCTGTACGGAGTTTGTACGAGGGTTTTCTCCTGGTGCTCCGACTTCAGATTCTATTCTATTCTATTCTACGATAGATGAATAACCAGTTGAGGCAATAATGGGAATGCCATAGATGCCATTACGCTATCATAAAATCTCACTAATTATCTTGTTGTAACCTCATGACATTCCCTTCATATTTAGTATTGAAGTTGTGGAAAGAAACAACATTCTTTGAAATAAAGAAATCAATTTAGTGAAATCAGCTTTGGTTTTATGTCAGAGGAACAGGTCAAGACTGCAATGGCAGCACCCACTGGAGTTCTGGAGATACTGTAACTAAAATCTTCTAGTATTTCTTAGTACCAGTTATTTCTTAGAGACCATCTAAATGCAATAAAAACATATATAGAAGCTCAACAGATTTATTTGATCAATACTTAGGAGTGCAAACCAAGGAAGTTCCAAATTGCTGGATCCTTTATTATGGCAGGATTGGACTTAGATGTGGAATTAATCCATCAGCAACAAGTCAATAGGCCAGCATTTGTGCTGAGAATAATTCTGAGTCTATCTGTGCTCGAGGATATGTTGGCAGAGATCTGACATTAAACAGATAAACACAGAGCTATCCTAGGATTCTATTCTATTCTATTGCACACTGACACTTTAAACTGCTCACCAAACCATAACATTAAAAACATCTCCAATCACGTAAAATGAATTTCATATATATTGATTGTCATTGTCTCAGTTAAATGTTTTAAATTTCCATTGCCTAGAACGTTCAAGTACATCCAATGACAGGAATTCCCAGACAATGTGATCAAAGTTATCCACAAAAAGTCCTGAAGGAGTAAGGCAGGAAACAGCATCAACCAATTCATCCTAGGCACGGAAATCTGACTGGGCTCGAGTACACAGGGTGCCCTGGGGGTGCCAGGGAGTGCCCTGTCAAATCTTTGGCGTTTCAGGCAGTCGCCCAAATGTTCTTGTTATTACATTTTACTCTGCAAAAGGAAATACCCAAACATAGTTCAAGACTTAAAGTGTAGCCCCTTGAAGGTGTGTGAGGTGATGAGGTTTGATGATCATAAACAAGGGAGTAGCAGGTGTATTATTGGGTGTTTCAGTGAGTGCTAAGATAGTTGAGTTGTCTGCTACAGCCAGGCAAGCTCCTGAAAATTGCATTGGGTTATGCAATAGTGTTCATAAGTAAAAAAAAACAATTATAAGTACTCAAAAACAATTTCACTCCCAAGGCGATGTAAAATGCAACCATTGGAAGACTTTGGAAGATTAGATCATGCAGAACAATCTTGGCAAGTTTGTAGCATTTCAAAATAGGCTCAGAAATGTGCCTTTACATAAAGGAGACTTAAGTTTATCCTGAGATTTAGATGACATTCAGAGAGAATCTGACCTGTTCACTTTTCCTCAATATGTTCAATATGCCCATGCCCTCATCAATATTAAGCTCCATCTGTCATTGCCCCACCCATTTATACATTCTGCCTAATTCACTTTGTCATTCCCTCATATTCAACTGCTCCTTCTGTTTTGTTATAATATGCAAATATGTTAAGGTTTTTATTGTGTTTCATATCCATGTTGTCGATGTAAATTAAAAGCAGTTGGGGTCCAAATGCCAGTCCTCATAGGTTACTCAATGTCTGAATAATAAGGTTTTTTAGTTCGGAAATAGAAGATATTGCATTCTGAAAAATAAGGAGAGACTGCTGCCTTAGGCAGAAGTCAGAGTTAATGCTCTTCAGTCATACATGCCCAGGTTTAACCCCGGTCCAGAAGAAGATATTGTGCTGGTCTTAATCTCTGTAATACCGGAAACACTCAATAGTTTAAAAAATCTAAGATTCTTTTTCATTATGGGATAATTAAATTAGATTATGTACATAAAATTGTGTACATTTTTAAATTAAATTAAATAAATTGTGTATATTTAAAGAGTTAATTATGCAACTTAAAATGATAGAAAATGATTATGTCACATCTTTATGACCAATAAAATATTTGCTAGCATTTAATTCACATCAATATTAGCAAATTCAACAAATAGCTAGAATGAGTTAAAAATAGTACATGCTATCTTCAAAGGTGACTTTTAACGGGACGAGATTAATTATTATCAAATCCACAACGGAGAATTTGCCCCAGGGCTGGATTATGGAATTCCATCTGTGGTGCCTTTTTCAAATTCTCAGTTAAACATTCTGTTCATTAAGAATACTCATTTAGTTCGGAAAAAATACAAACACTTCTACATTTTTGGAAGTGATCATTGTGCTATACAATAACAAGATTGCCAATATATATGATTCATAAAATTGCCTGAAAAATATAATCAGTAATAACAATGATAGACATTTCGGTTATTGTTTCTGTTAGGATCTGCCTTCAAATCTATTTGCGCTGCCTCTTATCTGATTGCTTTGCAGGAATATTTTATTGGTGTCTCTCTCACTTCCGTGACCATTATACACTCCCAAAGATAGTTGTATGATACAAATGTGATTCCTTGGGTGAATGATCACAATTAGAATCAACCGTGAAAGTCTGCCAGTTCAATTGTGACGCTGAACTTGTTTATATGGCTAATAAAATAAGGCTTTGGTTATGTTTCAGAACCAAGCTTTCTGTGCAAAGCAGGGAGGAAGATGAAAATGAATTTATTTATCAGATGATGGTAAATCCAGACACGCAGGGCGTGTGCAGTAAAACACTCCAGGCGTATTTATTTATACATTTTTAATTGCCTCAAGATGACAAATAATACTAAAATGAAGATAATGTTAAAAAAAAACGGGGGTTTCTGTAGTATTTAGGGTTTGGGGAAGTCACACTGAAGAATGTATTTTCAAGATGAGGTCAAGATGAGGAATCCTAATCAACTTGAATTGAGTCAATCCACATAGATTTGCCTAAATCAAAATCACTTAAATGCATGTGGTGTAAAATCAGCACTTCAAATTACAATAACTATATTTATACTTTCTAAAACAATGAATCGCATGGAGTTTTGGAAATAAATTAAATCATGAATGGAAGCATTGTGCTATTTGTTTCAATAAAATGGAGTAATGATGTATTTCAATATGATCTGAATTACCATATTAAATAGCTAATTTCAGCAAATGGATCCTTTAAACCAAAACTGTCCTTTCAGGCAATCCTTTGGGATCAACGATGAATTTCTCCCTCACAGTCTGAGATAACTGCCAGAGAAGGTCGATGAGGCAGATATTATCGCAACGTTTAGGAAACATTTAGACAGGTATGTGAATAGGACAGGTTTAGAGGGAAATGGACCGCAGGTAGATTCAGGTAGATGGGACTAGTGCAGATGGGACGTTGGCCAGTATGGGCAAGTTTGGCTGAAGGGCCTGTTTCCATACTGTAAGGCTCTCTATGAGAGCCAATGGGGCCAATATGGGCTCACAGACTGTGCCATGGGAGTTGCTTCATTATGTAGGTGGGTTAGTTGGGAGATTCTATGCTTGTTCCTTCATTTATGCTAGGTCTGTCTGTGCTCCTAAAGAAAATTGATTTGCTCAAAACATTTTAAGATGTTTTAGGCTGGGGATTTTCATTGTTGTTAAAACAAAATTCAAGGAAACGTTGAGAAAATGCTTGGAGTATTCCATTTATCCTGGCCAACTCCGGTCATGGCAGAGTTCAGAGTAGAGTCACGGGTTGGGTGTTTAGGGATTAAACATGCAGACAATGTGGTCCATATGTTGGAGTGCAATGTGGCCTTAGAGTGTAATTTGAGATAAATAATACAATTTCTAAAATACTACTAGTGATAATTTAAAAACGGACAATTCAATTTTGTGTTTCTATTAAGGGGCCATTATGATTACATAGCTCAGACCCATAGATTTCGAATACACACACAAATCCCAAATATCCCAACGAAGCTAAAGAACAACTTAAAAAAAATATGACAGTTGTTAAAAATCATGAGAGGAATAGATCGGGTAGATGCAGAGTCTTGCCTAGTGTATGGGAATCGAGAACGAGAGAACATAGGTTTAAGGTGAGGGGAGAAAGATTTAATAAGAATCTGAGATGTAACTTTTTCATGCAGCGGGTGGTGGGTGTATGGAATGAGCTGCTGGAGGTGGTAGTTGAGGCAGGGACTGTCGCAATGTTTAAGAAACATTTAGACAGGTACATGGATAAGACAGGTTTAGAGGGATCTGGGCCAAATGCTGGCAGTTGGGACTAGCTTACACATAGGACATGTTGGCCGATGTGGGCAAGTTGGACCAAAGGGCCTGTTTCCATGTTTTAAGACTCTGACTATGAACTTAACCCCAACATCTACAGTGTATCTGAGGGAAATATAAACTTCTAATATCCTTTGTGTGAGGGAGGAAAGTCTCCAAATTCCCCTCCAAAATGAACTTCTTATGTCCTTCTAACCAAAATACATGGTGAATAATTTGAGAGCAGTGGTGTAAAAGGGGCTAAGTCCAAGGGCAATATTTTCAGTCAATTTTGTTACATTTACTTTCATTATAATAGAAATAAGGATTTGTGTTAAGGGATATGTTCAGATCTCAGTATATTTGTATAAATTTGGCTTGTATTCAATTTAGATTAGAAAACCAAAGGTTATAATTGATTTTAAAGGTCAGATACACAAATTGCATCTGGCTGGAAAGGTAAAAATAAAAGGACATTAGAAGGAGTAATTTTGGAGTGGAATTTGGAGACTTTCCCCCCGCACACAAAGGATATTAGGTCCAGATTTCCCTCAGATATACTGTGGACGTTGGGGTTGAGTTCATAGAGTCTTACTGCGCGGAAACAGGCACTTCGGCCCAACTTGTCCACACCAGCTCATTCCATACACCCACCACCCGCTGCATGAAAAAGTTACCCGTGATTGCCTTACTCTGGACAAGAGAGTCTGTGCACTCCCTGATCCATTCCTCTGATGATTTTATACTCCTCTATAGTCGATGATTTCGGCAATGGTATCTAGGCGCGTCATGTAGGAACGAGATTCATGCAGAGAGATATAAAAATGTGAAACTTTCAACTTAAGAAGGATGTGGATACTTGACCACTAAGTTCACAGTCTTAGACTGAAAGAAAAAAATGCAAGAGAGGATACAATAATCAGGTGGGAAAGAGGACGAAGCACAGGGTAAGTTGAAAGGTTCAGCTGAATGGCACAGCACGTTAAAAAGACACGTGGCCTATTCCTCTTTTGATTTCTTACAGGATTTATAGATGGAGTCTTAGTGCATTCTAATGGGTGCACTAAATGGGCACAGAATTGTGGCACTCATTTGTGTCACTAACTCTCATGCAGACTTGAACGGTGCCCGAATCCCAAGGCAGCTCAATCTAGACATTTAGTGCCTATTCCCCTCCTAAATGGTCCACTTCTAATGTTCAGGTCTTGCCCTCCTGTTTTTGTTCTGTTAAAGGGATAGGTTTACGATAGATTTAGGAAGGAACTGCAGATGCTGGTTTAAACCAAAGATAGATATAAGATGCTGGAGGGTAACTCAGTGGGTCAGACAGCATTTCTGGAGAAAAGGAATATGTGATGTTTCAGGTCAAAATATCTGAAGAAGGATCTCGACCCAAAACATCACATATTCCTTTTCTCCAGAGATGCTGTCTAACCCGCTGAGTTACTCCAACATTTTGTGTCTATCTTAGGTTTAGGATTGGTTTTGGAGACAGGTCTAGTATGCAGTGAGGGATATTGCCTTTTAGGATGTGGGAGTGTAAACCAGCGGACTGAAGGCTTAGATGATGGTGTTAATCCTGGCCAGATTGGAGAGGCTAGGACTTCAAAATGGGTAAAAGCTTCAGGGTTGCTGGGAGATTTGGTCAATTTGGAATTGCTCTCTGCAGAACTGGGACAAGCTGCGGAGTGGTGCCAGTGTGTCTAGAGCCTAGATACAATTTGCAGGAAAAGATTAAGAACATCTGCAGACCCTGTCAATTAGGTGCAAAATGCATAGAATGGATTGGATGGCTGCAAACCAGACATACACCTTAAATAATTGTGAATAATCTTGCAGAGTTTAACTTTGCCGAGTGTTGATTGGGTGAGGTATTGAGCTGTAGATGTTATAGGATGTAGATGTTATGTGCATACCCCTTTAACAGTAGTGACGTAGCCCCTGCTAACCACTCCCCTATAATCGAGTATAACTGTGTCCTCCCCATCCCTAGCTCTCTCTCTAGTGAACGTGACAGACCATGTACAGCTAGGGCAGTGATGTGTGTTTAGGTAATAAAAGTTATAGTAAAGAATTCTCTGTGTACGTGCATGTTCTTTACATGGCGTCAGAAGTTTCTTTTCCTGCCTCTCCTGTGTATCGGGTTTTATTTCTTTAGTCCCAGTACCCCCTCCCCGAATCGCGATGGCTTCCTCCTGTCGTAAGCCTGACACACTGATCTTCTATGATGACATTGCACAACATTGGAACGTCTTCCGGCGTGATTTTCAGCACTACGTTGCAATCACTCACCCTGCGGTTGCTCCCTCGGTCAAAGCCTCCCTCCTACTCAACCTGGCCGGACCGGAGGCTCTGGAACGATCGGTGTCGTTTGTATACGGGCTCAACGAGAACGCTCAGGACCTGGTATGTCTGATTGCTAAGTTTACAGAAATGTGTGACGTTCCCACTAACTGCATCCTGGAGCGTTTCAAATTTTTCAGCCGCCGCCAGCACCCTGGTGAGTCTGTGGACAATTTTGTCGCCGCGTTGTGGCACCTGGCTCGCCGCTGCAGCCTGAATGCTGCAACCCCTGAGACTTTGACCCGCGATGTTTTCGTGTATGGTCTCCGAGACGAGAAGCTGCGATCCGAGCTCCTCTGCAAGCCCGATTTGACTTTTAACGAGGCTCTGCATGCCTCTCGCTTAGCGGAGGCTGTTTCCTCCGCCGTGTCGCCGCCCGACCATGAGGTCTGCACGGCCAGTTTCGCCAGCCGCCAGACCCCTGTCCTGCAGCGACAGAGGGTGAGCCCTGCGTCCAGCTCAAGACCCCATCAGCGCTGTCCGAATTGCAACTTTGCGTCGCATCGTTTCAATGTGTGCCCTGCGTTGGGAAAGACTTGCAACTTTTGCCACAAGCTCAACCATTTCTCAGCGGCATGTCATTCCCGTGGGAAGCCTGTGCTGCCACAGCACAAGCCCTCAAACTACCTGGTACGGGATGATACTATGTCTGGTTCCAATCAACTGCAAGACGAACTCCCACTGTCTGATTCGGGCTCTTCCCAGAGCGAGCTGAGTGTGTTTTTGCTGCGAGGCGCACCTGCGCTGATAACGGACCCGACCGTGCAAGTTACTGTGAATGGCACCACTTTCTCTGCTAAGATCGACACGGGGGCTGCTGCAAACGTTATGTCAACAAGCTTATTCAATAAGATAAGAAATAATGAGCGCGTTACCACTGAACGCTCTGTCCTTCATGCCTATGGGGGAGGCCTGCTTGTTCCTGTGGGGAAGGCCAATCTCCACTGCAAGGTACTGAAGGCCACTCGGCCCCTTTCTTTCTTTCTACTGGACAGCAAATGTGCCCCCCTGCTCGGCATTCGGGCTTGCCAAGACCTCGGGTTAGTCAACTTCCATCGTGACATCCGCATGGTGCAGTCACCCCTGGACCCGCTGGCCGAATACCCAGATCTTTCGATAACAAGCTGGGGAAGCTCCCCTGCAGCTACAAAATCGCTCTCAATCCGGATATCGAACCTGTTGTCCGCCCTCCACATCGGGTGTCATTCGCGATGAAGGACAAAGTCGAGTCCACCCTTCGTGACATGGTGGCCATGGGCATCCTGATGGAAGTGAGTGAGCCAACTCGGTGGGTCTCCACCATGGTTGTCGCTTCGAAGAAGGACAAAAGCGAGCTGCGGATTTGCATCAACCCGAAGGACCTGAACCAGGCCATCAAGCGCCCGCATTACCCCATGCGAACTGTTGAAGATGTTGCTGCACAAGTCGGCCCAGCCACCGTGTTTTCGGTTCTTGACGCCAAGAGTTTGTTCTGGCAGATACCACTGGACGAACGGTCCTCATACCTAACAACGTTCAGCACGGCCTTCGGGAGGTTTTGTTTTCTGCGCATGCCATTCGGGATCAACTCTGCCAGTGAGGTATTCCAAAGAACAATGGAACAACTGTTCGCCGGGCTCCCGTGTGCTATCATCGTCGACAACATCCTAGTATATGGGAAGGATGTCACGGAGCACGACCACAACCTCCGACAGGTCCTGGAACGAGCCCGGGAGGTCAACCTAAAGCTCAACCCGAAAAAATGCCGGTTTCGCGTCCCGGAGGTCACTTACGTGGGACATGTTTTCACAGCGTCGGGGTTGAAGCCTGACCCGCAGAAGACAGCCGCGATTTCTGAGATGCCTGCATCTGATGATGTGCCGAGCCTCCAGCGTTTCCTGGGCATGGTTAACTACCTGGGGAAGTTCATCCCTGACTTGAGTGAATTGAGCGCTCCCCTGAGAGACCTGGTGAAAAAGGACACTGTTTGGGCTTGGTTCCCGCAACACCAGAAAGCCTTCGATATCCTCAAGTCCAAGCTGGTCAGCACCCCAACGCTGAAGTACTTTGACCTGAAGCGCCCCATTCATCACATGCGATGCGTCCAAGTTTGGCCTCGGGGCCGCCTGCTTGCAGGTCCACGATGGAGTGCAACTGCCCGTGTTATACGCATCCCGTACGATGACTCCCGCCGAGCAGCGCTATGCCCAAATTGAAAAATAACTGTTGGCTGTTGTCTTCTCCTGCTCGAAGTTCAAAGACTATATTCTGGGCACATGTTTTTCCATTGAAACGGACCACCAACCTCTGGTCACCATCCCCAATAAACCGATTCACGTGGCCTCCTCCCGGGTTCAGCGTATGATGCTTCAGTTACAACGATTTACCTTCACTGTGGTCTATCGAAAGGGCAAGGACATGTTTATCGCTGACACGCTGTCTCGGGCGCCTCTTGCATCCACCACCCGCCACCCTTACGAGGCTTCCGATTTGATAATACTGAATGTGAACTTCGTGCTTTCCAATCAGATGAAGTCTCTGGTCAAGCACACAGCAGCTGACGCTTCACTCCAACAGCTGGCTGCGGTTATCAAGCGGGGCTGGCCAGACCGCCGTTCTTCTCTGCCAGCTGCAGCAGCGCCCTACTTCCTGGTCCATGACGAGCTGGTGCTGCACGATGGTGTGATCGTGAAGGGGCACAAGGTGGTGGTGCCCGCTGCATTACGAGAACAATACTTTGAGACTGCTCATCGTGGCCATCCCGGGGCCGAAGCCACTCTTTCCATCACTCAGAGCCAGTTCTACTGGCCTGATATGGCTCGTTTTTTTCGGGACAGGGTCTCGTCATGCCCTACGTGCAACAGCCTCGCCCCGCAACAGCAGCGGCAGCCCCTGTTGCAGCAGCCCGCCTTTCCCTGGTCTGCGCTGGCGACTGACATTTTCGAATGGCGCGGCAAGCATTTCCTGGTGCTTGTCGATTCCTACCACAGCTGGTTTGAGGTTGACCAGCTCCCCTCTCTGTCTTCTTCTGCTGTCATCGAGAAGCTGTGCCGTCACTTCACTACTTTTGCGTCCCTGGCAAGCCTGCAGTCGGACAACGGCAGCCAATTCACTAGCGCTGAGTTTCGTGCTTTTGCTGATCGCTGGAACTTTCGACACTACACCAGCAGTCCGGAGTACCCGCAAAGCAACGGCCTGGCTGAGTGCGCGGTCCGCAGTGCTAAGGGATTGCTGGAACGTTGTCGCCTGTCTCGCTCGGACATTTACCTTGCCCTCCTGAACCTCCGCAACATTCCCCGCGACCATACCCTGGGGTCCCCAGCGCAGCGCCTCATGTCCCGTGTCACGCGCCCTCCGATCCCGGTTGCTCAACAGTTCCTTGCTCCTTCTGTGCTCAAACCTGCCGTGGTCCAGAAGCGCATTGCCCACAAGCAACTTATCCAAAAGCGCTCCCATGACAGGTCTTGCCGTGTCCTCCGCCCTCTATATCCTGGCCAGGTTGTCCGTATGCGGTTTTCCTCCGGCCATCATAGGCTTGCCATTGTCGTCGGTTCTGCCGGGTCGCCCCGTTCATACCTGGTTAACCACGATGGTACGGTCTACCGCAGGTCTTGTCGGCACCTGCGCTTGGTGAATGAACCTTGTCCCCCTCCTGCTGCTCCGTATGCTCCCCCTGTGTCTTTGCTGCCGCGTCCTGCCTTGTCCAGTCCACCGTCCCCTCGGCCTCTCCCGGTAGTTCTTCCCGAGGTTGTCCCTGGCTCTCCGGCTTTCTCGCCTCCCGCTTCTCCTTCATCCCCGCCGCGTTCGTCGCCCCGGGGTTCTCCTGCTAAGTGCTCGCCGCCCGCACCGGTCCCTCTCGTTCCCGTGGGGGGAGGAGATGATGGCGAGGTGCGGACTCGATCTGGCCGCCCTGTAAAGCCGCCAGACCGTTATGGCGATTATGTGTAATTCGGTGTCACTTCACTGTTGTGTACTTTCCCTAGCACATGAGACATGGTCGCTTGTCACTGTTCTTTATTTTGTTTTGTAGAGGAAGGATGTAGATGTTATAGGATGTAGATGTTATGTGCATACCTCTTTAACAGTAGTGACGTAGCCCCTGCTAACCATTCCCCTATAATCGAGTATAACTCTGTCCTCCCCATCCCTAGCTCTCTCTCTAGTGAACGTGACAGACCATGTACAGCTAGGGCAATGATGTGTGTTTAGGTAATGAAAGTTATAATAAAGAATTCTCTGTGTACGTGCATGTTCTTTACATGAGCCTTGTCTGGGTTTCCTGCAGATCAGGGTAAATGTTTCTAAGTTGTCTTCCTTGAGAAGCCTTGTTTGAATACAATGTATTGAGCTGCTGTATTATTGGGTGAGGGAAATGTCTGTTATGTATGGGGTTAATCAATATCTGTAATTGGAGTATTAAGAGACCACCCCTCTGTGGTTCAGCCCCACGAGGTCCCAGGACATATAAAAATGCGCTACCATAAGGTCCAGGGTCGATCTTCTGGGAGAGTGCTTGGGACTGCGTGAACTTCTGGAGTGTCTCTGTCTGAGCGAGGCCTCGAGGGCTTGAACCCGCGGTGGGATAGGTACAGAAGTTGAACTGTACTGCGTTTTTGTTAAAATAAAATGTAGTTGTTTCAAGAGCTTGATTCAGTGTTTTTACTGAAACTGGACTGGAGGGAAGCTTAGAAATGAGCAATTTACACTGGTAGGAGAGATTGTGGATGGGTGAAGGGGAAAGTAGCAGAAAATCAGAGAATACTGGGAATGATGTGGAAAATGGACCAGTGGTTCAAAGATAGCAATTGGTGGTGAAGTAGAAGGAAGAGTGGTGTGGTGGGGGAAGATCAGGGTGGAAATTGCAGCGTTACAGATCAAAAAGTGTAACCATGGGTGGGAGTCAGGTGATGGGCTGGAGGTTGCAGATTCATTATACATAGGAGGCTAAGGACATAGAGATGTTATTATTTTACTGGCAGGCAGCTCACAACACAGTGGTGGACCAAGTTCCCCTGCAACTCCGAAAAGAGCTTCCAAAGGGCACAAAGTCCCGCTGTGGGCTCTGATGGAGGAATCACAGCAGCAGCACAAGGGGGAACTCATGTGCCTGGTTGCATTTCAGGAGCGATGTAACATTATCTGGAAATGATTGTTACCATATCTGACTCCATACACAAAAAAAGGGAAATGTTGTTAGGCTATTGAAAATCTAAAAGGTTAAAAGGAATTACGATACACATCAGCAATGATCCAAGCAGTGGGCGTTGGGTTCACACTCCAGCAACTGAATTGCCAACTCACTAGTTTCTAAGAAACAAACTCAATGGCTCTATTCACATGAGGAAGCTGTTAATGGAAGTGGAAGTGCAGTGTGAAGTGCTCCCGTCACAACATCAATACCAAATATACCCTTTGTACTGTTCGGTATATAACAGGATAAAAATCAAGTCAGTGCAGGGAACTGAAACGTCCACAATCCTGCAGTCATGTCATATTCCCATTACAGCGTTAATTTCACATGAACATGCAACATTTTAACTTATACTTCTTTATTTTTCTCAGGACAAATCACAACTACTTTCTATAAAAAACAAGCAAACAGACAAAATACAATTGCTACATTGCACAAAGCCAAGTTTAAAATGGCGATTAATTTTAAAACTTTTGACAAAAACTAAGGTCACCTTTCACAATGCTGCAACACTACTAGTGGTTTTCCTGGTTCCACATGGACTAAATCTGCATAACGACTGGAGTACACCTACCCATCAAAAAATAAACTTCTTAATCCTCCTGACCTATTCAACAAATGAGGAGTTGGGCTGATGATCAAACCCCTTAACAGTGCCAAAAGGAACGGTTGCGGAGAGAGTGGCTGAAACCACTAGAGGGTGAATCTGCTGCTCTCTGGCACCAATGCTCACTGAGAATATTTATGATATATGTTACCTTTAGCCAACAATAGCTCTCACTGTGCTGTAAGTAGAACATGACTACCTACATCACTGCAAAATCTTACTTTAACATTAGAACCATTCTACAAGTACAATACAAGTACCTTTTCAAAGTGGAACAATGATAAACTTTATTGGGAAGGTAAGTACAACAGTTTTAAACAGAATCTATACTGTTGAAATAAATCAAGGAAAATATTCACATCAGCTCCTGGGATTTCTTAGATTAATTTTGCAACAGTTGAACAGATGCAGTTGCAGTGGACTCTGGGGTTCAATCGGCACCATGGCTGTTGGAGATGCAGACCATAAGAAAGCTGGCCAGAGGATATAGATGAGCTGCAGAAATGGGTGGAGGAATGACAGATGAAGTTTAATCTGAGTAAATATGAGGTGTTACACTTTGGAAGGTCAAATGTATGGAGAAAGTATGCAGTTACTGGCATGACCCTTAACAGCATTGATATACGGAAGGATCTTAGGTGTCCAAGTCCATAGCTTCCTGAAAGTGGCAACACAAGTAGAGGCATTGATTGGGTAGAGAGTCAGAACCTTTTTCCCAGGGTGGAAATGTCAAAGACTAGAGGGAATAGCATTAAGATTAAATTATCTTTTTTTATATATACAGAAAATGGTGGGTGCCTGAAATGCTTTGTCATGGGTGGTGCTGGCAGCAGATGCGATAGTGGCGTTTAAGCGCTTTAGAGAAGTACGTGGATATTAGGAAATGGAGGGAATGGAGCACACCTGTGTGGGCAGATGAGATTAGTTTTTCTTGTATTCAAATTGTGGGCCCAAGAGCATATTCCTGAGCAGCACTTTCTATGTTCTGTGACTACCAGCAAAATACAAACTTCTCACAAAATGCTTCTACTCATCAATTGCTCTTCATGATCCTTGTGTATTGGAACAATCTTACATTACAATCTTACATCAAATAGCCATTTTCAATGGGTATCAAATCTATTGGTAAAAGAATTCTTGGGAGGTTCATATCAGGTTCATATACACAATACTTTAGCTGCTTAACAGCAAGAACATGGGGGTATAAAATTACTGATCAATCACAACATCAGTGTACCATAATTGCGCTTGTTATACCTGTGTTATCTCGAGAGCTTGCCTGGGCAGTAATCTATTGCAAGTAATTCATGGGAGGAAGCAGCTGAGAACACCAAGGAAATGGGTCAACCAAAGGATAGACTGGGATGGATGATGCAAAACCTTATCAGATGGGCTGAGAATGGAAAGCTGCGGAGGTGATGAATGAGATTCCTGAATGGTGACCTGCCAGTAAACGTTGAGAAAGAGATTTATCGTATTTCATTTCTAACTGTGTAATGTCAAGATTTTACTGGAACAGGATTGTCCGATTGTCCCTTAAATGTTACAAGGAAAAGTATAATAAAACATACAGATTTATAACATTATTATAAATCATAGAAGACAATGTTAAATAAACGTGTCTATTGATCAAATAGCCACCCATTAGTCAGAAACACGTAAAAATGAATTTTTAGAGCATTTAAAACAAAACAGTCCTTTCGGCAGACAGTAGTGCCTCTTGTTGGATTCATTCTATTCATCCCTGTGTTTTTGTGCAAGGCTTCATTGCACAAACAGAACAAAGATGAAAGGAGTCACTGATAATAGAAATTGATGAGTCTTTCACTCTGTTGGTAGGATTGTGTTATTATAATAAATATGTATATTAATTTTACAAAAGGACAAGTCTAATGAAACTAGGCTTTAATAAATTGCTATCATTAACCCTTTGAATCCTAATCATTAGATTTAAAACCTATAATCAACATTCATATACTAATCCCATGAATCCTTTTGGACTATTTAATTCAATTACTGGCACAATAGGCAGTTCATTTTTCTTTCTTGTGTATGATTGATAATTCCTAGGCAGTTTAGAAAGAACACAGGTCTATGAATATTAAATATATCGGTCTAAAGTGCAATGAAAGTAAAACGAACTCCACCGTCTATCCATTAATAGAAACGTGCTAACTTTGGTGAATAATTTCTCTGGATTTGATTTGGAGTTGAACTCCATGGCAAAATATTTGTGCTGTATTCATATCCATGAAGAGGGCAGACTAACATATTTGTTAATGACATCAAGAAAAGCTGCATACATTGACCTTCAGCATTTGTTTTCTCCTTTATCGATTAAATGTGAACTATTTCTCTGATAGCCTTTTTAAAACTGAGTCTGAGTGTCATGGGTTCAAACCCAACTTAAGAAATGAGGACAACATCTAAATTGATATTTCAGCGAGTGATATGATGCTGAAGGTGTAGTTTATTGGATGACGTTAAACATTTCATTCTCCAATCTTTGCTATGTCCTATTTGGTGATTAATTTTCTACAGACCTTCCATTAGGCACTATGGACAAATACATCATCCTCACCATTAAACAAACAGAACTATTTAACTCAATACAATCCCTTTGCATCGTGTACCATGTGCTGAATTTGAGGTCAAATCAATGCTCTCCTCTCAGGCTTTTCTGCTGCCATTACGCACTGAGCTGCCATCAATAATCCATCAGACTTCTCATTTTAAAAACGTTATTCAGAAGATTAATAGTCACTTTCTTTCTACTTCTACAGCACGGAATAAAAAGGTGAAACGTATTTCCACTGGTGAACCATCAAAAACAAATGACAAAATCATTGTCGGTCTCACCTTCTCTGCAATTGTTCTGGACAAAAAAATAGGATATTAGGAGTTTTCAAAAATAATTCACTGTTGCAAATTCGTATTCTAAAGGCATTGCAAAATTATCATTGCATCATTTCCTCATTACTACAAGTCCTCATTACTTCTGTGGCTCCTTCCTCTTCATTCATTTATCAAAATATTCATTACTGTACACCAACTTGGATGATATGGCCATTCACAAGTTAAATTCAGGAAAGGATGCTGTGCAACCTCTTATGTAAATTTAAGATTTATAAAGTTGTAAACAGGATTACGGTTGAGATATAACCTCAAGCTTCAACAATGTTACCTCTATTTCTTTGTCCTTTTGGTTTAATCTCTTATTCACATGGATTTATGTAGTTGTAATTTGAAGGAAACATTTTCTGCTGGGGCATTCTGCCATACTGAGCAGGGACAATAAAATCACGGAGGCGTGAAGTGTGACGTCAGCAGCGGTGAGGCCACATGATGATGGGGCCTCGACGGTGGTGAAGCCTCGCGGCGGCGGAGATGCCTTGCGGGTCGACCCACGGTCGATGGTCGATGAGAGCCTGGAGGACCACTGTGAGGGAGGATGGGAAGAACAATGGACAATTGGGGAGGGGGGGAAAACAAATGACAATGGGGAACTGGCATAGGGGTGGGGGGGGGACCGCTGGGGGGAGAGGGGGAGAAAAAAGGGGGAACCGCCGTGCTTTGTAACTTTGTCAGTGCTGTAGGTGGCTGCTATTTGTATATATTGCATATGCAGCAAGAAATTTCACTGTGCCTAGTCACATGTGACAATAAAGTATTCCGATCCAAATCTACTCCCCATGAGTATTTCACCGATCTATTACAAAATAATTATGGGTTCATTACCTTTACTGAGAGTCCATCCTATATATCCACCATTTCTTCCACTTGCTTGTCTCACCCCAGATTATTAAACTTCATCTTGAGCTTTCTGCTACTTTGATTACAGATTACATCATAAGACCTGTTAGAACCGTGATTTAAAAGGGAGGAAGTATGTTTATAATTTTAACTTCCCAAAGAGAGATTGACTTGCCGAACAGAATTTTTGAAGAGGCAGTGATAATTGACACATTGTATTCCTAACAAATGATTTCCTGGATTTCAAATGATTGCAGCATCTGGAAGATGAAAATTAATTCATTTTCAAAAATAATAGATTTAAAGGTCTTAAGATTTCCCTTGCTGCATAGATTGGTGTCTGTAATTCTAAGCAGGAGTCTTTAGGTACTTTGGATCCAAAGCTTCCATAAGGTAGGTTGATTCATATTTTAGTGAAATATGGTCCATATCTTGACTTAGCAACAGCAGGGAACACAAACACTAAGAGTTGCAATTTCACTATCTAACTCAATTTAATTCCCTCCTTGCAGCCAAACAAATAATCCACCACGCCATATTGTCCTAGTTATGGATTATAAATACTATAAATTGTACACCATGTGAGAAGGCATGTTAAAGGACCTGCCCCACTTGGGCGACTTAATCTGCTACTTCTGGCGAGTTTGCCCTCGAGTCAAACTCGTAGCATGGTCGACACGGGTTCGGAGGAGGTAATCGTAACTCTCCTTCATGCTCGAGAGAGGTCTCCGCGTACTCGAGGCCTCAGCTAGGTTGCGGCGGTTTTTTCAATATGTTAAAAATGCCCGCAAGTAAAAAAATGGTCGCCATGGAAAAAAATTGATACTTTTTTTACTCGTAGGTTTAGTCGTAGTAGGTTGGCATGTTAGTTATATGTAATGGATCAGTGGAACCTTTTTTGGGGAAGGAGTGACCTATATAAAAAGGACGGGTTGCATTTGAACCCGAGGGGGACCAGTATCCTGGCAGGGAAATTTGCAATGGCTACTGGGGGGACTTTAAACTAGAACGGTTGGGGGGAGGGACTCAAATAGAGAAAGCCAGTAGACAGGGTCTGAGGCAGGAGGCACAGAAGGGAAGCACTCAGACCCAACATGTAAGGGGGAAAGAAGAAAAAAATAATAAACAGAGAATAAGAGGTGGTGGGTTTCCAGGGCAAAAATCAAAAGGGGCCACTTGTCGACATAATTGTATAAGGAGTAAGAGTGTTGTAAAAACAAGCCTGAAGGCTTTGTGTCTCAATGCAAGGAGCATTCGTAATAAAGTGGACGCGTTGAATGTGCAGATAGCTATTAATGACTATGCTATAGTTGGAATCACAGAGACATGGCTCCAGGGGGACCAAGGCTGGGAGCTGAACATCCATGGATATTCAATATTCAGGAGGGATAGACAGAAAGCAAAAGGAGGTGGGGTAGCGTTGCTGGTGAGAGAGGAGATTAATGCAATAGAAAGGAAGGACATTAGCTTGGAGGATGTGGAATCGATATGGGTAGAGCTGCGAAACTCTAAGTGGCAGAAAACGCTAGTGGGAGTTGTGCAGAGGCCACCTAACAGTAGTAGTGGAGTTGGAGATGGCATCAAACAGGAAATTAGAAATGCGTGCAACAAGGGTAAAACAGTTATAATGGGTGACTTCAATCTACATATAGATTGGGTGAATCAAATGGGCAGGGGTGCTGACGAAGAGCTTGTTGTAAACTTGGATATCCTTCTGCGTTGTCTACCATACAATTAATCTTGGTGTTATCTGTAACAAATCATCCAAATCATGAATGTATATAACAAACAACAGTGGGCCCACCATTGACACAACTACCCTTTGACCTCTTCCTCTAAGCTAAATTTAAATCCAATTAGCTAGCTCACCATTCCATCTGATCTAACCTTCCATGATCTAACTATCATGAGGCACCTTGTCAAAGGGCTTACTAAAGACCATATAGACAATGTTCATTGTCCTGCCCTCATTATAACCACTTCCAAAAGCAAATTTGTGAGACATGATTTCCCATTGAAAAGGTCATGCTGACTATCCCTAATGAGTCCATGCCTATCCAAATACTGGTAGATCCTGTCCCTAAGAATTCCCTCCAACAGCTTTGCCTACGCTAATATTGGGCTCACTAGATTCAAATCAGCAACAACAGATTCAGGCCAGACTCTTGGTGGTGGCTGATTAGACTAGAGATTGGAATCTGGTCAGAGAGGTGATCAGAGATTGGTGAACTGTTGATCAGGTAATCAAGGTTCTGTTGGTGGAAGAAGGAGGTTGGATGAGTGGGTGGTATGTGGACAGGTGACCAGGAGCCTGGAGAACATTGGCAGCCTCTCTCAACAGCCTGAAATATGTTTTTTGCTCCTGGGCCTGACTTTTATCTATTTTTAAGAGCAATCATCTGCTTGATATTCCCTCCTGCCCTGGGGTCCACACTCCTTGTCTTCATCAATGTTTCTATCACCCTGTGCAGTCAGATGCATAACATGCTTAACATTGGCTAAAAGGGAGCTGCTCTAAATGTATTTTAATAAATTCTATACATTATTTCTGTCATTAATATTACAATAGTTGAAATATTGAATTATTACCATATACTTTCTGTACTCAGATACTTGCTTACATATTTACTTTTATTGTGTTAGAAGGAACTCCAGATGTTGGTTTAAACCGAAGATGGACACGAAAATCTGGAGTAACTCAGCGGGACAGGTTGCATTTCTGGAGCGAAGGAATGGGTGACGTTTCGGGTACTGACCCAAAATGTCACCCATTCCTTCTTTCCAGAGATGCTGACTATCCTGCTGAGATACTTCAGCATTTTGTATTTACTTTTGCTCTTCCTCTGACATCCTGGGTTGTGGAAGAGGACTTTACTACACTGTTTGGATAGGTGGGGCAGGAGATTATACTCAACATTCTGGGTGGGTAGAGAGGAAGAATTAAATCTATTATTTGAAAATTCCCCAGCCATGTTCTGAACCGCCTTTTGTTTTTTTTTAAAGCTGCATTTTGGTGACGACTCTGATTTCATACTTCTATGAATCCATATATGCTTTCAGTCATCTGCCCTATTCACAAGTTCCATCACACAGCATGAAAGAACAACAGCTACTTGCATCTTCCTTTGTTTTAAATTTTCTACCCCTTGATTCCTCTTACTTTCAGAATTACTTACTAATTTGCTGCTTTCCATTTTTTACCCACTGATCCTTCTGAATCAACAAGTCGATCTAGTTTAAATTCTCCCCGAAGATTCTGGCAAACCTTCCTATAAACATTTTTCATCCAACTTTGCTGCTGTGCCGCCTATCCAGCTGGTACATGTCCTGCCTTCCCAGACTGGTCCCAAGATATAGGCTCCGAAAAAGCACAGCGTGGTATTATTATTATCTGAGAATTATGCTTTTAAAAGTGGTACCTTAAGAAAACACCTCACAAGCCTTTGATCAGACACCAGGAGGGCTGAAATATAGCATGTCTCCTAAACGTTTAGTTTACTTCTGGCACAAGGTAGTGCCAACTTTGCATGGAATTATGTCAAATCTGCCAATATGATAAATTGGCTATAGGAAAGAAACTGCAGCAGCAATTCAGTTAATGTTTTAAAAAAGAAATACTCTCTAATAGCAGAGTTGGTAATAAATTGTCTAATGTGAAACTGGACACACAGCCCAGAACCTTCATTAGAGTAATTTGTGGTCTATGCCAAGGTACCTGATGTGAGTTGGGTCACCAGTGAGGATTTTATCATTGACCTTGGATAAAGAAATGTAAGAATCATAGTTAACATCAAGTGACATCAACCAACTCCCTCCTTCAAGATGGTAGATGCATATAAATCAACAAGGTGAGGCTTGGTGGTTTTGATTTTTTATTTTCCAAGTCATTAATGAATGTTGATGATAAAGGAAACTGATAGCAGATGGTGAACAGATGGAAATTTTAAACCCTCAGGATAACGAGCATCCAATACACAATTTTCAGTACAGCTAGACCAAACCGTGCTTTTACATGCTCGTAGAAAACCCTGGAATGGCCATGAACAGGTGGGAAATTCCACCCCTTCAGCTGTTTCATTCCGTGTTATTAGTTAGAATAAAACTAAAAAAACTGAGAAAATTAATAGAATTAACGCAAATGAAAGAGGAGAAAATTGGTGTAATACATCACAGCTGAACCATAGGGTAAGTCATTTAGTCTTTGAGGCCTCAGTGTACATTCAGTCCAAACATATAAAACAAAATGTTAGCCCTCTGACAGACATATGAATTAATTATCTATCCCTGACGTGGTAACTATATTATTTATTGCGCAGGCCATACGTAAAGAGGAAATCATGTTATCAATTCAGCACTCTAAAATAGCAATTTTAAAAGGATCATTTGTATTTAAGTAAATTTTCTAGAGATTGAAAAGTTCTGTGGAAATTAAGCACACTGACCCTTCACTTTTAAAATTGGTAAATTCAGCTTTTTGCTTGTGGTATGCTATTATCCTCTATTTGCTGTTTTCTGGGTTTTAACCCAGATTTCCTCACTCGGAATTGAATTAAAATAGCAACGTTTAGAGAAGCACCTTGTCAGAGACTTGACAGGTCAACTGAATTGATTTTGTCTATTAATGTTCTTTGTGTGTGTCAGAATCACATTCTCATGCAGCAAGTAATGGACCAGATCTTGCTGCTAAGCAAGTGTGTGCAAACAACGCCACCAAATGAATATGCAAATTTAGGAGTGAAGGAGATAGAACCCAAGTTTGAATCAATATACTTTCTGCTCTATCTACATCATCACATCAACTATTTCACACAATTCTGAATTGGCTCATTAAATTCACCATGGAAAGTCAAACGTGGTAATTAAGAAGACAGAAATATTTTAAGTTATGCTGATGTATTTCAGTAAGAGCTGAGAAGAGTTGGCATGATTGTTACACATTGATACATTGTTGTATCTGTCACTGCTGCTAGTTGACCATTGAATACCTTCAAAAATGGATGTTTTGTTGACAGCTCCATTCATTTTCCTTGTCATGGTGAACAGAAGCAGAAAATACTCTCTGGAATCTTTCAGCCTCCCTGGCCCTTCCTAGGATGATATTACATTTTAAAAGATCCACTTACTTTTCTGCCCCAAGCCAATCTCTTTTTATTTCCTTTATGGGTTGCCTTTCTGTTCATTTTTCAATAATTCATAAAAACACAATTTTAAGCAGAACAGGTCAGCTCTTTCAATCAGTTCCACCATTCAAGAGGATCATATTGAAGGTCTACCACGTTTTTTCCTGATGAAGGAATGCTAGGTCTAATTCCTGGGATTCCCTCCCACTAATAGCTTGGTTGGCCATACTTCACCAGAAGGACAACAATGGTTCCAGATGGTGACACACCATTATATTCTTAATAGCATTGAGGGGTGAGTAATAAATTCTATTATTGGCAATGATGCTTGATAACGGAAAAACAACTATAAATAATTATAATACAACAGTTTATAAGGAAAAGCCAAAAAGCTTTGGGCCATTACACTGATGTGTTTATTTTGAATGTTCTTGTTTCTTGTTTCCGATATACATTGGACATTCATGCATCCCTGTAACATCTGAAGCTTAATGTGCACAAGAAAATGGAATTTGAATTCATTTTAGGTTTGAGGTATTTGCCAACAAGGTTATTTTCATAATATATACACTGTCTTTATTGAAGACTTCTTTCAATTATCGCTTTGGTATTGGAATCCATGGCATCTACATTAGCAGACAGGTTTCTGACTGGAGACACAAAGAATGGCAGATGTTGGAGTGTTGAGCGAAACAAGAGGAACTCAGTGAGTCAGGCAACAGGTGGAGTAAACGGACAGACGATGCTTCAGGTCAGGAACTTTCTTCAGACAGACTTAGGAAGAGGCAAATAACAATGTGTATATGGAATTACGCCATTGCACTTGTTGAGTAAGCATAATTGGAATCATAAGCAGACATGGACTCGTAATTTAAAAAAAACCTCAACAAACAAAAACTGATAACCCATGAGCGAATGTTACCTTTTGACTGTGGTGGGAAATGAGAGATGGGAATCAGCCATCCATTCTGTATTCCAACTGATTTTCGTGTTTACCTCCAGTTTGCCACCTGACAGAGAAAGGTATAATCCCTCCCATGCTGTCCAGCAATATTGTTTGGGTTGATTTACCTTTGTAGCTAATGGCAAAGGAAAAGCAACGTCTTGATATAATATATTTTGCTGTCAGAGGCACTAACATTATCACATTTCTTTTACAACTCTGGCACCAAAGCTTTGGCAGCTTTCCGTGATAGTGCTGAATCAGTTTCTATATCTGCCACAACCAAGATGATGTGCAATGATGTACAAATTAATACCTGAGACTGAGAGATGGCCATCTATCTGTAATAGAAGCACATAATTCCACAAATCCCAAGTCAGATAGTTTACATTTCTTCACAGGTTCTGTCTATCTGTGATAATTGTGGTAATCCTACATCATTGCTTTCAATGCACAACAAAAAATCTAGTAAAATATATCAGTACTAAATCCGGATGTGTGCCCCTCATACATTATTCCTTCTGTTTTTAAACCTTTGTTATTGCCAATTTCATCATACATCCCAGAGGAATGGGTGTCTCCACTAATGATAACAACCCTGCTTCAAGATCAGATGATAAACAGTCTGTGGACGGAAATAAAACTGTTCAAAAAATATAGAATGAGTTGAACAAAGTATGCACATGCGCAGAACAGTAATAAAAAAAATCTTATTGCAGATAAATACATAATACAGTACATACAAGGTTAATTTATTCACTCTATGAATAGTGTTGCAATAGATCTGGGCAATGGAGAAAAGTATCTAATTGGAATGTTTTAAGCATGCAAATGAGTCTCCATGATGAGGGAAGCAAAAGGGAAGCACAAGCGAAAGATTGTTCCAAAGAAATTCAATACATTGAAGTTGTTTATGAAAATATCATGAGTAAAAACTATACTTAGAGAGATAGTAACAAAGGGAAAATGGTAAGGCAGGTTATAAAAAATAGTTGTATTCAGGATAAAATCCAGCAAAAGTAACATGGCTGTGGGTGCTGTCTGTATGGAGTTTGTACGTACTCCCCGTGGGTGTTCTCTGAGATCTTGCAGTTGTCCAGAGTCCTAGTGAAACCACACTTAGAGTATTGTGTACAGTTTTGGTCCCCTAATTTGAGGAAGGACATCCTTGCTATTGAGGGAGTGCAGCATAGGTTTACAAGATTAATTCCCTGGATTGCGGGACAGTCAAATGCTGAGAGAATGGAGCGGCTGGGCTTGTATACTCTGGAATTTAGAAGGATGAGAGGATATCTTATTGAAACATGTAAGATTATATAGGGTTTGGACACACTAGAGGCAGGAAACATGTTGCCGATGTTGGGGGAATCCAGAACCAGGGCCACAGTTTAAGAATAAGGGGTAAGTCATTTAGAACAGAGATGAGTAGACACTTTTTCCCACAGAGAGTTGTGAGTCTGTGGAATTATCTACTTCAGAGAGTGGTGGAGGTCGATTCTCTGGATACTTTCAAGACAGAGCTAGATAGGGCTCTTAAAGATAGCGGAGTCAGGGGATATGGGAAGAACGGGGTACTGATTGGGGATGATCAGCCATGATCACATTGAATGGCGCTGCTGGCTCGAAGGGCTAAATGGCCTACTCCTGCACGTATTGTCTATTGTCTATTGTCTTTGGACATGCGATGAAAGAATGGGTTGACTGGGCTTGTATTCACTGGAATTTAGAAGGATGAGAGGGGGCCTTATAGAAACATATAACATTCTTAAGGGATTTGGTAGGCTAGATGCAGGAAAAATGTTCCTGATGTTGGGGAAGTCCAGAACCAGGGATCACAGTTTAAGAGTAAGGGGCAGGTCCATTTAGGACGGAGATGAGGAAAAACTTATCACCCAGAGAGTTGTGAATCTGTTGCATTCTCTGTCACATAAGGCAATGGAGGCCAATTCAATGAATATATTCAAGAGAGAGTTAGATATAGCTCTCAGGGCTAAAGAAAGCAAAGGATATGGGGAGAAAGCAGGAACAGGTTACTGATTTTGGATGATCAGACATGATCATATTGAATGGCGGTGTTGGCTCGAAGGGCTGAATGCCCTACTCCTGCACCTATTTTCTAAGTTTCTAAGTAGGGATGTATAGGTTTGCAGGTTAATTGGCTTGATGTACAGTATGTGTAGATTGTCCCTAGTGTGTGTAGGATAGTGTTGGTGTGCAGGGATTGCTGGTCGGTGTGAACTTGGTGCGCTGAAGGGCCTATTTCCGCGCTGTAACTTTAAAACTAAAAAATAATAAATAAATGTTTCTGATCATTGTTGAACATAAACTCACCTCATTCATCTGGGGGCAATTTGAAGCTAACGTCCAGGAAACAATGTGAATAGGCAAAGAAACGTAAGCTCCTTCACTGTACCTGCACAGCTCCCAATTATCATGATTTTTATTGCAACAGATCTGCAAAATTGTTCCTTTGTGAAGTTTCTTAATCCACTATTTACAACAAGTTGCTATAACCATTGCATACTTAAACCACATAGAATGGTTAGTGCCTTTGGAACATTTGAAGCAAGAAAAATCGGACATTGAGCATGGGACTGAACATTAAAGGCATTTTTTTAAAAGATAATTGCTCACAATTTTTATTTGTGGAATGGGTTTGTGGGAATGAAGAAAAACTTGTCTTTCAGTTGATGAAAATATGAGGGAAATGCTTATATTTAAAATTGATTTCTTTCTGAAGATATTAAAACAGACTATTTTCTTTTGTAATATAACTTTTGTGGTGTATTTATAATACGATACGATAGAACTTTATTTATCCCAGGAGGGAAATTGGTCTGCCAACAGTCATAAAGCACAACAAGATACATGAAACATGAAATTAAAGTGACGAGTGGAAAGTCCAGGATTCGGGCTGTGCAAAGATTGGGGGGGGGGAGGGGGAAGGGTAAGGGGAGTCAGTCTGCCCCACGACAGTCACTGGAATTGAAACAATTCAAACACAAATAGACTTAGCTATAGAAAACTGCTTTAATTGTAAAACAGATGAGATATACTTAGTCCATGAAGCATAACAATTAAGTAATGATCATTAGTGCACTCAATTAGCAGTGATAATGAGACAAATATGTATTTGTCAGTTTGAAAAGACAGATTCTAAATTTATGAACTATATAGCATGATTAACTGATGGAATGTTTGAACCAAGGGGGATCTAAATTATGTTTTATATAATCAAGGGTGATAAAATAGTTTATTCCATTGTTGTGATGGTTGAGCACTGCATTAAGTGGTCACAACATTTTTAAGAAAACAATACCTGAATGGATAGATGTTCAGACCTTCCCCCACCTTTTTTTTTGCATTTGTTTAACTTGGTCTGTGATGATTCAATAAGCATTGACGCATGAAACTGCATTAAAAAGTATTGACGACAAAAATAACAGCCATGCATGTTTGGAAATTAACATAAAGCATAAAATGGTGTGGATACAGACCAAGTCATTAAGGATCTGAAAATTCAATAAAGCTTTGATTTTTTTTATGAGGCATCAATAGAGCTCATTTCGGAACTGCCTAACAGCTCAGAAATAACAAAGACTGCAATGTTAAAAAAAAGTGAAGAGTTGATGTCACAGACAATAATTCCAAAGCTGCTTCACTGGTTATGTATATTATTTGCTGATTTTGAAACTTAATGTACAATTTTGCTGCTTCATTTGCCTATATACCAAAATAAGTTGATGTCTATTGTGTACTAAGCTGCCCTGAGAACATAAATAACATTTTTTCCTTTCAGTAAACATTCTTCTCAATATGTTATTTAGCAGAACAGAATCACCATCACTTTGATTTTGATGTGGCCTTTCATGGCATTGTGCTTACATTTATCGTTGCAGCACTATATGTGCACTGTATGTCATTTGATTAATACTTCTAAAGTTGGAGCTCTTCAGTAAAGATCACCACGATGCAGGATTTCAGGTACCCAGACGCGGTGCCGACAGACAAGAGGCCAAAATAAAGAAGTCGACACCAAAGAACTGAATAGAAATGAGGCCGAAACGCGAATGAACTGAAAGAGTCCGAAGACGAAACGTCTACTAACCGAAAGGATGGGACGCCTAAATGCAAGCTAACCAAAAGCGAGGGACGCCTAAACGCCTGCGAACTGAAAGGTTGCATCGCCTAAAAGCAAACTTACCGAATGGCCGCTCAGTCAAAATGCCACCTACCTGAAAGGTGGCGGCGCCTACAGGCCAAAGGACCGACTCCCGCTTAACAGAAAAGTCTAATAACGCACTTGGCGTTGCCGGGGGGGCGAGACTTGTCAGCGATTGGTCCAGACCTCCCGCGTCCATCACATCACCGTGAAGGCATGAACATTGCCCCAAACCTCCGTTCCACCCAACCCGCAGCCCACGGTGGGTGGCCATGGGAGAGTGGGGGCTGTGCCGAGGAATGCGCACCTTTGGCCGCCTTCAACTTGGTGCTTGGGTTCAGATTGCCCAGTCACCTATGGCTTGTGTGTGAAAATGAACCCCACGCTCCCGCCTCCCCCTTCTCTCTCCCCTCCTTCTCTCTCCGCCAGAATTCTCTCGCCTCCTCTCTCTCCCCTCTTCTCTCTCTCCTCCTTCTCTCTACCCCCCCCCCCCCCCCCCGCTCTCTCTCCCTTCCCTCTCTCTCCTCCACCTCCACTGCGGTAGTGTCCCACAGTCACTGACCGCGATGCACCGCCATCGGACCCCAACCTCCACACCAGGGTGACCCTGACCCCCGGTCTTTGACATCCACACGAGAGTGATTCACCTCGGCCGTGGGGACAGATGGTTTATTTATTACCGTCTCTGTGTTTGCGGAACGCACCCAAGCTCCCAGGCACAAAACAGGCAGCATCTCTGGAGAGAAGGAATGGGTGACGTTTCGTGCAGAGATCGTTCTTCAGAGTGCGTCTGAAGGGTCTCGACCTGAAACGCCACCCATTCCTTCTCTCCAGAGATGCTGCCTCTTCAGCTGAGCTACTCCAGTATTTTGTGTCTATCTTTGGCGTGACAGTTGTGTCATTTCATCGGCTTCTGGTATTGCACACCCAGGAGAGAAGCTGGACATGCCGCTTGCATCTATTCAAACAAGTGCGCTCAAATTGAAATCCCACATTAACCATGTTGCCGAATGTGGGAACGATTTATACATGTAACATTTTTGCTGTTAAATTAATGTAGCTCTGTTTTGATGTTTAATGCCGAGTTCACAGCCCATCCCGTGGGAAGGGCTTGAGGCCACTGGTTTCACAGTGCCTTCATTGTTGGTAGGTGCTGTATTTTCACACGGACCGCTGCCAGTTTCTCAACTTCCACGGCCGCTCTGCATAAGTGTATCCGCTCTATGATCATAGAGACACAAATGACACAACTGTCACACCACCCATTCCTTCTCTCCAGAGATGCTGCCTGTTTTGTGTGTGGGAGCATTCCGCAAACACCGAGACAGTCTGTCCCCGCGGCCGAGGTGAATCACCCTGGTGTAGGTGTCAAAGACCGGGGGTCAGGGTGGGGGGGGGGGGGTCACCCCGGTGTGGAGGTTGGGGTCCGATGGCGGTGCATCGAGGTCAGTGACTGTGGGACGCTACCACGGGTGGAGATGGAGGAGAGAGAAAGAAGGGAGAGAGAGCAGCGGGGGTGGAGAGAGAGAAAAGGAGGAGAGAGAGAAGAGGGGAGAGAGAGGAGCAGAGAAAGAGGAGGCTAGAGAGAGGAGGAGAGAGAAGGGAGAGAGAGAGGGGGGGAGAGAGAAGGGGGAGACGGGAGCGTGGGGTTCATTTTCTCACACAAGCCATAGGTGACTGGGCAATCTGAACCCATGCACCAAGTTGAAGGCGGCCAAAGGTGTGCATTCCTCGGGACAGCCCCCACTCTCCCACGGCCACCCTCCGTGGACTGCGGGTCGGGTGGAGCGGAGGTTTGGGGCAATGTTCATGCCTTCACGGTGTTGTGATGGACGCGGGAGGTCTGGACCAATCGCTGACAAGTCTCGCCCCCTGGCAACGCCAAGTCCGTTATTAGACTTTTCTGTTAAGCGGGAGTCGGTCCTTTGGCCTGTAGGCGCTGCCACCTTTCAGGTAGGTGGCATTTTGACTGAGCCTGTAGTCGACGCCGTCTTTCGGGTAAGTTTGCTTTTAGGCGACGCAACCTTTCAATTCGTAGGTGTTTAGGCGTCCTGCCCTTTCGGTTGGTTTGCATTTAGCCGTCCCATCCTTTCGGTTAGTAGACATTTTGTCTTCGGATTCTTTCGGTTCATTCGCATTTCGGCCTTGTTTCTATTCGGTTCTTTGGCGTTGGCTTCTTTGCTTCAGCCTCTTGTCTTTCGGCACCGTGTCCGCACATGGTATTAACAATGATCATTAGTTTTCAGATGCCTCATGTCAACCTTAAAATGCAAATATTGCTTTTCACTCTTTGGAAAGGATTCCACCAACTTAATTTTAACATAGCTGGTCCGGAATCACATTTTGTGATAAATTGGATCTGTTGGACTCTGTGAAGAATGGAAGTGACTTCATGGCTTATCAATACTTCATGATTTGTCAATAAATCTTTGGCACATAAGGCACAGAAACAAATGATTTACCACATGTAAGCTGACAGGTTGTATGATTTTTAGTTTATTGTATAGACACAACCTCGTTAAAAATAAACCAATGCTCTTGACTGCATTTTACAACAATAAAAAAGAACTATTGTACATCATTATAGCTCGTTCCCATTCACTATGCAGTGCTGCAATTAAGTTAAAAGATTTGTTGCAAATGCCTTTTCCAATAATATTTCTAAACCAGTTGATATCAAACCTATCTGAATGCACCTGGAGTTAATTTTATTCATTTCATAAATTTCTACTCCATCTCATAGAAACTAGGGACCACACACAGAGAATGTTTATCACAGTATAATCAAATACTGTGACAGGCACACAGACAACAACAGTGAAAGATTCCTCATTATTCCAGCTCTCATGTTAATTCAATGCATTTGAGGATTGTAGTGCAATTGCCTGAATGCAATCGATGTTGAAAGTATTTTCAATTGGTTCAACACGACATGATCATTGCAACTTGAAGGTAAATTAATCCATCACATTTAGAATATAATAGGGCATACAGTGCTAAAAAAAACATGTTATAATCCAGAAATAATTGTCTCATTCAGGAAATGCACCTGAATTAGAAGCAGCCTAAGTTGCATATATCTAATGAGGGTGATGTCTAGATCATGGCAGGTTAGCCCACTGACCTCATTAGGTTAGTGACAGTGAACTGAGAGCACAGTAGTGTTCCCAAGAGACAGCTTACCATTCACAGAGGAGAAATGAATTTAACCAGAGTGGGCAGACAGACCCAGAGGAATAGAGGCAATGTGACGAAGGCTGTGTGACACACACACTTTCTTGTGGTTTCAATCTGGAGTGGAGGTTGAGGGATGGGTGTGGGGTTAAAGGTGGGGCTGTACTCCTGCTTCCTCAACTTCCACAAGGTGACAACCCAAAGTCTTAGAGCTACACTTGGGGTGACAGCTCCCAGCAGTCCTAATCAGTTTGGTTGCATATGTCTGTGAATTATCACTGAAGTATGTTGAGATTACTCACGATCCAGCCTCAACCATGAGCCTGAAATAGTAGTTAGATGCCCAAGTTATATATGTAATATTGCTTTCAGCTGTGCCAGGAGTCGACCAGGCAGGCAGCCTATCCCCCTATAGAAAGAGTAGATCATGAGTGCCGAATGCATAGAATTTTTTAGTCAATTGTTTCTCACCCACAGAGCACATGTAGCTCAGCCAAATTTCTGAGTAACTTTCTCAAACACTGCATTGCCTATTTGCAATCAGGGTTATTATTTGATGAAGGGATAATAACACAGCATGAATTTATTATGATTCAACAAGTAAGAATGGTTATATCAAATGGCATTTTGAAGATTTCTATTGCCGAGTTAAACTAATTTCCTCATCCTAAACATGATCCATATTCCTCCATTCCCTTAATATCCAGATGCCTATCTAAAGGCTGCTTAAATGCCTCTATCTTATCTACAGCCACCACCCCTGGCAGTGCATTCCAGCCACTCAGGCATCTTTGCCCTCCATGCCCTCTAGTTTTTGACATTTCCACCCTGGGAAAATAATTCTGACCGTCTACCTATCGATGCCTTCCATAACTTTATATACTTCTATTAGGTTTCCCTGCAATGTTCCAGAGAAAACAATCCAAGTTTGTCCAACTTCATTTAGCTAGTACCCTCTAATCCAGGCAGCAGTTTAGTAAGCCTCTTCTAAACTCTCTCCAATGCCCCCGCATCCTTCCTGCAGTGGAGCGACCAAACTGTAGACAATACTCCAAATGCAGCGTAATCAAAGTCCTACAAAGCTGCATCATGACGTCTACACTCTTGTACTCAATGCCCCGATCAATGAATGCAAGCACACCATACGCTTATTTACCACTCTCTATACTTATGTGTCACTTTTAGAGAGCTGTGGGCCTGGATCCCTAGATCCCTCTGCAATCATTGCGGTTAAGGGTCTTGTCATTAACTGTACACTTTCACCTTACACCCACCTTCCCAAAGTGCAACAATCACACTTGCTCAGATTAAAACTCCAATTACAAGTCTTTATGACCCTCTAATGTGTAGTGGTGTTGAGCAGAGGCCTGGTGCAGTTGTGTCGTTGATTTGAAGAAAGGGAACCAGGAGCCTGTCAGCACTGCAAAGGGGATCCTGGGGTTCCTGTTGTGCCTGATGATTATCAGGAGGAGAGACAGAAAGTAATGTTTGAACAGTGAATTCCTACCATCAGCAATAAGTGAGGAGAATGTGGGTCTGCTAACAATTGTTCAGACATGGCTACATTGATTTGTAACTTTTTACAAAAATATTTGGGAGCATTAAAGGCGGGTGTGAAACGTGGGGTGAAACTATATTGGTGAGTTAGTGCAGTGAACCTGATATTGTGTTTTATTCACGTAAGGGGTGTGTGTGTTGTAGGCATTTAAAGGAGGTGTGTTTTGCCCATCCCTGGTTATCCTTGAACTGCTGCAGTCCTTGAGGTGTGGGTGTACCCACAATGCTGGTAGAGAGAGAGTTCCAGGATTTTGACCATCGGCAATGGGAGGACGCCAATATATTTCCAAGTTAGGATGGCATGTGGCTTGGAGGGAAAATGCCATGCTTTTGCTGGCTTGTCTTTTTACCTGGTAGAAGTCATGCTCTTGGTAGATGCTGTCAAAGGAGTCTTAATGAGCTGCTTCAGTGTATCCTGAGATAGTACACTCTGCTGCCACTGTACATTAGTGAATGGTTGTGGAAGGGGTATTTAGGTGGCGAGTAGCTAGTTGTAGCTATTTCTATCCTCTGACCTGCTCTTAGAATCATACCGCTATACAGCATGAAGACAGGCCTTTCAGCCAACTTTTTCCATGCTGACCAAGTTAGAATTCTGGGCTAGTCCCATTTGCCCACATTTGGCCCACATTGCTCTAAATCCTTTCTATTCAAATGCCTTTGTCACCACCCTATCCATCTGACTTGCCAATATCAGGGAACCATGCACCTGTACTCCCAGTTCTCCCTAATCTACAAAAACGTCCAGGAGCTCTTCCATTTACTGTGTGTCCTGCCCTGGTTAACATACCAAAGTGCAACAACTCACACTTGTCAGAGTTAATTTCCATTTAGCATTTATTGGCCCATCTACACAAGTGATCTAGACTGTTTGCAGATGTTATCTGACCTGCTTAATATCTGTACTTTCTGTTTTGATTTCAGATTTCCAGCAACTGCAGTTTTTTGTTGCTTTATGTTTATCTGAACCAAGCTCATGTGGATTATTTGTAACATTTATTACCATCACCATGTAGTCATGATGTTTTACTACTTCAAAACTGTCATGTCCAACTTCGAGGTACCATCACAATTCTCGTCCTCTTTCCTTTCCCTTGGTACTTCTCCGCTATACAATACAAAGGATTGACATTGAAGGTCAGCTTCATTTTAAGGCCATTAGAAGCACAGCGTAACTACTAAACTGTGCACAGAGGTAACATCAGTTCATTTTGTAGGAGTGGGATAATTCACTTTACATTGATACGGGCAGTTTGCACTGATACTGGCATTGATGATACTCCTAAATACTAGTTATGAGATAGCACTTGCAATGGCGTCATTAAAAGGATTTTTTGTCCCCAAATTATTTTCCTGCGATCTACCAATACTTAGCTGCAGGCTTTCAATACGGTTTCTGAATGCACAATGGTTCATTGTGGCATGGGAGTTTCTTGCCTTTCCCATATTACAAATAAACTGTCTGGGATTGATGAGGCTTTTCCTCAGGGAGAAACACAAGATCAAAAAGCTGTTAAGATAATGATTGGGAAGCATGCTTCTTTCTGAGAGAACAGTTTTTTCTTGTATTGTAACCACTTTGTGTTCCCCCAAATACACCATGAATCAATTGCAATCTCACACAAGTCAGGAGCTTTAACCTACACTAAATAATCTCAGTTTTGTGACCACAATGTCAGAAACAAGACCACAATCAGATCAACTAAAACACACAAACTGAAATCTTTTTTTTACACACACTGAAGTTAAAATACACGTGACACTCACTTCTTAAACCAATTTCACAATAATATAAACAAATCAACCTTTTCACAGACTTGGTTTAACTTATGTGGCATCTTCATTTTTATTTTAAATTCACATCAGCTAGCCTAAATCTATTGTCATTAACAACCAGATCCATTTGCAAATGCCATTAGAAGTCAGCTTGACTTCTTTTGAAGAATGATAAATAGAAAGAAGTGTTTGAGTTCTTTAAAACAGCATTCATGAAAGTTAAATATTCCGCACTCTCAAGGCTCATGTTTAACTGATAGAGATTCTCATCCCTGCTTTGCTATTCTCAGCACAAACTGCTTTAGACCACAGTTGCTCTGAATGTTGATGTGGGGAGGAGATTAATTCTTTAAATCAGTCGCAGACATGTAGATTATTTTCTGATGAAAGGGCATTGACCCGAGACATTAACTTTATGACTCTCGCTGTAGATGCTGCTTGATCTGTTGGGAGTTTTCTTCCTATGTACTTAAAAAAAAAAATCTGTTTATATAAGCAAAAGAAACACATTCCCGTAATTTATAATAACCAGATTTTTTTATCCTTATCCACATACCAGGGGGAATTTATAATTGCCAATTAATTTACTGATCCGCACACCTTTGGGATGTGGGAGGAAAACAAAGCTCCAGGAGAAGCTTTGGGAGAACACAGGGAGAATGTGCAAACTCCATGTAGGCAGCATTAAAGTCAAGATTGAACCCGGGTTTCTGGCTTTTCCGAGGCAACGTCTCTTCTCGTGGAGTCACACTGCCCCTCCTTCTGGTAAATCTGTTAGCCTGGCACTAAACTGGCTTTAGACCATTGCAGAGAGATGGTACATTTCATGGGCGGAAATCCCGGGGGGGGGGGGGGGGGGGGGTCGAGAGATTGGTCAAGAGAGATGTCGGTCCGCAGGCAGTGGGGGGGGGGGGGGAACCATGATGATTCAGCGCGATGATTGGAGGAGGGAGGTGTCGCTCAGAGGCGGAAGTAAGGGGTGGGACTGAGGATAGACCGCGGTGATTGGAGGAGGGAGATGTCCTGGTGGAGCAAAGATCATAGAGCGGAGCTTGAATCAGCCCGTTAACGGGGCTTTTCATCACCCGGCACGGCTTAAAATCGGCCGCGGGATCTTCCACCATCCTGCAGTCAAATTGTTGTGTTGAGGCGATGAAAGGCCCCGCGATTCGGGACGGACGAAGCTGCTGGAGTTTGCAGTCACCAGGTCAGCTCCCGATGTTACCAGAAGAAAGCCAGAAAGACCACAGGGCCCACGGCTGAAGCCTCCAAAGCCTCGCATGCACGTGTGTGTGCGCATGCGTGTATGTGTGTGTGCGCATGCGCACGCGGCGTTAAACAATTGTGTCCCTTCCCATGTTTTTATAGCGATTTCCGCCCCCTACATTTTGAGCTTTTTGATGTATAACCCACGCATAAAAATCACTATGCATATTTTTATGTGATTCTGTCTCTTCCCAGTTGGATCTCTGCCTGTTATGAAATTGAACCAGGCATCTCCAGATTTGTGAGTCTGTGAATCGATGAGCGGGCAGGAGAATGGTCAGGATGGGGGACATGGAAATGGCCAGACAGCGAAGTTCTGCTGCAATTGTTCCCTCATAGAGAATAAATTGCAGGAGCCCTGGCTGAGATATATGAATCATCATTAGACAAGGGTAAAGTGCTAGAAGACTGGAGGGTGGCTAATGTTGTGCCTTTATATAGGAAGGGCTGTGAGGAAATGCCTGGGAAATAGTCTAACATCCGTGATAGACAAGTTAATGGAGATGATTCTGAGCTACAAGATATAATATACATTTGGATAATGAGGGGCTGATTACAGATAGTCAGCATGGTTAAATATGTGGGAGGTTGTTTCTTATGAACCTGAGTTTTTTGACCAAAATGGTTGATGAGGGCAGCCATAGACATATATATGGACTTCAACAAAGCTTTTTTAAGGTTCGGTGTGGTAGGTTGCTCTGGAAGGTTAGATCTCATGGCATCCAGGGAGAGCCAGCCTATTGGATAGAGAATTAACTTCAAGGAAGGAAGCAGAGGACGATGGTGGGTTTGTTTTTTAGACTGGAGGCCTGCGGTTAATGGTGTGCCTCAGGGATGGGTGCAGGGCCCATTGCTGGTTGTGGTTTATATCAATGATCAGGCATGATTAGTTAGTTTACAGATTAACCTAAAGGGGCTGGTATCCTAGATTGTGAAAATGGTTATGAAAAATTACAACAAGATCTTGATCAGCTGGGCAAGTAGGCAGAGGATTGGCTAAATCGGTTCAATGTAGAGAAGTGCAAGGTGTTGCATTTCGGGAAGTCAAGCGATGGCAGTATCTTCAGTGAATTGTAGGACCCTGGGGAATGTTGTATAGTAAATAAATCTGGTACATAGCACAAATGTTCAGGAATGAAGTTCCCTGAAAGCAGTATCACAGGTAGATAGGGTGGTCAAGAAGGCTTTCAGTACATCGTTCTTCATCAGTCACGTTACCTTACAGTTTGTTAACCAACACTTTTGTAATAAAATTGGGCCACATTTGGAGTATTGTGTTCAGGTATTTTTGCTATGCTACAGGAAGGATGTCATTAAGCTGGAAAGAGTGCAGAGAAGATTTACATGGATGTTTCCAGGACTAAAGGGGATGGGGAGAGGAGTACAGGAGACATCAGAGACCTCAGAGTACAGGAGACTGAGGGGTGATAGATAGGTAGATGAGAGGACGTGATAGGGTGAATACTCAGAGTAGGGTGATCAAAAACCAGAGAACATGTTTAATGTTTGAGGAACCTGAATAGCCTTTTTCAGAGGCTGATAGGAATATGGAATGAATTACCAGAGGAGATAGTTGATGCAGGTACTATAACTGCATTCAAAAATGATTTTGTCAGGTATATGGATAGAAAGGCTTGGAGGGATATGAGCCAATCGCAGCCAGGTGGTACTAGCATAGATGGTGCCTCATCACCATCAACACAAGAGGATCTAACACACTCAACTATGGTTATACCACCATCAGCAATGACCATCATTCCATCACTGGGCCATGCTTAGGATAATCTGACCACATGGCTCTGCTTCTTCTTCCTGCTTACAGATTTGACCTGCACTTCCAAATTATTCTGCATCACTTCAGAAATTTGATTGGACACTTTTCATCACAATCATTCTTGGGCTGATATGATTTTGCTTTTGGACTGCGAGGAATGATATAATTCCCCATGCTACAATCCATTTGCATTGTTCTGAGAAGCATTGTGCGAGGAATGATTGCCATTGGCCACTCCCAATACAAACAGGTTTTCAAAATCCAATGCCCAACTGAGGTCTCTTCCAGTGATATCCCGCACTTACCAATATCTTTGGTTGGGTTCCACCGCCAAACTGGTAAGCTGCCTTCCACCCCACCAAAGGTGATACTACTTCCCTGATACCCAGGGCTGACCACATTCCAGATCTCCAATCTTCTAATTCCTCTTCTAACCTGGAAGTTCATTCATGATTCCACCCATTACCTGATATCACTTGCCCAGTCCACAGGCCAATGCCCATGCTCTACAGCCCAGCCACAGACCTCATGATCTGCAATACCCTTTGTAGAGGCCTGGATTTACAACCACCCATTACTATCATATTCCTTATCACTGCCCCGACTCCTTGCTCTTCCTAATTACACAGATTACACATTATTCCTAATTACCCCCTACTCCATGCCTTATATCTTGTCCTCCTCTGACCTCAGTTTCATGCAATAATTTCCTTTCCATAAGGTCACTGATTCCAATCTGGCAATATGTCTGCAAGACAATTAAACATCTGACATGTCCATTACCTGGATCTCTGGCAGCAAATTTCAATTCCCAAAGTTTGCAATACCTATGTTAGTTGTATCTGAGTCTTTGGGTCTCCGACACACTGAGGTCCAGGGATCCATACATGCTCAATGTCCATTACTTTTTTCACCACTGGTCACAGGAATAATTAATGTTGTATTAGAAACACATGAGGTAACTCTGGACAGGAAACAGTTTACCTAGTTACATCATTAGCCCCATTGCAAATTATTATGCAACAAATATACTATCAAGTGAGACAAAATCTTCAGGAGATGAATCAAAAGCAGCAGTCTGATCAATAAAAAATGTCTACACATAGACCACGTCTCAGAATTAGCTCATCCAATTTCAGTTTACAAACATGAAAAATTGCACCATTTTGTTCTTGTATCTCTCTGTCCCCAGAATAACGGAAGATGCACTGTTTATCCTTGCAAATCAGTTACCAGATCAGATATCACAATTACAATCACACAATCACAATCATACTTTATTAGCCAAGTATGTTTTGCAACATATGAGGAATTTCATTTGCCAAGTCAGTCATACAAATAAAAAACAACTGAACACAAAAATACATTTTAACATAACCATCCACCACAGTTACTCCTCCACATTCATCACTGTGATGGATGGCAAAAAAAGTTCAAAACTCTTCCTTTCAGGAATCAAAGAGTAGGGATTAACGGATCCCTTTCAGAATGGCAGGCAGTGACTAGTGGGGTACCGCAAGACTCGGTGCTGGGACCGCAGCTATTTACAATATACATCAATGATTTAGATGAAGGGATTGAAAGTAACATTAGCAAATTTGCAGATGACACAAAGCTGGGTGGCAGTGTGAACTGTGAGGAGGATGCTCTGAGAATGCAGGGTGACTTGAACAGGTTGGATGAGTGGGCAGATGCATGGCAGATGCAGTTTAATGTGGATAAACGTGAGGTTATCCACTTTGGTAGCAAAAACTGGAAGGCAGATTACTATCTAAATGGTGTCAAGTTGGGAAAAGGGGAAGTGCAACAGGATCTGGGGGTCCTTGTACATCATGCAGTAAAGTATGCATGCAGGTACAGCAGGCAGTGAAGAAAGCGAATGTCATGTTGGCCTTTATAACAAGAGGAATCAAATATAGGAGCAAAGAGGTCCTTCTGCAGTTGTACGGAGCTAGTGAGACCACACCTGGAGTATTGTGTGCAGTTTTGGTTCCCTAATTTGAGGAAGGACATTCTTACTATTGAGGGAGTGCAGCATAGGTTTACAAGGTTAATTTCCGGGATTGCGGGACTGTCATATGCTGAGAGAATGGAGCGGCTGGGCTTGTATACTCTGGAGTTCAGAAAGATGAGAGGGGATCTTATTGAAACATATAAGATTATTAAGGGTTTGGACATGCTAGAGGCAGGAAACATGTTCCCGATGTTGGGGGAGTCCAGAACCAGGGGCCATAGTTTAAGAATAAGGGGTAAGCCATTTAGAACGGAGATGAGGAAACACTTTACCTCACAAAGAGTTGTGAGTGTGGAATTCTGTGCCTCAGAGGGCGATGAAGGCCGGTTATCTGTGTACTTTAAAGAGAGAGCTAGATAGGGCTCTTAAACATAGCGGAGTCAGGGGATATGGAGAGAGGGCAGAAACGGTGTACTGATTGGGGATGATCAGCCATGATCACATTGAATGGCTCGAAAGGCCGAATGGCCTACTCCTGCACCTATTGTCTATTGTCTATGCTCTCCCGCACTCGGGGGCCTTGAGCCTTCCGTGGACGGGATGATCTTGACTGCCGTAGCAGGAGGCGTTTGGGCCCTCTGCATCGGGGCAATCAGCTCTTGCATCAGGGGAATGTCAGCTCCCCCGCGCCGGCAAGGTAAGAAAATGAAAAAATAGTTTCCCGCGACCACCTCCCCCCACATAAAACAAAACGGAGAATATTTATACAAACTTTTAACACACTCTAAAAATTAAAAAAGACGAAAAAACAGACATAGTGTTGGCGGGGCTGCCAATCGTGTGGCGCTCCTGGTCTTGATTAATGTTTATATTTACTAAAATCGATACAAACCGTCAGCAAAAGAAACACATTTAATTGAATTGGGGTGATGGTGTCAGGGTAATTGTCAAAAAATGAACAGAAGATTGTCATAGCTGTATATTAGTACATCAGCATATCAGTATATTTCTTCAGTATTTTGACATTAAATGCATTCATTTGTTTGATAGAAATTAATACATAAAGATTTGACAATCTGGAAATTTCACACCATGTGACAATCTGCAGTCCAATGGTTCATCTCTTCAGGGAACATGGGGGAGTGGTACTTTATTCACACGACATGCATGTTGACAGTGTTATTCCCAGATCTTCAGCACTGACAGATATGCATAATGTTATGACATTTCAAGAGTTGTGGTTCTCAATGATAGCAGGCACCCTGCATGTCCTACAGTGGAAGCATTCATAAGGTTGCTCTGTGCCTTCCTCCACCCAGTCACCCGGTCATGAAGTGATGTGGTTTAGTAACTCAATATTGGACCCCCAGTCCCCACCGTGACTCAGGTAGGCAAAGCCCACGATACACACAAAATGCTGGAGTAACTCAGCGGGACAGGCAGCATCTCTGGAGAGAAGGAATGGGTGACATTTCGGGTTGAGACTCTTCTTCAGTCTGAAGAAGGGCCTCAACCCGAAATGTCACCCATTCCTTCTATCCGGAGATGCTGCCTGTCCCGCATATTACTCCGGCATTTACTGTCTTTCTTTGGTGTAAACCAGCATCTGCAGTTTCTTCCGAGGCAAGGCCCATTTTGCTTAAGGTCTGTGTTGTGACAAGATCTAGGGTGGTCACAGTGGTGCAGCGGTACAGTTGCTGCCTTACAGCGAATGCAGCGCCGAAGACCCAGGTTCGATCCTGAAAATGGGTGATGTCTGTACGTAGTTTGGACGTTCTCCCCGTGACCTGGGTGGGGTTTCTCCGAGATCTTCGGTTTCCACTCACACTCCAAAGACGTACAGGTTTGTAGGTTTGTAGGTTAATTGGCTTGATAAATGTAAAAAATGTCCCTAGTGGGTGTAGGGTAGTGTTAATATGCGGGGATCGCTGGTCGGCAAGGACCCGGTGGGCCAAAGGGCCTGTTTCCGTGCTGTATCTCGAAACTAAACTGGGTCAGTTGGGAAGCTGGGCTGAGGAATGCCAATTGGAATTTAACTCTGACAAGTGTGAGCTGTTGCACAATGGTATGCAAACCAGGGCAAGAATTACACAATAAATGGAAGAGTTGTGGAAAATGTTGTAGAACAGATTGATCTGGGAGTACAGGTGCATGATTCCCGGATAGTGTCAAGTCAGATGGACAGTGTGATGAAGGAAACGTTTGGCATGCTTCGGGAGGGTATTGAGTACAAAGGTTGCAACATCATGATGCAGCTGTACAAGTTGTTGGTGAAACCATACTTGGAGTACTAAGCAGTGATGTTTACCTAGCTACACACATGATATTATTAAGTTGGAAAGAGTGCAGAAGAGATTCACCAACTATGCTACCTGGGCTTCTTTGCTTGAATTTTATGGAGAGATTGGATAGGCTCGGAACTTTTATTTGGAGCGTTGGGGGCTGAGGGGTGATCTTATTGAAGTGTACAGGATCACAAGAGGCATGGATAAAGTGAATGCTCACAGTCTTTACCCCCCATGGTAGTGGGTTCTAAAGCTAGAGGGCATAGTCTAAAGGTGCGAGGGGGGAAATTTTAAATGGAGCTCAGGGGCAACCTTGTCACTCGGTAATTGATAATTGGAATGAGTTGCTGGAGGAAACTTTAGAAGCAGATACAATAATGACTTTTAAAAGTCAATTGGACAGAATAGGAAGGTTTAAAGGGGCTGTGGGCCAAATGTAGGCAAATGGGATTAGTCCTATTTCCCAACTTGGTTGCAATGGACAAGGAGGGCAAAAAGGCCTATAGAGTGTACACCTACTCTTGTAATTAAGGCCCATATCGTTTATTCAAGCATCTGCATTCCAATTTTATGGCAGTAGTGACAAATGTGCAGGCCAATGAGGTCACTGCTATTTATTCAGCAGGGAATCATGCACACAAATCAATTTTCCATGCAGATCCAGATGTGCCTTTCATGGTTTTAGAATGGTTTTGCACTCTAAATCAGTCATGGATTGCATCAAAACATTGGCTATGCAATTACATTTCTAGATTTACTGTTTTGCAGATCTTCATGCACCATCTGCTACTAACTTCTGGTATGTTATAAATACATGTTAGCTGTAATAATTATTGAACGCAAGGCATTATTTTTTTTCTTGCATTGGTGTCATTTTTTTCTACCTTCAAATCATTTCCAGTTTCTGTTTTTTACATATTTTCACCAGAACTGAGGTACCTGCACTATCCAAAATGTTATCACGTACTTGGACTTTAACCTTTCATGAATCCTAAATTTACGAATTATTATTGTTCAAAGCAAACTATTATTTCTTTGAAAAGTAAGATATTATACAATAATATTCTTCAGTTAAATTATTTCATTTGAACTATGACAGTTGAACATAAATTCCAAGCAAAAACAATTAATGGTTTGGGCAATTTACATTTTAAGAGGGAGCTCCATGAATATGCAGCTCAGATCTCAAGATTATAAACACAAAATAACAGATACAATTTAAAAAAAAACACAATATAGAAATAAAAGATTGTTACTGGTCTCAACTCAAATCATTCACCATCACTTGCCAAGAGTTTAATTTTTCTATTTCACATTAGACTAGCATCAGTGCTTTTGCTGGATTAACACATTAAAATTAAATTATATTTGTAGTTATTGATTTTAAAGTGAAGCAAGTCAAACTAGTCAATGGAAATGCATATTGGGTAAGGTTGAATAGTACATTAAATTACATTCTTCTGATATATTTGTATTTGTTTATGTAAGGCAGGTTACTAGATTGTTTAGAAGACCAGTGGTGATTAAAATCCACCATGGAATGCTGCCTCCCAATGACTAATGCACAGTTATTTTCAAACTCATGAGAATGGCCACAAAGTGAGATTCTCGGGAAACTTGGTAGAAAGAAAATATTAAAGGCAATCGAGCAATTGTGTCTGCATCTATTCATCAGGCAATGGAAATGGCTCACTGGGAACCTTCAAAATGGTCATTCAGCCTGACTACATCTTTAATCACTGCTTGATTTGCTTCCCACTGTTTGAGTACTTTGTTGAATAATCACGCCTTAACAGCAGGCAGTGTACAGACGGTTGCCAATCCTTCATGTTCTATGCTTCAGTGCTTTAGCTATAACTATACGGCATTGTAAATTCAAATTATTTTTGATTGAGTTATCATTCTCACAATAGCTCAACAGATCAGGGAAAAGATTAAATCCCTTTCATCAACAGAAATGGTTTGAATATTCCACTGAACCGCTATATATCAAAAAGCCATTTCATTGGCTGACTCAAGATAACCTGTGAAGTCACTCAATGGCTAAGCAACAGGGTGAAAATGTTGTTTAGTGTGATAAAGCCTGTGTGATATAATGAACCGAGACTTGCCACACCTGTATTAAACAAGAAATTAAAGTTTGGAAAACTCTGCCGATGTCTTTAATAGGCTGAATAAATGCTATAAAAATGATCTTTCTACCACAAATTGTATATTTATTCCAATCAATACCAATATATTTACCTAAAAAGTTTTTTAAAAAAAACTGGATTCTGATCTCACAAATGTTATATGGGACTATAAATCCCATAGAATTCAAAGAAGACATTTGTGCAAACCCAAAGAATTTGGTGGATTAACACTCCCTAATTTTTTGTATTACTATTGGGCAGCAAATGTCAAAAATGTGATTCACCTGTTGGACAACTCTGCCCAACGGGTGGATTGGTTAGTAATGGAGAGAGAGGATTGTTCCCCTTTTAACATAGGAGCGATCCTTCTCTCACCAATAAAACTGAATAATACAATATACAGTAAAAACCCAATTATTTATAGTACTATTAGAATTTGGAAACAAATAAAATTAACCCTTAAATTAAGAAATCTATCGCTTCTCTCTCCCATAGTTAATAATCTGGCATTTAAACCATCCACTATCGATAAATCATTTACACACTGGGAAAGAATAGGAATTAAAACGTTTGGGAATATGTATAAAAATTAAATTTTTTTATCGTCCCAACAGCTACAACTTAAATACAATCTGAGAAGTAATCAATATTTTAAATATTTTCAAATTCGTGATTATTTGAAAATATATACACAAGAATACCAGAATTTGACTCCAGACCTATTAGATGAAGCTATGAATAGAAAGGCGGACTCAATTAATTTAATATCATACTTGCATAATATCATCCTAAATTTAGAAATGCCATCATCCGATACAATTAGAAGAGATTGGGAACAAGAACTAGACATAAAAATCTCGAAAGAGAGATGGGATAAACACTTGCTTTATGTGCATAATTGCTCGATTAATGTAAGACATATTCTAATCCAATTTAAAATCTTACACAGATTATATTATTCGAAAACTAAAATAAGTAAAATCTTTCCAAATATTTCCCCCATTTGTGATAAATGTAAGTTCTCAAGAAGCAACTTTAGCACATTCCTTTGCTTTTTGCATAAAAATCCAAAAATTTTGGAATGAAATCTTTGAAATTTTTGCCAAATTATTTAAAATAAAATTGAAACCGAATGCAGAATTGATTATTTTTGGAACAATGGAAGTCGGTTCTGAGCTGACTTCGTTCCAAAAGAGTTTCCTTAATTATGGCTTAATAATGGCAAAGACCCTCATACTTAAATTCTGGAAAAACGCTCCCACACCAACGGTAAAAATGTGGATGTCAAATATGTCCGAAATATTACACCTCGAAGATATGAGATTCGTCCTAGCAGGCAAATCAGACCAATTCCAAAAGATTTAGTCTCCATTTATCGACTTATTACAAGCATAGGGTGCAACATAACTTTGAAAATAAACGGTTTCAGGACCTGGCGAGGGGTGAGTAAAGACAAGAAGTAGGTACATCCCCTTTATCTTATCTTCTTTTCTTATATTTTCTTCTTTACATTTTTCTCTTTTCCTTTTTTGTCTTCTATGCCTCTATGGGTTCTTTCTTTTCACTCTCTCACGCACTTACTATTTTATCTAACTTTCTCTACTTTTCCTTTTCTTAAAGTTTAAAACAAGAAGTGGTACATGAGATGTATTATGTTATTTTTGGCTTATGCTACTGTAATGTACACTACTTCTAATAAAAATAAATAAAAAATAAATAAATAAACAAGAAAACACATCCTGATGTGCATGGCACACACACGCACACTTGCCTTCTGTTGCAATATTTCAAATGCTGAACATATAAATAAAGAAATCATTGAATAATCTGCTGAAAAGAATTCTAAAGCTGATTGATGTAATATTATGTTAGGTCAAAAGGGTCCATGAATATAAACCTTTAGTAATGTTGAGATTGTCTCTCCAACTGTGACTCCAGAGGTTATCAGATTTGCAGGTACAAGCACATTTCTGTAGTACGTAAGATTTGTGGTATTCCAAACATCTTCCACCAAAGTAGTTTCAGAAAACTATCAAAATCCTTGTAGTTTGCAAGGGCTTTCACTATAGGTAATACGATAACCTCAATACGTGGAACCCACAATGCATTTCATCTAATATAGTCCACGCACTAAATCATCCCATATACTACATGTTCCAAACTATTATGTATTTAAGGTTCTCTTGTGTACTTTGTTGTCGTGATTGATATTATGAGCATGCATATGAAATGTTTAATTCTTTTTCTTAACTTTTACCCTGAGCTGTAAGTGAATGCATGTATATGATTTCCAGATGTTCAAGACGTTCTCTGGGTTAAAATTTCCATCTCACAGTACAATGTATATGTGCATAATATTGAAAATGATATGAAAATCGATGGTGCTGTTGATAGTAAATATGATATTGAGCAGTTGGTAATTTGTGCAGAACCACTGGAGGGTGGTATTTAATATTGATAAATGTGAGGTGATGTATTTTGAGGGTTTAAACAAGGATTGGACATACGCATGAATGGTACAGCTCTATGGCATTTTGAGGAACAAAGAAACTTGCTGTACATTCAATGATCTCTGAAGATGGCATCACAGGAAGATAGGGTGATGAGGACAATTCTCAGGCCCTTCTACTTTGGAAGGACGTGCTTGCACTGGAGAGGGTGCAGAGGAGATGCAGAGGTAATCAGGATGCTTCCGTTTTGAGGGGAGAGTGGATAACCTAGGTTTTTTTCCTGGAAGCAAATAAGGCTGCGAGGAATCTGTTAAATCTATACAAAAGTATGCATAAATAGGGTAGATAGTATGAAATGTTTTGTTAAGTGAGAACTGACTAAAAGCAGAAGGCATAGGTTTAAAGTTCAAAAGGAATCTGAGTGAGGATTTTTTCACCCCGAGGGTCTGGAGTGCACTGCCTGGAAGTTGATGTTGACCGCAACTTTGTATCTAGGTAAGTACTTGAACTGCCCTTGAATTGCCAAGACATAGCAGCATATGGACTAAATAGTGCTAAATAGGATTACAACAGATATGTATATATTAGCCGGCATAGACATGTTGGGGCGATCAACCTTTTTCTTTGTTTATATGACTCCATTACAATGTAGTATTTTTTAAATGAAAACCAATTGCTCAGTGTGATTGGCAATTCCTTGCTTGCATGCGGCAGTCTGGGAAACTGGTGTGCAGTCCTATAGAAGATAGACACAAAGCTGGAGTAACTCAGCAGGACCGGCAGCTTCTCTGGAGAGAAGAAATGGGTGACGTTTCGGGTCGAGACCCTTCTTCAGACCCGAAACGTCACCCATTCCTTCTCTCCAGAGATGCTGCCTGTCCGGCTGAGTTACACCAGCTATTTGTGTCTATCTTCGGTTTAAACCAGCATCTGCAGTTCCTTCCTACACGTGCAGGCCTATCTGCCAGTAATCTGCTTGCATACAAAAGCAATTGGGTATTTAGCAGTGATGTCAATTGATATGCAGCACAAAATTTATGTTATTGGTGCAATATTCTGCATTGAAAAATAATTAATAATATATTAACATGGTATTTGGCTAAAGAGCTATTCTCTACAATGCAAAAGTAGACAAAATGCTGGAGAAACTCAGCAGGTGAGGCAGCATCTATGGAGAGAATGAATACGCAACGTTTCGGGTCAAGACCCTTCTTCAGACTGATGTGGGGGTGGGGCGGTAAGAAGAAAGGAAGAAACAGTGGGCTGTGGGAGAGCTGGGAAGGGGAGGGGGAGGGAGAAAGCAAGGACTACCTGAAAATGGAGAAGCAAATGTTCATACTGCTGGGGTGTAAACTTCCCAAGCAAAATATGAGGTGCTGCTCCTCCAATTTGCGGTGGGACTCACTCTGGCCATGGAGGAGGCCCAGGACAGAAAGGTCGGATACGGAATGGGAGGGGGAGTTGAAGTGCTGAGCCACCGGGAGATCAGGTTGGTTATTGCAAACTGAGCAGAGGTGTTGGGCAAAGCGATCGCCAAGCCTGCGCTTGGTCTCACCGATGTAGAGCAGTTGACACCTAGAGCAGTGGATGCAATAGATGAGGTTGGAGGAGGTGCAGGTGAACCTCTGCCTCACCTGGAAAGACTGCTTGGGTCCTTGGATGGAGTCGAGGGGGGAGGTAAAGCGACAAGTGTAGCATTTCCTGCAGTTGCAAGGGAAAGTACCAGGGCAGGGTGTGGTTTGGGTGGGAAGGGATGAATTGACCAGCGAGTTATGGAGGGAGTGAGACCTCCACACAGTATGAACATTGACCTCCAATTTCAGGTAGTCCTTGCTTTCTCCTCTCTTCCCCTCCCCTTCCCAGCTCTCCCACAGCCCACTGTCTCCGCCTCTTCCTTTCTTCTTCCCGCCCCCACCCCCCCCACCCCCACATCAGTCTGAAGAAGGGTCTCAACCCGAAATGTCGCCTATTACTTTTCTCCATAGATGCTGCCTCACCCACTGAGTTTCTCCAGGAATTTTGTCCACCTTTGATTTTTCCAGCATCTGCAGTTATTTCTTAAACACTTTTATACAATGCAAGTCGCTTTGGACAATCTGGCAGCCAAGAAACACTTGGATTCTCTATAAATCTCATGATGTCAGACATCTACTAGATGAATCTTCCTTGTAGGTTGCTACTTCGGTGGGGTGGGAGGGGGAAACATGATCCTCTACCAATCAATATCTCATGTTCCATTGAAGATGTACGTTGCTTATCTTCATCATGTAACCTGCATTTGAAAGCACATTTTTCCCATAGTCCTGTGATATGACTTTTTAAGATCTCCTACCACAATGGGAGATTATGCAACACAGTTTGTCCTTCTCCTGGGACTTTGGTTTGAAACTGTAATTTCTGCAAAGCTAAGGTCCTCTGCGGTCTCAGATGAAATGCAAGTTCCCCTGCACAGTATACTTTAGTGTGTATTTTTGAGCTGAATAATTTCCAGGCAATCATGATTTATTTTGAGATTGTTGCCAAGACCAATTGAATTGCACCTTTAGATGTATGGTTGAAAACAATTGTATATTTAGTCGTACATTTAGCTTTTCATGATATAAAAAGCAATACTAGAATACACATACATGCAATGATAAAATAGAAAACAGCAAATGGATAGAAACAGTCAGGAAAAAATAGACCAATCTCTTTTACGCCCACTTAGTATTTCAAGCCATATCATATAAAGCACTTGTCAATTTGCAGATAATTATATTAAAACCTTGTCATTTACACGTTCCCAAATGATTACAAATCTTAAGCAAGCTCAGTGCTTTGTCATTAACTTGTCATTGAAGTGAGCATCCCAAGCTGCTAGAGTGTGTGAATTTTACAGTAGTGCACTTGAATAGGCCTCCAGCTATGCTTTGATGCCGTTTCTGAACATTTCTCTTTGTCTTTCTACTCGACTTTTCTTCCGTTTCTTTTCTGCTACCATCTGGTGAAGAGGCCTTGAACTGGGTGTTCTGGGATTGCCCTTTATTTTAGTCTTCACAATATTGGGATAATGGGAGTTCCTTTTAAATTTTGGAGGGAGCAAAGAAGAACCGGATATATGCCAAACAGTTAGTCTGTACAAGAGGCAGACTGGCAGCTCACTCTCACCTGTTTATACACCTCCACCATCAATTACAGGCACCTCATCAGAAAGTACCAGCTGGAACAGGATACAAGCCCTCCAGGCCAACAGACTGGCAGTGGCCAAGCTGTGCCATCTGCTGCAGGAGTACTTGCAGCCAACACACATCATAGAGCTGGCACTAATATTAGCAACAATGGTCAGGTGCAGCATGTTCCCTTCCTATGGACTCATGTTGCAGTAATGTGTTCTACTGTGACAAGCGGCTGTCAATGCATTCAGTGCCACCATGCCTTCACCAGTCATCCACTAGTCTGCTCAATGGTGCTGCTCCATAGCAATACAAAGAAAAGACTCTACCTATTAGATGTAGGTGGTTACAATTTGAAACTGTGAGGTTATCCACTTTGGTGGCAAAAACAGGAAGGCAGATTATTATCTAAATGGTGTCAAGTTGGGAAAAGGGTAAGTACAATGGGATCTGGTGGGTTCTTGTTCATTAGTCACTGAAAGTAAGCAAGCAGGTACAGCAGGCAGCAAAGAAAGTAAATGGCATGTTGGGCTTCATAACAAGAGGAGTTGGGTATAGGAGCAAAGAGGTCCTTCTGCAGTTGTACTGGGCCCTAGTGAGACCACACCTGGAGTATTGTGTGCAGTTTTGGTCTCCAAACTTGAGGAAGGACATTCTTGCTATTGAGGGAGTGCAGGGTAGGTTCATGAGGTTAATTCCTGGGAGGGCGGGACTGTTATATGTTCATAGATTGGAGCGGCTGGCCTTGTATACGCTGGAATTTAGAAGGATGAGAGGTTATCTTATTGAAACATATAAGATTATTAAGGGTTTGGACACGCTAGAGGCAGGAAACATGTTCCCAATGTTGGGGGAGTCCAGAACCAGGGGCCATAGTTTAAGAATAAGGGGAAGCCATTTAGAACAGAGATGAGGAAAAATGTTTTCACACAGAGAGTTTTGAGTGTGTGGAATTCTCTGCCTCAGAGGGCGGTGGAGGCTGGTTCTCTGGATGCTTTCAAGAGATAGGGGGTTACACAAAAAGCTGGAGAAACTCAGCGGGTGCAGCAGCATCTAAGGAGCGAAGGAGATAGGCGACGTTTCGGGTCGAGACCCTTCTTCAGACTTTCAAGAGATAGTCAGATGATGGTCTTATGGATATGGAGACATGGAGATAAGGGACATGGAGAGAAGGCAGGAATGGGGTACTGATTGTGGATGATCGGCCATGATCACATTGAATGGATGTGCTGGCTCGAAGGGCCGAATGGCCTACTCCTGCATCTATTGTCTATTGTCCTTAGGCGTGATCAACATAATTTTAGACACCCAAGCTCTTCGTTAGCAGATGCATAAATTCCAGGTAAAATGGTGAATAGGCTTGAACAGATTAACAGTACACATTACTGTCATTTGAATGCCGCACGTCATTGGAAATTGTTGCAGGACAGGGATATTAAAAACTATCTCACATCAGCGGTGACCTCTGCAGGGAAACCAGTATGCCTTCCAAAGTAGACAAATTAAATGGGAAGCAAAGCCAATGCTGGATAAGATCTAAACAATTTTCTTCATGAAGTGAACAGAAATAGGAAAACTCATCTATGTCTAACATGCACAGCATGGGACACATGGCTTCCATTATTCATGCATGCCCACTACAAGATTGGTCCCAAAGCTGACTCTGGTGCCTGCCCGCTATCCATTGGCTATCTGGACAGCCGGATTTTAATTCAGGAAATGTACAGGCACATTAACGGTACAACACAAAAAATAAATATACCATGATTAATAATACAATAAATTATCAGTAATAGTAGGCAACTAGACTATAATAGTACAAGACAAAATACATAGAGCAACCCTTTCTCATGGTCCATTGTAGTTCATTGCTGAGGTAGGGTAGTGGTAAGGATGCGTGCACTGTGATTCAAGAGATGGTTGGTGGGAAGAAGTTGTTCTTGAAATTGAAGTTAACTTTTCTAACACTTCTATACCTTCTTCTCAGTGATAGCAGTGAGATATGAACATGGCCAGGGTGGTGTGGCTTTTTGATGATATAAGCTGCCTTTGTGAGATGGGAAAGGTCCATACCAATGATGAATCAGGTAACATCCATCACTTTTTGCAGTCTTCTTTGTTGTTGGATATTCAAGTCACTGAACCAGGCTATGATGCAACCAGTCAGTATGCTCTCCACTGCACACGTGTAGAAGTTTGAGTATTTGGTGATAAACCGAATCTCCTCAATCTTCTATGGAAATAAATGTGTTGTGATTGAATCAAAGTTCTAGGCCCGGAACGGATCCTCAGAAATGTGCTGGCCGAGGAACTTGAAGTCATTGCCACTCTCCACCACCTTCCCGCCAATGAAGCAGGTACATGGAGCCTCAGCTTTTTCTTCCTTAAGTCAACAATCAGCTCTTTGGCGTTGCTAATAGTAAGAGCAACACTGGTTGTTCTTGCATCATTCATTTAGATTATTGATCTCTCCGCTGCCTGAATCTGACTCGTTGTTGCCCATTATTCATCCCACAACAGCTTTAGCCTATCTGCTAAAATCACCCAGCTCCCACTCTGCCAACAGGTGGATAGCAAATTAAACACCCTGCATTGTTTCCTGCCAGAAGCATGCAGTCTGTTTAAATAAAGGCCAACACCAATTTAGGACCTTGTGTCAAAGCAGTAGTAGCATAATCAAGGACAAGTTGCACCCTGGCAATAGAAGTGTGAAAACGCACACCTCCAGATTCAGGGATAGATTTTTTCCCAGCTGTTATCTGGCAACTGAATCATCCTACCATAACCCAAGAGCAGTGCTTAACTACTCTCTATCTCGTTGGTGACCCTCGGACTATCCTTGATCGGACTTTACTGGCTTTACCTTGCACTAAACGTTATTCCCTTATTCCCTTATGAACGTTATTTATGTATCTTTACACTGTAATTAGCTCGATTGTAATCATGTATCGTCTTTCTGCTGACTGGATAGCACGCAACAAAAGTTTTTCACTGTACCTCGGAACGTGACAATAAATTAAACTGAATAAACTAAACTGAAAATTAAACCTATGGATTCAAGTGACATTGTGAAACTGTTCAAATGCTCTTTTCTTTATGATGTCAGATGTTAGTTTATTGTTTTAATAAGCTGTCACCTACATGAGAACTAAAATGTCCATTGGCTAAAATTACATTGCATCATGTAAAATGTGTTTTGAAGCACACTCTGCTTCAGTCATTTAAATAAGGTTCCCATAAACATAGCACAACTGACTGTACATTGCATGAAACAGATCATTTTCTATCACATGTTTGCTGCTCTACATCATAGGAAAGTTTACGCTGGTATCCTGGCAATACAAGGCAAAGTCACCCCAAATATCCTCCTTTAAAAAAATCACAGTGAGAGCCAGACTGTTTACAATGTTGTTTTATGGTTCCTGGGCCTGTGTTCAAAAACTACTCACAGTGATGAGATGAAAATATCCTTATTAAATGTAAGGATCTTTTGTAAAATTAATCTATTAATTTAATTAACTTCAGAAATTAATTCCATTTCGGCACAGACCCATATTGCAAAGCTGCCAATAATTGACAATCTTATTTTAAAAGGTCAGAGAGGCACAGGAGATATGTTCCATTTTATGACTACATACAAAACATGATTAGCTTAACTTATTCCACTGGTGGAATAAAAAAAATGTTGAAAATTTTCAATTCAAATAATTTTCACTGAAGCTAATTCATAACACCAATCTTTTACCATAATAATCGTGCTGCTTTTATTGGGGGGGGGGGGCAGCTAAGTAAAAACAGCACACAATATTATCTTAAAAAAGGTGATTTCTAGTGATTCAATCCAGGAATGTTGCACTCATTTAATAGATTGTTTTCTGAAAAGAAGAAAATTCTGTTTGTTGTACAATAGATTGGCTGTTTTGAGCCCAAAGATATGTGCCTCCCCACTTCCAGCTCTTTGGCTGTCAACAAGGTTGCAAATTAAAACTCTGCTGAACCCAACTCAGTTCCGAAATTAAAGGCTGTATTGAAATCACAGCCAAACTGGCTATTTTTCCTATGTTGCCGTTTGTCTCATTATTACTGAATCAAAATGGCAGCCAAGTCTCAGCAATACATTGTTATCAGCCAAGGTCATCTCCCAGTTTCATCAGGTGTACTAGATATTAATGTGAAGCTTCAGATATGGGTCAAACGAGTGTGTAATTATGATGCCTTTATTCATTCGATTCATTGAGGAATGAAGATTACATCTAAATTGTGCCTCGTAAAGTAGAAGTCTCCCACAGGTCAACATTTAAAGATTTAAAAATCACCAATCTTCATCGCAATGAAACAAAAATAGCTCGCAACCAGCAAATAGCTGTTCAAAAGGTGTATTAAGTAGTATTACTCAGAATTTACCCATGCATTCCATTTATTCCCGCATGAAAATTATTGCAAGCACATATCATTGCAAGCTCATGGGATTAATGTAACACATGAAGGAAAGTAAAATCTATAGGCTTAAATTTCAGATGGAAATGTACAAAAAATGTACAACATTTACCTCAACTATGGGCACTACCTTGCAGAGAAAGCAACATAATTTTGATGAGCTATAATAACTGAGTTATTAACTGTTGTTCGGGGCCCCACTTTCACCACAGTAATGACCTCACATTCCTGCCCCACCCGAGCTCATAAGTTTGGCCTGATACAATACCGATCAGCCATCAATCAGGTCTTGCTGAATCCCTACGCAAACCGATCCCTCCCTTCGATAATCAGACCATTATCATCACTACACTGACAGCCCACCCTTATCTTGAACATCTCAGATTGTCAACTCTCCTTCCCCCATCCAACGTTCCTGTTCTCTGTGAACTTTTGGACTGGCTACAGTCCTAGGCAACCCATTTCCACTGTGCACCAGTGTCATAGCTAATGGAAACGTTTTTCCCAGGTCATGTAATTACACATGGCTGTGTAGGAAGAAACTGCAGATGCTGGTTTCCAACAAAAATAGACACATAATGCTGGAATAACCCAGCGGGACAGGCAGCATCACTGGAGAGAAAGAATGGTTGCGTTTTGCATCAGGCTGAGAGTCAGGGGAGAGGGAAACAAGATATGGAAGGGTACAAAGAACATGTACGGTGTGAAAAGCACAGATCAAAGCAGGTGATGATCAAGGAAATGTAGAATGGTTCGTTGTTGGATGAGGGGAAGGTGACAATGAAGCGTACAAACAGTAAAATTAATCAGGAGGATAGTGAAACTAGTAGGCGAACTGGAGTTCTGGAGGGACAGAGAGAGAGGGAAAGCAAGGGTTATTTGAAGTTAGATAAATCAATGCTCATACCACTGGGTTGTAAGCTGCTCAAACAAAATATGAGATGCTATTCCTCCAATTTGCATTTGGCCTAACTTTGACAGTGGAGAAAGCCCAGGGCAAAAAGGTCAGCATGGAAATGGGATGGGGAGTTAAAATATTTCGCAATTGGGAGGACATATAGGGTCAGGTGGACTGAGTGAATGTGTTCAGCGAAATGATTGCCGAGCCTGCATATGGTCTCGCCGATACAATGGAGTCTGGAACAGCGGATAAAGTAGATGCGGTTGGAGGAGATGTAAGTGGACCTCTACCTCACTGGAAAAGACTGTCGAGGTCCTTAGACGGAGTCGAGGGAGGAGATGGCTGTGACTGGATTTCCTCATCCACGGTTGTAACCCCAAATATTGACCATTCCTTTCCCCCAACAGATGCTGCTTAACCCACTGAGTTCCTCCAGCAGATCATTTGTTGGCTGGATTTCCAAGGTTGGCAGGTTGTACAGTGACCATCAATGTGTCGTTCCAGGTGCCAAGGATATTAACTCTGCAAGGTCAATGTGGTATACACAGCAGTGTTTGATATCAATACAACTGGAATGTCCTAAGCCAGCTGAATAAGATTGCATGATGGCCCCCAATGAACACACAAATTATAATTCGCCACTTTCTTGAAGTCAATCATTCTTACAGTTGTGTTGAATTTCTAAGGCAAACATGGACGTTACCCCTGACAGGGTAATCACTTCTATCCACAGCTGCATTATGACAGCTTGCAAGTCATGCTGATTAACCAACTATGCTACAGTGGATTCTGGTTAGTAATCAGTTCACTGGGTTTCCTTATTTATTACCAAAACTGACAGAAGACGATGATCCTGGGCGTGTACAGCTGATGCATGAACCCCAATATATACTGCACAGCTGAGGACTCTCCAGCACATTAACACAGCAACTAAATAACTGAACAGCCTCTGTTCCTTGGTGCAAAGCTAAGAGTCAGAACTATAAAAAGAATGTCAGTGCTTTTATGTTGTTCCATTCATTGCTCTTGGTCTAAAACTGACAACCAAGTAGAACACTGCCCAGCTTTTCAAAGTACTGATGAATGGCAGACTGTTCAGTGTACAAATAGTAAATCATCCTCAGGATCCTCGAGACTTGGTGCCAACTAAAACTAATTAACATTCTGTTATTGTCATCACTCATTTATGTATGAGACAATGCTGATGAATGATGTTACAACTGAATTAATTGTCTTTCAACAATGGCAAAGTAGCACTAAAGTCAACCTGACACACACTCTCTCCCGATCACTGTAAACAAATCCAATAATTTACTACTGACCCATGGATTTGGAAACATTTTGATTATCAGATAACAATAATATAATGGAATCACACTGGACTCACTGTCTCAATGCTATGATCAATCTACTTTCATCATTGGTGTTATTATTACATTCTATGAAGGTTTTTTGTTAAAATTTGAAGACTTTAGAGTGCTGCCTTCTTAGCATATTCTACACATTGGTATTTCACAATTGCTTATATATATTGAAAATTACTAGGCCAGAACGGATATCAAAGGTTCTGGGGAGAAGGCAGGAAAATGGGATAAGAGTTCAGCGGCAGAGATCAGACATGATTGAACAGCGGAGTGGACTCAATGGGCTGAATGGCCTAATTCTACTCCTATAACATATGAACTTGTGAACCAAAAAATATCATGTCACGAGCACCTGAGTAGGGCAACCAATAGACAATAGACAATAGGCGCAAGAGTAGGCCATTTGGCCCTTCGAACCAGCACCACCATTCAATGTGATCATGGCTGATCATCCTCAATCAGTACCCCGTTCCTGCCTTCTCCCCACATCCCCTGACTCTGCTATTTTTAAGAGCCCTATCTAGCTCTTTCTTGAATGCATCAAGAGAACCTGCCTCTACCGCCCTCTGAGGCAGACAATTCCACAGTCTCACCACACTCTGTGAGAAAAAGTGTTTCCTCGTGTCCGTTCTAAATGGCTTACTCCTTATTCTTAAAATGTGGCCCCTGGTTCTGGACTCCCCCAACATCGGGAACGTGTTTCCTGCCTCTAGTGTGTCCAAGCCCTTAACAATCTTATATGTTTCAATGTGATTCTCTCTCAACCTTCTAAACTCCAGAGTGTACAAGCCCAGCTGCACCATTCTCTCAGCATATGACAGTCCCGCCATCCCGGGAATTAACCTTGTAAACCTTCGCTGCACTCCCTCGATAGCAAGAATGTCCTTCCTCAAATTAGGGGACCAAAACTGCACACAATACCCCAGGTGTGGTCTCACTAGGGCTCTGTACAACTGCAGAAGGACCTCTTTGCTCCTATATTTGATTCCTCTTGTTATAAAGGCCAACATGCCATCTGCTTTCTTCACTGCCTGCTGTACCTGCATGCTTACTTTACTGCATGATGTACAAGGACCCTCAGATCCCATTGTACTTCCCCTTTTCCCAACTTTACGCCATTTAGATAATAATCTGTCTTCCTGTGATAACCTCACGTTTATCCGCATTAAACTTCATCTGCCATGCATCTGCCCACTCCACCAACCTGTCCAAGTCACCCTGCATTCTCATAGCATCCTTCTCACAGTTCACACTGCCACCCAGCTTTGTGTCATCAGCAAATTTGCTAATGTTACTTTGAATCCCTTCATCCAAATCATTGATGAACAACCACTCGTTGAAATTCAATGCTGTCATCAACAGAGACCTGGAATCACCAGTGGCTGGGATTGTGATTCTCCAAGCCACACGAACACAGTGACTACAAGGATAGGCTAGAAGCGGAGTATTCTGTAGCACCACCTGACTCCTCAGATCATTTCATTATCTGCAAATCAGGAAGGTGATGAAATTCCACTTATTTACGCTCTGAACACTGCAGCAATGATCCTTGAGAGGCCAAAAAAATGTAGAGGATAAAAAGCTAACCAATGGCATCCTCTACACCGGCATTCCTTTATTAACTTGTTGCTTACCAGTATTTTCAGTGTACATGTTTATCAACATTTCTGATCAAAGAGGCTAACTAGATCTCTATATCTCCTTAACTTTATCATATTATTAATCTATTAATTATGAGCCTTTTGCACCTAAGTTCGTTTTTTATTTGTATGTTACTTTGTTTTTGTATCATTTAAAAAAAAATGAAGACACAAGAGACTGTAGATGCTGGAATCTGGAGCAACAAACAATGTACAGGAGGAACTGAGCATTATGGTTTGCTTTATATCTTCCTTCCTGCCACCAATAGCCAACTAAAGTGTGTATCATCTTTATGACGCACAATAGTAATCTAGTAAAAACCCTTGGCCAGTACCTTGTAAATGCATGGCCCCCATTGCAGCGAAGGTCATAGCTGAAAGATACATAGGAATATTATTACTTCTACATTTTCTTCCTAGTAGCACAAAAAAATTATATGTAAATACATCACTGAATCCTCTTGATTGCCAGGTTGTTTCAGGAATGTTTATGATTGTGGAATACATGCTATCCTTCCCTGCAATGCCTTCATACCATGAATAAACTAAAAAATACAGTCAAGTACATTTTAGTATATGTATTTACATATTACACCGATTATACTTTTAAAGAGACTGCTTAATTGGAAAATAAAGTTTTAAAACATTTTGAATGTAATGATAATTGCAAGCTGTGTTGAATTATGTAAAGCAGTAAAAATAACTTTACGAATTCTGTATTTGAGCTTCCAAGATATTTCCAGTCTCAGTGTTCTTTCCTTTATGATAATGTGAGACTGTCCTCTCTGATAACATGACATTTGCTAAATATGTGTTCTGATGTGTCTATTTGCAAACATAGCTGATCTATTTCCAGTTACATTGATAGCCTAAAGCTTATTAGGAGAAGAAGCTTGATGAAAAGTGGTCAGAAAGGTTTGTAGATAACACACTTGCAAAGAATTTTCCCAAGGCAAAATTTCAGTGATAGACTGAGACTGGCTTTACTCAATTACTCACCTTCTGGAATAAACAGTATTTCTTATACATTCAGCAATACTAATCAAAAAGCAACAGCTGGAATACAATTGTTGCCTTCCAGTACCCTACCCATTCACTGTGTTAATAAGTACTCCTGCACAATTGTCCCATGTTAATGCTTTATGATGCTGAACCTATACACTCTTATCTCACTGACCTGCTGTACCTTAAGGTATAGTTCCAGGTTAATTTTCTCTGTCCTTCCAACTCTATCTCCATTAACACCCTTTAAAAACATTTATTTTTCTAAGATGATAATGGCTAAATTACTAAACCCTTCTGCAAAGGAAAAAATAATCAGATTGCCCTGAAGTCTATTATTGCCATATCGCTGGTGATTTTCCATTAAATGATGACAAAAATTTACTTTAAGCCTTTGATTATTAAGTAGGAAAGTAGAAGCCAATTCAAAATACATTGAGCTTTTGGGCCAGGGCTGACCTTGCAGGAATGGTGAGCTGCAGGATGAAATAATAAGGTCCATAATTAAAGACATGCCATTGCATACTAATTCTAAAGCTTCAGAAGACTTTAATCATTTGCCAACAGTAAAGAAAATGGCAGGTTCTGCAAAGGAAAACACCTGGGCAAATATCAATCTTTTCAACTGGCATAAATGATAGAGAAAAAAAATAGACATATGTAACAAAAAAAAATCACTTAGTACTGCAAGAATCATATATAACAGGATTTGAAGAATTGGAAGACAACAATGCAACATGCTATCAGTTAGCTGGATCAAAAAAGAAGTAAAAGTAATATTGATAATGAAAATTCTGCATTGTGAAGCTGTAACTTATTTGTAACTGTAAAAACAATATTGATCATGAAAATTCTGCATTGGGAAGCTGTAACTTATTTTTATATATTCCATGCAAGGAAGAAATATTACTTTTTATATTGAAAATTATGAATCTGCAATTTATAATGAACGCGGACACATTTTTAAATGGTATTGTCTGATGCAAATAGGATCTAAAGCTATGCTTATATCATAGAAAACCTATTTCCATTGTTTAAGAGACACTGTTAAATTTGTCTCCACCAGGTAAATTCTTGACATTTACTGAAAGACCCCGATCTAAGCAGGACCAACCCCACCATCGCTGTTAATGAGGGCAGAGGGGTGAATTATAGGTCCTTTTTTATTTCTTTAATACAAAGTGGTGCTCCTCAAACTTCTTTAATTCTTCCTGTTGGCAACATTTTCACCATCGATACACATGTCTTGCTGCATGTAATGCCTTACAATTCTATCTTCATTTTTATTACTGTTCAGCCAGGAAGGGTACAAACTTTTGAAAGCTTGGGTTGCTCAGAATCTATAGTATTCTTCATTAGAATGCAAATATAACAAATTTGTTTTGAAATTTTATTTTCAGATCAACTTTAGCATATTTGGAACAACGTGTGCTTCTATGTTGTGGCTTTTCATTGATAGCCGCTAAATTTACTTTGTGAAGTCCATTTCTTAAGTGGAACATGTAATTGAACATCTAGGTCAATTACAAAACCCAATAATCTGGGCTCCAACTCATAATGTCACAAGTAATAGGAGCCGAATTAGACCACTTGGCCCATCAAATCTATTCGACCATTCAACCATGGTTGATCTATCCCTCCCTCCTAAACCAATTCTACTGCCTTCTCCCCGTAACCCCTGAAACTCTCAAGGAGTGTGTTGATTGTTGGGAGAACAAGAGAGGAATTGTTGTTCAAGCGAGAGAGAATAGAAGGAAAAAATAATTTGGTGAATGGGAATGGCAGGAAGGCCCTGAAAATTGGCATTGATTCAATGGGCTTGATGTTCTCCCTCCCCATTGTAAGAAAATATGAAATATTGCTATTTATTTACGGACGTGTTAACAATCTGGATTTAATGAAAATTGTTTGATCAGTAACTTCCGAGATGACACAAAGACTGATGAAGAAGGATTCCAACCTGAAATGTCACCTGCTCCATTTCTCCAAAGTTGCTGCCTGACCCTCTGAGTTGCTCCAGAACATTGTGTTTATCAAACACTGATGACATTGTTGAAAGTGAGGAGGGTAGTGTTGGCTATTGTATGTTACCGATGACTTGGAAGGATAGGCAGAGAAGTGGCTGATGGAATTTAATCCTCAAAAATGTGCTGTGATGCATTTTGGAAGGACTAATAACATTAGGGTACAGACAATAATAGCAGGAACCGGGGAAGTACTGAGGAACAAAGGGACCTTGGTGTACTTGCCCAAGAATCCCTGATGGCTGCAAGCACAGTGAGACAAAGATGGTAAGAAGATCATCATTGGTAAGAAGACCTTCATTCATAGGATGAATGTGATTGTGCCATATAGTGTGCAGTAGAGATTAACCATGATATTATGTGGGATGGAGTGTTTCAGGAAGTACTGGATCAATTGAATTTGTTTTCCTTGGGGTAGATAAGGCGGTGGGAAGGACGATTGAGGAATGGGAAATTATGAGGTACACTGATAGGATAGGTAGTAATAAGTATTTACCCTTATCTCAGTTATCCATAGCTAAAGGGCTTACGTTTAAGGTAAAGAGTAGGGGATATGGATGAGATCTGAAGATTTTTTTTTAAATCAGAAGGTGACTGAAATCTGGAACACATTGCCTGAGAGGATGTGGAGGCAGGCATTCTCTAAATACTTAGGACTTATTAGATGAGCACCCAATGTACCAGGCCACAGAAAGCTTCAGGCCAAGTGTTGGAAAATGGGACAATATTACATGATGGCTAGTGTGAATACTGTGGGCAAAAAGCCTTTTTCTCTACTATATGCCTCTAATTAAGTGATAAAAAACAGATGAGTTTGTAATTACATCATGTTTGCTTTTACTTTTTAAATCATTTAACACAAATACATAATTGTGTTTTTGATTATTAATTGATAATTGAAATTATTGTACCACCTCCATGTTCAGACTTTCTGTTATCAATCAATCAATCAATCAATCAATCAATGATGATGCATTCTGTATTCTTGGTGAAGAACAAAGAAACAAACAGAATTGACTGCACGTGCAGGAAGGAACTGCAGATGCTGGTTTCAATCAAAGGTAGACACAAAATGCTGTGGTAACTCAGTGGGACAGGCAGCATCTCTGGAGAGAGGAATGGGTGATATTTCTGGTTGAGACCCTTCTTCAGACGTCACCCATGTCTTCTCTCCAGAGATGCTACCTGTCCCAGCAGTTTGTGTCTATCTTAGAATTAACTGCACTATCCAGAGAGTTGAAGGAGAAGGGGACAGTGGATGATAAAGGACTTGTGTCTTCACATTGGAAGTACCTCCAGTCTGGACCTCATAGTGTCTGCAACAGATAACAATTTGCAGGACTAACCCAATTTTGAGAACCCAGTGGTTTTTGAGATGGCAGTGGTGTTCTGGGGGCAGCATATTAACCATGATGGATAGACTAGAAGCAACTAACTGTAAGAGAAATGAGCAAGATATTCCTATTAATATCATCAAGTCCTAGAACCATATTAACCTCAGTTCTTAGATTCGGTGCTGAAGCCAACCTTACTATTTATTTTCTTCCACAAAAAGATAACATGCACGCCTCACTCAGGCTGTCTTGCATCAGGAGCTGACCAAGTAAACATTTTCTATAAGTGTTTAACCACTCAACAGGGGCCGCGGAGCATTTTTGAAAGTGGGGAGGCTGAGCGATCACTGATCACCGGCCTCGGGGGAAGGGTGTGGGAAGGGGTCCCACAGTAATTTTTTCAAAATTTCTTTTTGAAATTTGATGTATTAAAATCATGTTTTAGTGCATTGTAGAAGTATGATTTCAATATTTTTTGTTTGAAGTATTTTTAAGATAATGCAAAGCCGACATGAGGAATAAGAGCAGGTGATTATTATTTTTGTTATTGCTTGGCCTCCAAAAACTGGGGGATAATAATAGAGGCCATCCCCCACCTTAAAAAAATGGAGGGATATATCCCGCACCCACCTGGGACACCGGTCACCGGGTACCAGGTATCAGGGCAACTGGTTACCGGGGGATCTGGGCGACAGGTTGCTGAGGTCCTGGTTACCAAGCACTGACGCCCGCTCCGTTTATCGCTGTGTTTCCGGGCGTGTAGATGGACAGGGTGACGGCAGGACTGCCCCGGGAGCGGGGGTCAGGGTCAGTGAGATGGGGCGGCACATGTAGTACCGCATGACTCGAGGGAGGGCAGAACACCCCGGGTGGGTGGGGTACGCCTTGGAGGGGGGGGGGGGGGCGGAAGAGAGAGGTGTTGGGACGGGATGGTGGTGTTGGGCAAGAGGGGTTGTGTTGTGCTGGAGATGTTGACATGCAGGGAAGGTGTGGAGTTGGCATCAAGATTGCTGCAGGAGTCGAACGGTGCAGCGGTTGATGGCCATTTGGCCCATTGAGCCTAGCCTGTCTCTTTGAACGAGCACCCTCCTAGGTCCCCTTTTACCTTGTGTAGGAAGGAACTGCAGGCGCTGGTTTATACTGAAAATAGAAACAAAATGCTTGAGTAACTCAGTGGATCAGGCAGCATCTCTGAAGAAGGGTCCTGACCCAAAATGATACGTCACTCATTCATTTTCTCGAAAGATGCTGCCTTACTGAGTTACTCCAGCATTTTGTGTCAATCTCCCCTATTGTCTTGCCCTTCCTCCCAGACTTTTACAAGGTTTCCCCTTCAGTGCTAGAAGCACTGTCTCTCCACTCTCTGCTGATTGCCGCTGGTGTGATCATCGATGTCCATGTTGTACGTCTCTTGGAACAACTTCTCCTTGTTTGTTCCACCACAGGATTGTGAACATGTTCTCAGTCTCCTACTCCCCACCCCTGCAACATAAATAGTCCGATAGTCTACGCATGACAGAGGCCTTTCATTGCTCACCCATTTTGGCTTCCCTATGAACTCTTGACATCCTTTCCTGGTGTGAGACCAGAGCTGACCCTGGATTCTATCCAAGATTAGCCAGTGTTTGACATGGTAGCTCTCTATGTTTTTTGACCCTGATTCCTCCATAAATAGGAGCAGGAAGGTTGGGTTGTTCAGCAGTGTTCTCCATTAGTCCGACCCCTTGACCTCGTGCCCTCAGACCCTCGCTCGCTTCCACACGGCTCCGCGTGTGAGTGTGGGAAGCTCCACTATCCCACCCGCCGCCCCACCCCGCCCCTCCCTTTCACTTTCACCGGCCTGCCAACCCGCCCCTACCACGGTGAGCTGCTGACACCCCCCCCCCCCCCCCCCGGGGGAAACATCACTAAAAACATCGCAAAAACAGCCCCGCCCCCTCCCCCCGGTTCCGCGCCTCATGCTCAAGACTAATTGAAAAGTCTGTGCACTCCCAACCAATGCTTGTGATTGAGATGATAATGTAGCTGTTGCTTCATGGAATGTGATTAATACCACATCCAGACTCATACACTGACTTGGCGCAAACACTGAATTCTGCAATTTTTGGTAACGTACCAACAACACCCCTCTCTTTCTTCCCCATTTCTACCCTGTGCTCCATCTGGATGCACACATATTTCTCCCACCACCATTCCCTCCCTTTCCCTTCCCCTGTCCCCTCTACCTATATCCCTTCCTCTGGCTTCACATTTCGAGCCTCTTCTCTCCATATCTCACAGTATTCTTCCTATGTCATGCATTTGTCAACCCATCTGCCAAACAAAAAAGAAACTCTCACCTGTATCCACCTATCACTTGTCTGGCTTTGTCCCACGCACACCTCTCTCTCAGCTTTTGCCCCTCAGTTTGAAGAAGGATACTGACCCAAAACATTGACTATCCACGTTCTCCAAAGATGCTGCCAGACCTGTTGAGTTACTGCTGCAAATTGTGCCTTTTTTTGTAAACCAGCATCTGCAGTTCCTTGTGTCTTCATAAACTAACATGTTTTTCCGAGTATACACTATTCATTATCAAATTGCTTAAAACCCATAGATGCTGTAATAACCTTCCGTATAAAGTCTACTGCAGTATTTTGGTGTGCCGTTACTGAGAAATTACCATTCAATTCCACTCAGTCTAAGCCTGTCCATTGCTTCATTTACTGATTCATACTTTCTCAGTTTCCTTAGGCACAGTGTGCCTTAGGCACAGAAAATCTCAATCTTCAGGAATCCAAATATTTACAGTCATTTTATATATTTAGTATCAAAGCCACTGTCTAATTCTTTATTTTTTTTCATCTGTGGCATTTTTCGAAACATCTGAACCTTAATATATGTAACCACTACTTCTCGTGAAGCTTTTCAACTTTGAGGCAGTCCTCACCATTGAATGGATGCCTTTGAATGGATGGCTAAATTATTAAAAGGCTGCCTTTGATGATACCAGGAGGTCCACCCAGGATAAACATGATTGGTACTTCTCCCGGAAAGTCACATGTATTTTACCGCTCCCCGCTGTCCCCTTCTCCCTTAAATCTCTGGCTGGCGCAGTTAATTTTGTTTGCTTTAAAACCACCACCAAAATACCAAAAATACAGTGCACACTGTAACAGAGAGATCCTGAGTATAACAGAAATAAAAATCAGACACACTTTGTTTCTCTGGAATTAAAATATCCTTTAAAACAGAACACATCCTATGGAAGGAACATGATTTTGAAACATTCACAACGAATATTAATGAAAATTCAGAGGCAGACCAAACAAGTGGAGATTTGCTATATTACAAGCATTTCCATGCTGAAAGAACTGGATAAAGGCTTACTGCCTCAAGTTCATTTTATAGATCTTTAAACAATTAGATACAATTAGAAATAAATTCATGAATATACCCAAATTTGAATTCATGAGTTTGGATATCAAAATACACTCTGATTACATTATGTCAAACTGTAGTGCTTTATGAATCTTCTGTAGTTTCTCATTAAATAAGCAATAATGCAAAGATTTTGATTTTAACTCTGGTTGGCAAACTGGTGACAATAGAACCATCAGACAACTAGTAGATTTTTACTTCGGAGTCACATGAGTGACTTTGTGAAGACCCCGCCAGCACACATGCGCATATCATCGTGCGCATTGCACATCGACAGGCTGGGAGAAGCTTAAAAAAGGAACCCTCAGGTAAGTACAGCTAACCTAGAGTGGTTAGGGCACTCTGTCTACAATTATTTTTGTTTTAGAGTACCTACTACTGAGCATGGACAAGGGCCGCGTCCCGGCAAACCACGGAGGACCGCAGGACCATGGACAGGAGACAGCGGCAAACAACACCGGAGCTGGCCGTTGACATACGGCAGCCCCCCGACTTCACCGCTACAGTCCGGAGGACCACCATGGACTGGCGGCAAGGCTGCGCCGAAGCCGGGCAGCCCCGTTAAATCGGTAGGCTACGACTCCCCACCGCTGCAGTCCGAAAGACCACCGCGGACTGGCGGTAAGGCCACACAGAAGTCGGGCAGCCCCGTTGACTCGGCTGAGTCCGGGCCTGACGACCTGCCGTTCGCAGACAGCAACGGCGGCCGTTTATCGCACATGGGGTGGATGGTGAGCAATTGCTCCAATGTGACCTACTCCAGCAGGGCTGCCCAATATCTCACCCTCCTCGCAGGGGAGCATTAGGAGTTAGGGCTGGGCTGACTCCGAAGAGGGGTTGGCTGAAGAACCCAACTTGCTGGGGGTGCAAGAAGAGGAGCTCCTGGCTATGGTATCGAAGTTTGCAATACCATCCCAGAAAGGACAGCCATTACAACCGCAGCTGGCAGCGAGTATCAACTAGCTAACTACGCACCAGCTGCAGGAGCAGGTTATGACGGATACCACAGGCAAATACCTTGCTCCGGAGAACTGCGTGTCTCTAAATGTACTGGCAGTCAACAACCCCATCTGGGGGAACATTAGCCCCAGCATCAGGACTCAAGAAATTAAGATGCAGAAAATGTTGAGAATGTTAGCCGCAGGAAACACTGCATTTGCCAGATCTGTGGATGGCACTGATTTGATGGATGAACAACAGGATGCGTTAGCACTGCTTTGCAACGTGCAGTTTGAAATCAACTGTTTCAGAAAAAGCACGATCCATCCAATGCTCAACCCTAAATTTGCAGGGTTGTGCAAGACTAGCACTACACTACCACCTACTTTGCTGTTTGGAGACAACCTGCCGAAGCAGGTTAAAGACCTGGATGAGGAAGCAAAAGCGGTGGGCATGATTAAGCCACCGTCTACCATCAGGTCAACAGTAAACCGGTGGCAGCACCCCTATGCAACCACCAACAGGCCCCACTCCCATAAAAACAGGATAGCGGGTGAAACTCCGAATGCCGCACCATTCACGCAAAAGTCTTTTTTAGGCCATGTCCCAGAGCGGCCTTTGCTCTGGGAAGATGCGTCAATCCCACACCACAGCGCCTCCATCTCCCAAGAGCCAAGGACAGAAGAACCCGACCAAACACCACCGGTAACCATGGAGTTAGGTGGGTCTGGTTGCCTTGGGAGTACCGCATGTATAACTTTACAAATAGGGGGTAGGTTATAGCTGTTTAGGGATGCATGGAGTTCTATAACTTCTGACCTCTTTATATTGCACAGAATTCAGGGATATAAAATTGAATTCATTAACTCCTCCTACCAGTTCAACATGTACCTAGCCGGAAATTTGTCCTTTCACAAAAAGAGAAAGTGGAAGGACATGCGGAACTACTTAGATTATATTCTAAGGGCGTAATAGAGAAAACTAAACATGAACCTCTTGAGTTTGTATCAAACACCTTCACCAAAACCAAAAGGGATGGTGGATGCCGCATTATCATTGACTTAACTGAATACTTGAATACTTTTGTGCAATATACCCACTTTAAAATGGAAACATTTTTAATTGCTAAACAACTAGTTTCTAAAGGGTGCTTCATGGCTTGCATTGTTCTAAAAGATGCATACTATTCAGTGCCCATACACAAAGACCACTGCAGATATTTGAAATTTATCTGGATGGGGCAGCTTGGGCAGTATAAAGCACTGCCTAATGGGCTAACAACAGCTCCCATACTATTTACAAAAATGTTGAAACCAGCATTGGCGTCTTTATGGAAACAAAAACATATTGTCATGGCTTATCCTAATTGTGGGGAAAACCTTGGAATTGGCTAAATTAGCTGTGAGAGCCACCAAGCTTTTATTTCAAAAACTGGGATTTATCATCCATCCAGACAGATCCAAGTTAATGGCCTCTGTAATAATGGATTATCTGGCATTCACGATTGACACAGTTCACATGACTGTCACCTTGCCAAAAAACAAGGCGACAGACAAGGCATGCAATAGCCTTGTTTGCGCCAGTAAACCGACCATTCGGCACGCTGCCAGGGTAATCGGAAAACTTGTGGCTACATTTCCAGCTACACAATATGGACCATTCCATTACCAAAATTTACAAAGAGCCAAAATTTGAGCACTCAAATCTCACGCTGGTCATTTTGACAGGCCTATGCAGCTATCGGCCAAAGCAAAAATCGAACTGCGATGGTGGATTAGCAATAGTCGACATTGCTTTAATCCCATCACAATTACAAACCCTTCGGTCGTGTTATAAACTGATGCCAGCGCTCACGGTTGGGGAGCTACCGATACCTCCTCCAGTTGTGGTGGTAGATGGAATATGCACAAGGTATTAACTATTTAGAAATGTTGGGAGCGTTTCATGGGCTACGGGCCTACTGTACAGATATGGACCATCTGCATGTTCGCCTACAAATAGACAATACCACAGTGGTGGCATATATTAATCATATGGGTGGTATCAAGTCGATATCTTGTGATGAATTGGCAAACACAATCTGGCACTGGTGTATAGAAAGAAACATTTGGATTTCAGCTACCTACCTTCTGGGTAAATACAGTGGCGGACACCAGGTCATGCATATTCAATGACAACACCGAATGGATGTTGAACCACCAGGTATTTACTGACATTATAGCTCAGTATGGAACGCAAGATATCGACCTTTTTGCATCTAGACTTAACCATCCGATACCAACATATGTCGCATGGGAACCAGACCCTGGGGCAGTAACGATGGATGCTTTCTCGCTACATTGGGGGATTTGTTTTTCTATGCATTTCCCCCTTTCTGCCTCATCAGTCGGGTATTGCGGAAAATTCAATTAGACCCCGCATCAGGCGATACTGATAGCACCTGACTGGCCATGGTTCCCGGTGGTCCTCAACATGGTGAAAGAGCCTTGACCTCCGATTCCCAAATTCCCAACTCTCCTGGTTCATCCCGTGACAGGGGAAAATCATCCGTGCCATGATTATATGAACCTGTTGGCTTGCAGGTTCTGAAAAGACCACTCCTAGAGTTTGGGCTGATGGACAGGTCCATGAACATCATCATGGCATCATGCAGGGAGTCCACTAGGAGACAATACCTTACCCATGTAAAAAAATGGGAGGTACTTTGTTCCAGAACTGGTACCACATACAACTCTGCTACCATTACGGACGTACTGGAATTCCTGGTGAGCCTTCACTACGATGAGGGCCTCAGTTACAGTGCCATCAACTGTGCTAGGAGTGCTTTGTCCTACCTCGGGCTTGGAGTGGGATCCCATCCCCTGGTGTCTAAACTCATGAGGGGTATTTTTAATTCTAACCCTCCCAGGCCTCGATATTCGCAAACCTGGGATATTGGACTGGTCTTGTCCCTACTCAGGGGTTGGGCACCAGTCACGACACTCTCATTGACTAAGCTCACCTACAAGGTAGTGATGCTGATGGCACTCGTTACTGCACAGCGGGTCCAGACCCTGCATAAATTAAAATTGGATTACATGGTGTCAACTCCTAACAAAGTGACCTTTTATGTAAATGAGTTACTAAAGCATAACAGACCAGGGTCATCCGGTCTAAAATTGGAGTTCCTGGCCTATCCATTAGATAGACGCCTTTGTATAACCACCCAACTTAGACACTACTTAGAGGTTACTAAAAATCTCAGGGGTGCGGAAATGGGTCTTTTAATCAGTTTTAAACGCCCTCACCATAGGGTAACTGTTCAGACCATTTCAAGGTGGCTCAGGGTGGTGTTAGGTGCAGCAGGGGTAGACACTGACGTGTTCAAATCTCATTCTACCAGGGCTGTGTCTACATCAGCGGCAAGGATGATGGAAGTTCCCATGGACCACATCCTCGCAACGGCGGGTTGGTCCAATGAGGCAACCTTTCAACGGTTTTTTTTACAAACCTGTGGCCACACCCACAACTTTTGCAGACACTATTTTAAGTTCTGTTTCTTAACTCACCGAAGTTAGGAGTTTATTATTTGTTGTTAATAAATCCATTATTGTTTTTCAGCTCTGTTTCAAGTCTGAAATACGTTAACATACTTTCTCCATTAGTCATTATGGCAGTGTGTGAGCATGGACTCGTTTCCAGGGCATGAAATCACAGAGCTGTGCAATCTTCACAAAGTCACTCACGTGACTCTGAAGTAAAATAGTAAGATTAAATGAGAACTTACCAGTTCGAAGTTTGATCCTTATTTTATGAGGATTTACGATGTGGGATTTTGTGCCATCCGCTCCCAATGCTCTATTATAACGTCAACTGGTATGTTATTTCTCTTAATCTTACTATCTTCAGTCAACTATACTATCTGTAATTTCGCACCGCTGCTTTGACGAATGTCGCGCATGCATGCTGGCGAGGTCTTCAATAAATCCCTCATTGTAACTCCTTATAAAATAAGGATCAAACTTCGAACTAGTAAGCTCTCATTTATTCTTACTATTTTGGATGATGGTCTTATTTCAATGTCACTGGGGAGTAGACTCGATGGGCCAAATGGCCTAAATCTACTCCTATCACTTATGACCTTATGACCTTTGTTTCCCCAACTCTGATCTATTAATGAGTTCCTACCAGAGACTGGCAGTGGCTTCATCCACTATGGTCACTAACAGTGACAGTATCGGAAGAAATATATTCCCACCATTTTTACTGTTCCTCCCATAACTTTCTCATCAGTCAGTAGGAGTTAAATTTTCCTTTAAAATTCAAAGCCAATGAATCATATCTTGGGCATAAAGTACAGTCTTTAGTACATCTGTTAAATATATATAGTTCCCCTGACTGAAATAACCTTTAAAATGTATGGCTTCAGCCATTGCCAATTTGGACAAAAGTATAAATCAACTTTTATATGAAAAGAACACTTTATGTTGAATCCACAATAACACATTTCCAGACAAAACACGTAATGAGCTGACTCAAACAATGCCTCTTCCCTCCCTGAAAGACTCAGGCTGGGCTTTGTGTTGGAGATCCTATCAGATTTGTTGTACATTAACCAATCTCTTATCTTCACATGTGAGCCCAGAATCAGAGCACTGAGAGGCTCATTGCCTGTGAAGGCACATCCCAACTCAGACCAGTCTTGACCAAAACCAATTTTTGCACAAGCACTTTCCAGGAGTCACTGGACATCAGCCAGGAGCTGGCATTTGGTTGATTTTTCTAAGCTTGGGATGAGTGATATTGAGACCATTTATTAGCATTGTCACACCATCTGAGATTAGTGAATTCCACACCAGAGGTATTATTAAATCCATGTGACTATTTCTTAAAAGCAACCATTAATAAAAGTTGTGAACAGCTTGCATTGGCACTATGTGAATCACTGCCTTATAGGACTGTTTATTAACATAGTGAGTCCCTGAATTAGACCACAGAGAGGCAACAACAGTGAGAGCCTACCTTTCTTTTTGGACTCCTTTCTTGTGCTGGCTCTGACAACCTGTTGAACTTCTGTCTCCGTTGACATCCTAGTTAATACTATGTCCTCTTCACACGCTTTGCATATGCAGACCCAATATCACATTCAGGTTCATTTATGATAACTCTGTAAACGTAGATACCAGTCCAGACTCTTTTATCCAAGAGAGCACATTTCACTTACTTCTGCTGGGGGCTGCAAGAGAGAAGAAACATTATGACTTATTTATTTTGAAGATTACAGTTTAGGCTAATTAACATTAGAAATATACAGCACAGAAATGGACCTCCATCCTCAATCCCAATGTCTGCATCCCTATATACCCTTCTTATCCAAGTACTGTCCAAGTGCCTGGGAACTTGCCATTATATCTGCTTTACCACTTCCTCGGGCAGCAACTTCCATATAAGCAGTGCTGAACTACTATCTACCTCTTTGATAACCCTTGGACTATCCTTGATCGGACTTTGCTGGCTTTACCTTGCAATAAATCATACTGTATAAAACTATATGAAATACACTGTATGAAAAGTTTTTCCCCTCACATTTGGTTTTGGTCTCCTCTGCCATTGGGAAAATATTCTATCTGCCCTATACCCATCAAAACGTTATAAACCTGCATCAGGTCACCGCTCAGTCTTCTATTTTCCAGTGAGAATAAACCTAGCCTATGCAATCTCTTCTTACAACTACAGCCCTCCATTCCATTCAACATCCCATTGATCTTGCTGTGCGGTGACCAGAACTGTTCACAATACTGCAAATGCAGCTAGACCAATGTTTTGCACAGCTGCAAGGTGATGTCTCAAGACTTTTACTCCATCATTGGCCAATGAAGGCAAGCATACTGAATGCATTCATCATTACCTTATCTACATGTGTTGCCATTTTCAGGGAACTCTGCACTTGCCTCCTAAGGTTCCTCGACACATCAAAACTCTTAAGGTCCCTGCCATTTACCGCATATGTCCTATTAGTATTTTGTTTCCCAAAAAGCAATAACTATACTTAACTGGATTTAATTCTATCTGCAGCAACTCTGTCCAACTTTCCAACTGATCTATGGATGCTTTCACAACTTTCTTCGCTATCTATTACTTCACCAATTATTGCGGCATTAGCAAATTTACTGATTATTATCATCCAAATAATTTATATATATGAACAACATTGGTGCCAGCACCAATTCCTGTGATACACCGTTGGTTATAAACTTCCTGTCAGAAAAACATCACTGCTCTCTGCCTCCTGTCGCCAATGTTGCTTCCAGTTTGCAAACATGTCTTTCCTTGGGCCCTAACTTTCTACTCCAGCCTACCATAAATGATCAAAATCATGGGTAAAATCCATAATTACCTTGTCTACTGACTTGCATTTGTCACTTTTCTTGATTAAATTCCATTAAAATACTCAATTGCATTTCTAAAATATTATATTTCTTTCATAAAATCATCTTTACTCCCCTTAATCAGTCCCTGTCTTTCCAAGTGGACAGAAATTCTGCCGCTCAGAATTCTTGCCAATAATTTCCCCACATTCGATGTCAGGCTCACTTGACCATCCTGGTAACCTGGCTTATCCCACTTGACCTTTTTAAATAAGTGAACAGCATTAGCTATCCTAGTCTGTTCCCACCTCAGCCTTGCAAAACTGCAGAAATCTCCATCGAAAACCAAGCAATCACCTCCCTAGCTTCTCATGATATCCAGCGATAAATTCCGCCCTGAATTGGGGATCTATCCACCTTAATGTGCTAAAACCTCTTGAGTCCCCTTTTCCTTTCCCTGTTCAGTTGCACTAAATGAACTTGGAGCCATATTTTTTTAAAAACCCCTATTCTCCAGAGTAACAAAAAATCCCTACATATTGGATCCTAAACTATAAAAAATATATATATATAATTTTCAGCAAATAATCGCATAATATTTAATTAAGTCCCCTGATTTTTGTATTCTTTCCCCCATACTGAGAACCATCATATATCCAGTACAGTAGTGGCAGTGCAGTGCCTTCAATTATTGAGCAACAGGATAGCAATTAGGAGCAGCAATTAAGAGCAGAAATCCAAGCAGATTCTTTTATGCTCTATATCTATTTTTCCATATTCCAAATTTAGGGGCATTAAACCAAATCTCAACATCTCGGCTGCCAGCTTAGATATGGCCATTTGACTCAGCAGTGGTATAAAATCAAATTAAGTCCTTGCATAAATTGAATTAGAGGAATGGCTAGCTGCACAGGGCACGTAAAAGAGAATGATCTAGGTGATGATAGTGTGTGTACTGATAATGAACATTTAACAAAATAAAACTTTACTTTCCAACAATGATAAGAACAATTTGAATGTTTTTCAATAATATTCAGCCCATGAACATATCCATGAAATCACAATTCTAAGTAGTTATACAATTTTCTCTGTATATAAAAGCACAAACTACAACAATGTCCAGAAAGTTCAGTTTTGATTGTTGTCTATTTTGTATATTTAGTGCTTAGTGATCTTAGTGATTAATAATAGATCATTCATTTATTTTTTAAACTGTTAGGCAGCAGTATATATGTAATTGTATATGTGTTCCCATAAACTACAAATATATGATAAAACCACCTACTACAATCTAAGGAGTCTATAACAAACAGCAAAAAGCAATTTGACTTCATCTGAATATATTTGATGACGATGTAATAGTGAGTGATGCTTGCTGTCAACCTCAAACTATTTATTATTCCATGTGACATGCCTTCAAGTTTGCATTATGTACTGCAATCGGTGGGACCATGTTCATTATGCTGTTACCAATGAAACTTCTAATGGTTGATAGAGGACACACACCTTGACCAGCATTATCATTAGTGAAGGACTAATACAAAATACAGAGACTACTTTTATTGTTGGTGTTTTCTATTAAAAGTCAAATTTTGAATTAAATTAATAATGGTTTACTTAAATGAATAGAGCCAGCAAATGTTACCACATTGTGTCCTTGAGATGTGATGGAGGATCTTTTGTGGTGAGGAAAGCAGGTAGCAAGAAAGGGCGAAAGTGAAGTACATCCTAGTTTTAATCATTGGAGAAATGTAAAATAAAGCATGCATTCCTGACAAGAGCAGCATCAATAAATTGCAAAATAAGATAAACGGTAAAGGAGAAAGAAATGGGAGATTGCAAAGAGAGAACTGGCTGTGCTCATTTCCTCTCAGGAGTCTGAGGTGTAATCATTTCACTGCAATGTCTTGGGATTATGAAGAGGTGTTATACACTAATATTTTGATAAACAAAGTGGAAAGGTTTTCAAAAAAGATAACATTCTGTATCTCTAGCTAAACCTCATTTCAAACAGCACACACAGAATAGACCATAACAGACAGAACGGGTGTTTCTGCAGGCAACATGGCTTCTTGAGCCTGCTCTGTTTTTCAGTGACATCAGATCACAGATTTGCCCTCAATTCTACTTCCTGACTATCGGCTGTTGCCCTTGATTCTCCTTTGGTCTTAAGTACCATAATCTTATTTACTCAACGACATAATGTCTACAACTGTCTGAGGTAGAGAATTTCAAAGTTTCACAACCTTCTGGGCATTTCACTGCCTAGGAGCAGCATGGTGGCGCAGCGATAGAGTTGCTGCCTTACAACGCCAGAGACCCGGATTTGGTTCTGACTGTGCGTGCTGTGTGAATGGAGTTTGTGCTTTCTCCCCATGACCACATGGGTTTTCCACGGGTATTCCGGTTTCCTCCCACTCTCCAAAGAGGCACAGGTTCGCAGGTTAATTTGCTTTTTGTAAAAATTGTAAATTTCTCTAGTGTGTAGGATAGTCTTTGGCCATGGGGATCGATGGTCGTCATGGACTCGATGGGCTGAAGGGCTTGTTTCTGTGCTGTATCTCTAAACATAATTAGACATAATTATCTCTATCTCATAATTTATTTTCTGAGTCAAGAAAGGTCCCAACCTGAAACATTGTCTCAGAATTGACAGCCAACCAGAAAAGCTCCTTTATTCCCACTTTTTGCTTTCTGCCACTCAGACAGTCTTGGCTGAAAATCCATGTAAACAACAATCACTGACTCTCCTTTATCTATGCTGCTTGTTACTTCCTCAAAAAATTCCAACAGATTTATCAGGCAGGATCTCCAAGATCTTAACCTTAACAAGATTTCCCTTTTAAATAGTGGTGTTACATTTGTGATTTTCCAGCCCTCTGGAACCATTCCTGACTAGTGATTCTTGAAAGGTCACCACAACTGCCCCCACAATCTCAATACCTACCTTTTTCAGAACCATGGGGTTTAGTCCAGCTGGTCCAGGTAAGTTATTCACCTTCAGACCTTCCAGCTTCCCAAGCACCTTCTCTATTGTGAACAATTTTCTCTTATCGCCATGTAATTGGTTTTATCTAAATTGAAGATTCTAGTTTCAGATTCAAGGTTGTCACTCTCAAATTGATTGTGAAATTTTGTAATGTTATGATCATATATCCTCATTGAATTCATTAACATTTTTTTACTAGGTACCCCTGTCTCATCATAAATGAATAGATTTAAAGTTGCTCATTCGCTAGTTTGGTCCACAACATTTTGTTTTAGTAATCTCTTGAGAATGCATTCCATGAACTTGTCCTCAAGACTATCTTTGACAAATTAATTTGCTGAGTTTATACCATTATTGCATTGATTTTGTTACCACTATTTCCCAGTGTAAGTACTATCGGGTTTCTTTTTGACACACACAAGTGATTGATGTGCAGTATTATTCTGTGTCGCTACAAAACTGATTGTACTTCCTAATATTCTGAAACAATATCCTCTCACACCACTGTCCTAATGTTCTTCATTCTCAAGAGACCTACCAACCATTTATTCCATCCTCTGTTTCTAAAATGGCATTTTTACTTCATTGTTTTGATCATTTTACAACTCTTGCTGATAGATCAAACCATTTTATCTCCATTTCTAGCAACATTTCATGTAATTAATTTTAATGTTTGCAAAATATTTCCTTATATTTACCTAATTTGGTACTGTGGTGTTATACACTTTGTTCTTTTCTGACACTTTCTGCTGATCATACCCACCTGCTATACACCTGCTATATTTCTTTCATTAGAACAAATGACCAGATGCAAAGACTGGCATCAATAAAAATGCTTAGGTAAAACTATTTGAGTGCTCATAAATAACCATTAGAAACCAGAATGCCCATTTGTTATTTGGAAGCAAAGATTGATCCTTTTAATGTGGATTATTCATTGCAACATACACATAAATGCAGTTTTATTCAATTAAAACAAAAAATGTGAATGTTGATGGTGCAACCTGGGCTCCTGCAAACCCATCGCTTTGTTTCCTGGTTCCAATAAAAAATATCTGCAAAGTCTGACATCTGATACATTCAATTTAGGTTGAAATATGTCTGTACATTTGTGACTGTGTTTTACAGTTCACCCATTTATCTTCTTCACTATCAGAATGAAACGCCAGTGTAGTGTACCGAAACTCTGGAGAAATACCAATGTGAATAAATTCTCTTTGTTGTTGGCTTTCTATAGATATTGACCTTGCAGTTGTATATTTTATAACCTTCATTCAAGGCATAGTTTTTTTGTCATGTAGAAACATAATGCAATGCTTTGGAAATTCTCAGGAGCATGAGCCACCCCGCAAAGTAAGCTTCTGATCTCACACTATGCCAGTCATCTCTACGTTATCTTTTTCAGGGAAATTATCTCAGGGCTTTTGCAAGGAGACAGGGAAATGCCAATTGGAGAGAATAAATGGCCAACAAATGACTGAACAAATAGCTTTTCAACGAAAGAGAGAAAGGTGAAAATAAAATCCTAAAACCAAAACCGAAAATGTTGGAAATACTCAGCAAGTCAGGTTGCATCTGTGGGAAGAGAAACGGAGACAACATTTCTGGTTGGAGATCCTTTGGCAGAAGAGGGAGAGGTACTGCTGTTCTATAATCTATCTATAGAGAATTTACAGATGGAAAAATCATAAATAGCCAGTTCATCACAAGGGTACTTGTTGATTCGCCCCCTCATTTAGGCAATATACTCAGATTCAGATTCAATTTTAATTGTCATTGTCAATGTACAGTACAGAGACAACAAAATGCATTTTGCAAATGACAGCGAAATACTAGTAATTGTTTTATGCATGTAAGGTGCTATCGACCTTTTTATTCAGCTTGTGGCCTGGTGCTCAGGGCTTCCTTGTCCAACATTTGGCATGGTGCTGTGGATTTTCTCATCAGTCGGCCACTTGGTGTGAAATCTCCTATTGAACCTGCAGCTTGCTGACAAAGGCTTCCCTGTCCTATGTGCCGGTTGACAGCATGAGGGTTGTCTGTCCAACAAGCCTTCAGTCCGTCAGCTCAACCGTATAGATTGCAGACGAGTCTTAGCAATGCACCTTATGGATTTAACCCGCCGCTTCCTCTCACCCTGGAAACAAGATGGCATGAGTTCAAGTACAGAGCTTAAGGCAGAGCTTCATTATATTTATCTGGCCTTTTTGACTCCCATAGGCTGGTTAACTGATCTTGTTCTCACTCTAACATCAACAAATCCACAAAATCAATGAGAAATCTGAATCTTGAGAATCTTCAGAGGATTTGATAGAGAGGAGGAGAATGTTATTGATAATTCTGTCCAGATGTTTGAAATGCCAAGTCACTACAAACCAAATGCCAAAGTCACTACAAACCAAATAAATAGGCTGGCTAAATCACCATAACCCTAAACAAAGAAATGTGCGTGGGTTTTCTCATTGGAATATCCATAATATTGTAATGTTTTTTGTTTAATAGCTGAAAAATACTGGAAGGAATTTAAGAAATCAATAAAGACTATGGGCATTTTTGAGATAAAAATATTATCCGTCTTTTAGTAGCTGGCAGGTATTGATGGAAAACAGACAAGACAGTAAATGAAGGTGTGAATGTTAAGGGCCTGTCCCACTTAGACGACTTTTCAGCGGACTGCCTGCCACCTTAAAGCTCGACGCACTCGCCTGAAAAACCGCGAACTAGAATGGTGACCGTCAGAACGGAACAGACATACACACACACAAACACATCGCAAAGGCAGGGGCCAGGGAAAGCGGGGAGCGCTGTCTGAAATTCATACGGTGCAAAGCCAAGGTGATACAGACACACACCGCGATGAACAGGAAGGTTAAAGATGGCTAGCACAGTGTATGGTAAGTCCTTTAAAAGAGCAGGGACCTGGGGAGGGGGAGGGTGGAGAAGGGAGGAGAAGGGGGGAGAAGGGGGGAGAAGGGGGGGAGAAGGAGTGGAGACACTTTTAAGAAGCCAGACAACTTTTAATAAGAGATACACAGCTGTAAAGTTTAGCGGGCATGTAACATTACCGGTCAGTTTTCCTTGGTTCTGATAACTCGCGTTTACGTTTTATTTTCACCAATGAGGCAATGAAAATGCCCGGTCAGCAAAGGAGATTAACCAAAACTACCTACGGCTGCCTCGACTACCTACAACGACATGGCGACCCCACTACAACTGCACCTATGACTACAAAAGTATTGATTTTCTCCATGACGACCAAACGAGAACCTTTGACCTCCTGGCAACCACCTACAGCATGAGAAATCTCGCTACTCTCCTTGGCGGCTTCATTCTGGTCGCCGCAAATTTTTCAACATGTTGAAAAATGTGTTGCAACCATACTGAGGCCACGACTAGTTCCCAGAATGCGGGAACTCCTCTCGACCATGAAGGAGACTCACCAGAGACCACCAGCGAACATGTGACGACCATGTGGCAATCATGATAAAAAGTCGCCCAAGTGGGACTGGCTCTTGAAGCAATAGTGTAATACACACTGGAAATCAGATAATAGTGTCTGATCACACAGCTCCTTGGGAATCATGTTCAATTGTGATTGTTGGGCAACAAGAGAGTATAGGGAATCTATTCCACAATCTCCCAACCACATAATCTCTCCAAGACCATCAAGACCATGCAACCAATTGAATTTTAAGGCATGGATACAAGTTGCAATCCCAGCAAAATTTCAGGAATGTTCAATGCAGCTGAGAGCTTAGCATTTTTCAGTCAATCAAAATTAGTCTCTCATCAAACTTCATGGCAGGAGGTGAGGGGAACCCTTGCATAATTCTGGGATCACATAATGAAAAATAAGGCTTCAAGGTGATAAGGTAGTTAGAAATCGGTAGGACCTGGCCTTGATGTTATTTGTTCAACAGTAACTAATTAGCAATCTATGAAGCAATGTTGGCAATAAAAACATACTTGTTACTCCCTTTTGTGGCTGCAAAGCGTGCAAACTAAAACACGGAGCTCAAAATCAGCCAGGTTTTGTACGAAACTATGAGAAAGTCAGCATAGTAAAGGATGATAAATGTCTATAGAGGCAACAATCCTCTCATTTAATTTCTCAATTTTTATATCATCTTGCCTAAACCAATTTCACCTGACATTTGTACATTATGGCATGCGATTTGTTTTGTACTGGTAAGCAAATATATACTGTTTAAAATGAGGCAATTTGATCAAAACCTCTGTTCTGAGTAGTAATCTTACTGTGAAGTAATCTGACTGTCTAAGCACATGTTTTCTTCCTTAGCTATTAGATAAATTGAAGCAACGTGTGTGAGGAATCTATTTCTTTACACAAGTGGAAAATGTCATATCACACAGTATGCCATCTTATTCATAAACTTTCCCTTAGGCCAAGTCTTGCTTCTAGTCCTATTAACAATGCTATTCAGCAAAACACAATATAGATATATAAATACAGCATGGAAACAGGCCCTTTTGGATCAACTCATCAATGCTGACTGAATTCTACTTAAGCTTTTGCCAATGTTCAGGCCATATCCCTCCAAGCCATTCCTTTCATTGTACCTGGCCGAATGTCTCTTTAACATCATAATTGTACCACCTCTACCACTTCCCCTAGCAGCTCATCCACATACCACCACCCTCCATGTGGAAATAAGTTGCCGTTAGGTCCCTTTAAATATATCTCTATACATGAAACTCTGATCATGGATTTGTGTGTGCGTGTGATGTTTGTGTGCGTTTCACATATCCTCGAAAACATGACGCGTTAACGGTGACATTTTTACATATTCCGATAGAGATTTACGCCATGATGTCAAAAATCGACTTATCTGAAAATTTCGTGCATTGTTTCTCGAGTTATGTATGAAAATGTTCACAAATCTCAAAAACTAGAAAATAAACGCGATGGTCTCACTGATGACCTCACAATGGATCTGACTGCCTGCCTCCGCTCGTGCTGTGAGTGACGTTACCCCTGTTCTGTCTTCTGTACTTCTTGGCTTTTTAACTTTTACTTCTTTAAATTTGTCAGTTTGTGTTTTTAAACTGTTGCTCAGGTCAAGCTGCCGCTCCATTGGGCTCCTCGAAGTTCGAGAACATGGCGGTGGCGGTCGTTATCGCCGCACAGGTGAGGGTGCGGTGCAGCGCAATGGGAAGGTGCCTGTGACGGCCATTACTCCCTCTGGGAGAGGCCATCTATGGAGACCTGCACTTCCTCCGTCGATCGCAGGGACTCGGGGAATCATTACACTTTTTCTTCACTGGTGATCCTGATCCCACCTGGCGATCTCTGGCCCACACGGGAACAACCTCCTCTCCGTCTCCCCCGCCCGTTCATCTGTCACGCTGGTGGGCTTCCCCTTGCGGAAGTCACAATCGGCCAGTCCTCCATTGCTTTGGACCGTCCACAGATCGCGCCCGCAAGCTGCGGCCTCCCTCGAGTCACCACCGCCCACTTGCCATGGGCCCAGCAGCCCGCTCGCCATGGACAGAGCAGCGTGCTCGCCATTTGCCCCGCAGCCCGCTCACCCGCAGCCTACTCGCCTGTCCGGTTCCCCTCCTCCTCTCCTCCTCTCTTCCCCTCCTCCTCTCCCCCCTCCTCCTCTTTGTGTCTATCTTCCGTGACCATTCACCTTATCTATTTTATAAACCTTTAATAGCTTATCCTTCAGACTTCTTCGTTCCAAGGTAAAAAGACTCAGCCTATCCTATCTCTCCTTGTAACTCCAGCCCCCTGGTTCAAGTAACGTCCTTGTAAATCTTTTGTACACTTTCCAGCTTAATGATATCCTTCCTTTAGTTAGGCAAGCAAAATAATGCAAAAAAAACTCCAAGTGTGGTCTCACCAACATCCTGTACACAATGTCCAAACTTTTCTACTCAATGCCCTGACCAATTAAACTAAATATGCCAAACACCTTCTTCCCCACCATGTCTACCAGTGTTGCCACTTTCAGGAAGCTATGCACTATACCCCGAGATATCTCCATTCATAACACTCCACTGGGCCCTGCTATTTTCTGTATAAATCCTGCCCAATTTAACTTATTAAAATTGAACTCTTCACATCTGTCCAAGTTAAATTCCATTTGCCATTGCTTGGCCCACTTTCCTAGTTGATCTGGATTCTTAGTTGTAACCTAATGCCCCTGTCCCACTTAGGAAACCTGAACGGAAACCTTTGGAGACTTGGCGCCCCACACAAGGTTTTTGTGCGATTTTCGGAGGTTCCCGGAGGTTTTTGTCAGACTCCCTTGGTTCTTGGTTCTTGGTCCTCCAAAATATTCCAAACGGAATTTAAACCCTAATGGTCGAAAGTGGTTTAGAAACATAGAAACATAGAAAATAGGTGCAGGAGTAGGCCATTCGGCCCTTCGGGCCTGCACCGCCATTCAATGTGATCATGGCTGATCATCCAACTCAGTATCCCGTACCTGCCTTCTCTCCATACCCCCTGATCCCTTTAGCCACAAGTGCCACATCTAACGCCCTCTTAAATATAGCCAATGAACTGGCCTCAACTACCTTCTGTGGCAGAGAATTCCAGAGACTCACCACTCTCTGTGTAAAGAATGTTTTCCTCATTTCGGTCCTAAAGGAATTCCCCCTTATCCTTAGACTGTGACCCCTTGTTCTGGACTCCCCCAACATCGGGAACAATCCGTTTCTTCGCTGGAACATAGATACAGCGTGGAAACAGGCCCTTCGGCCCACCAGGTCTGCGGCGTTAATATGCGATCCCCGCATATTAACACTATCCTACACCAACTAGGGACAATTTTTACATTTACCAACCAAATTAACCTACAAGCCTCTATGCCTTTGGAGTGTGGGAGAAAACCGAAGATCTCGGAGAAAACCCACGCAGGTCACGGGGAGACCATGCAAACTCTGTAAAGACAGCACCCACAACCAGGATCGAACCCGGGTCTCCCGGTCCCTCTTTTTTGTAATTTAACCAGGTGACGTTTCGGGCCGAGACCCTTCTTCAGACTGATGTTAGAGGAGTGGGCGGGACAGAGATAGAACGTAGTCGGAGGCTGTCAGACTGATGGGAGAACTGGGAAGGGGGAGGAGATGGAGAGAGAGGGAAAGCAAGGGCTATTTGAAGTGTAATGATCTGTACACATTGATTGAACGACACAGCATGGACACAGACAGTTCAGCCCTCTTAGTCCACGCCGACCATTGATCCGCTGTTTACACTAGTTCTAAGTTATTCCATTTTGCATTCACTCCCTGCACACTAGTGGTAATTTACAGTTATTCTGTAAACTCTCAATTTACAGTTAAGCTTTTAACCTTCATGACTTTGGGATGTGGGAGGAAATCAGAGCACCTAATGTGCGGTCACAGGGAGAATGTGCAAACTCCACACAGACATCAAGATCAAATCCGGGCCTGGCACATTGAAGCGACAGCTTTGTGTTTCTCTCTCCACAGATGCTGCTTGACGTCTTCTGACAATGTCTGTGTTTATAGACTATTCTTTAGATCGGGAACAGTAAAGTATGCACCATTCATCTAAACTCAAAATCCTTAAATCTTGCATTAATATGTCATAAGTCATACGTCATAAGGAATAATAGAATTAGGCCAATTGGGCCCATCAAGTGTACTCTACCATTCAACCATGCCTGATCTATCTCTCCCTCCTAACCACATTCACCTGACTTCTCCCCATAACTTCTGACACCTGTACTAATTTAGAAGTCGAATTAACAACAAACTTTTGGTTTGTAACAATCTTCAACTTTCCACTATTTACTTACTGTAATTCTCATCTAAACTACTTATTTTATAAATAGCCATGTCAACTGTTCAGTAATAAGACTCATGCAGGAAAACATAAGGAAAATCAAATTCATTGACCACATATTAGTGAAATCATTATTGTCATTTAATACCATAAAATATTTAACAACATGTATCTGGAATTTAAAAGGCACAAAACTTTCATTCATGACTGTAGTTTTGAGTGACATTTGTATTTTGTGATCTGCTGTGTAAAGTGACTTTCCGAATTATTGATTTTGATAAAACATTCTAATTATCCAATTGTAAAATTGATTAACAAGCATATCATACCACTCTTTCCACCCTGCTAAGTTAGCTGATTCACAGTTATTCATGCGGTACTGACCTCAATTTACAGTAATTGTTCCTCAATCAACGGGAAGTCAAAGGTAGGCGAGCTGTTTAACACTGTTCACCGCCTTACCCAAGCGCTATGTTCCTTCATTTTTGCCCAAGTGTGACCTTTCAAAGGACATTCTTAGAACTCTGCTCTGCCTTTCTTAGAAGGACATTCTTAGAACTCTGAGTTTCTCCAGCCTTTTGTGTACCCTCTGCTTTGAATATATTTAAATAACTTGATTTCCACAGCTTTTTGGTGAGAGTTTGATTTCAGCACGACATTTAACAAGGTTCTGCAAGGTAAGATGTTCTGGAAGGTCCGTTCACATGGGATCCAGGGGCAGCTATCTAACAGGATACAAAATTGGCTTGTTGGTAGGAAGCAGAGGGTGGTGGTGGAAGGTTGATTTTTGGGCTAGAGTCCTGTGACTAGTGGAGTGCTTCAAGGATTGGTGCTAGGATCATTGTTATTTGTCATTTCTATCAACAATTTGGATGAGGATGTACAAGGCATGATTAGTAAGTGCGCAGATGACACTAAAATACTGTAAGTGGTATCGTAGATAGTGAAGGCGATCACTAAAAATTACAGCAGGATCTAGATCTGCCAGTGGGCTGGGGATTGGCAAATTGAGTTTAATTGAGATAAGTGTGAGACATTACTGTACATTATGGGAAGCCAGACCAGGGCGGGACCTTTATAGAGCAGAGGGATCTGAGAGTATGTGCGCATTTCCCTGAAAATTGCTTCGCAAGTAGATAGGGTGGTGAAGAAGGCATTTGACACGCTGGTCTTCATCAATCAGTATAGAAGTTGAGGTGCTATATTACAATTGTACAAGATGCTGAGGACACACTTGAGGGTTTTGTGTGCAGGTTTAGTTCCCCACTTCAGGAAATATGCCATGAAGCTGGAAAGAGTGCAGAGAAGATTTACGAGGACGTTCTTATAGCTTACGCTGTAGGATGACTTTAGGCAGGCTAGGACATTATTCCTTAGAGAGCAGAATGCTGAGGGACGATCTTGCAGAGGTGTATGAAATCATGAGGAAAGTAGATAGACTGAATACACATTGCCTTTTTTCCCAGAGAAGGGAATCAAGAATTAGAGGGCATAGGTTTAAGGAGAAAAGGGAAAGATTTAATAGAAACTGAGGAGAAATTTTTTCACTCGGAGGGTGGTGGATGTATGGAACAAGCCAACAGAATAAGTAGTTGAGGCAGATACAGCAGTAACATTTAAAATACATAAATACATGGATAGAAAAAGTTTAAAGGGACATGGGCCAAATGTTGGAAAAAAGGGATGAGCTTAGATGGGGCATCTTGGCCAGCATGGAGGAATTAAGTTGATGGGACTGTTTCCTTGCTGTATGACTTTATAACTCTAATTCCAAAGATTCAAATGTGAGAGGAGAAGTTCCTCCTCATTCAGAAATGGACGATCACTTATTTGGAAACTATGCTCCTGCTTCCAGATACTTGTTCCTGCAACACCGACTCAGTGCCACCAGCAGGACAATGGGCATTTAAGGCCAAGATAAAGCTCTACTTTTAAGAACGTGAAGGGCAGAACTGGTGTTTGAAACTTGACCAATCTTTGTGTAGCTTTTTTTAAGAGCTTGGAAATAGGCCTTTTGGCCCTCTGACCAACGACTACCTGTACACTAGTTCTATCCTGCACACTAAGGACGATTTACAGAAGACAAATAGCCTACAAACCTGCACATTTTTGGAATGTGGGATGAAACTGGAGCACCCAGAGAAAACCCACGTGGTCAGAGGAAGAGCGTACGAACTCTGTACAGACAGCACCCGTGGTCATGATTGCACCCAGGTCTCTTGCACTGTAAGACAGCAGCTCCACTGCTGTGCCACTGTACTACCTTAGTGAAGTCTACTATTCTCATGCTACAACCATTCAAATTATGTACTTATTTATGATCGTGCTCATATCGTTGTATGATTTTTCTGAAATGTACGTAAAGCAAAGAATTTCACTGTTACCAGGTACGTGGCAATTGAACATTTCAATCATTTAACCATTGAAATGCTGCTTGACCCTCTAAGTTAGAGAATCATAGGGAATCAGGCCCTTCATCCCAACTTGCCCAGGCCGACTAAGATGCCCGGCCAAAACTGGTCCCACCTGCCTGCATTTGGTGCACATCCCTCTAAATCTTGTGCCCTTTAAATGCTGCTATTGCTGTTAAATACACCACCATCTATTTCCTTTCATGAAGCCAATTCTGTATCCAGTCAACTAGCTTTTCGTGTATCCCATACGATCTAACCTTCCAAAGAAGCCTATCATGATGAATCTTATCAAAGGCTTTTTTGAAGTCCTTATAGACAAAATCCACTTCCTTGCCTTCATGAAACTTTTTGGTGCATATATCAGTGAGCCGAATATCTTTAGTGTTTTAAGTTTCAGAGATACAGCATGGAAACAGGCCCTTTGGCCCACCTAGTCTGCACCAACCAGTGATCCCCGCACATTAACACTATCCTACACACACTAGGGACAATTTTACACATACACCAAGCCAATTAGCCAATATACCTTTACGTCTTTGGAGTGTGGGAGAAAACCGAAGATCTCGGAGAAAACCCACATGGTCACGGGCAGAATGTACAAACTCCGTACGAGACAGCAGCCATAGTCGGGATCAAACCTGGGTCTCTGGCACTGTAAGGCAGCAACTCTACCGCTGTGCCACCCTCTGTGGTTCATATATATATATATATATATCTATATTACTAAGACCCTGATCTTGAGCCCTTCCTGTTGTTCTGTATATTGATTTTAGAAAAAACGCTGCCACTTATGGCTGTGATTTTTGGCTATCTTACTCAGAGTCCCCCTCCGCTGCTCAGGACAAGAAGATTTTTCCCATTGATGAAAAATAAAAGAGTTATTAGTGTTTAAGAAATGTTGAGATTCTCTCTCCTGAAGGTCATGCCCCTTCCGGATGGACTATAAAACCCGGAAGTGTGGAGGTGCCTAAGTTCTCTGCAAGATGGGGGAGAGAGAGGTCGCAATTCTCAGTCTGAGCTGTGAAAAACATGTCTACTAAACTGTGAGTGGTTTTACTGACCTGTCAGTGCCCGTAATGTGGTTTGAAAATGTAGTTTGAAAATACAAAAGTGTGTTTTGGTTTGAAAGTGCTAAAGCTGTGTTGCCTTTGGTTTTGAAAGTGCTAAAGCAAGCTGTTTTGCCTTTGGTTTTTAAAGTGCTAAAGCAAGCTGTGTTGCCTTTGGTTTTCAAACTGCTAAAGCAAGCTGTGTTGCTTTTGGTTGTGAAAGTGCTAATGTGAGCTGCATTGCATTTGGTTTTGATAGTGCTAAAGCGAGCTGCCTTGCCTTTGGTTTTGAAAGTGATACAGCGAGGTGCCTTTGGTTTTGAAAGTGCTAAAGCAAGATGCCTTGCCTTTGGTTTTGAAAGTGTTAAAGTGAGCTGCATTGCCTTTGGTTTTGAAAGTGCTAAAGCAAGCTGCATTGCCTTTGGTTTTGAAAGTGCTAAAGCAAGCTGCCTTGCCTTTGGTTCTGAAAGTGCTAAAGTGAGCTGCCTTGCCTATGGTTTTGAAAGTGGTAAAGTGAGCTGCCTTGCCTAATTAGAGCTGCCTTGCTTAATTAGAGCTGCCTTGTCTAATTAGAGATGCCTTGCCAAATTAGAGCTGCCTTGCCTAATTAGAGCTGCCTTGCCTTGTATATAATTAAAATACTATTCTTGACCACTTCCTGTTTGAGCTTTATATTGATTTTAGAAGAAATGCTACCAGGTATGGCTGTGATCTTTGGCCATCTTACTCAGAGACCCCCTCCGCTCATCAGGTGCCGAGGATTTTTCCCATCGATGAAAAATAAAAGAGCTATTAGTCTTTAAAAAATGTAGAGATTCTCTCTCCTGTCAATCATACCATGAAGGCCATGCCCCTTCTGGTGGGAGAGGGGGACTATAAAACCCTGAAGTGTGGGTGTGGCTCAGTCTCTGCAAGATGGGGGAGGGAGAGGTCATGACTCGCTGTCCTTAGTGGCCTTGCACCTTGCTTGAAATGGTATGAAACTGCACTTGAATATGGTGCCCTTGCACCCTGCTTAAAATGGAATTTCAAGGAATAGCCGTGAGTCAACTGCGAGCCCACCAGCCGTGAGTGAGTGAGCTGCCAGTACAACAGGCTTGAGTGACTGAGCTGCCAGCCCAAGAATCCATTTGGTCCATCCATTGTGGGCCGAATGGATTCTAATCCATCATTCAATCACGAATGAAGTCTAATCCATCATTCAATCATGGCTGATCTATCTTTCCCTCTCAACCCCATTCTCCTGCCTTCTCCCCGTAACCCCTGACACCCGTACTACTGTTCTGCGGCTTGATGAAAGCCTGGGTTTCTGAGGGGCTCTATTCTCTCTTTAGTTAGTTCCCTTAATGTACTTCCAGAAGTTTATTTTTTGCTCTGTGAAAATACACTGGAAGACCTTATAAGATCCGTTTCCCAAACTTGCAAAGATCTTTAACTGGGGTAAAATAAATTCTAAAAATAATTCAGAATTTCTTTTGACTATTTTCCTGCGATGTGGTCACTTTTTAACCTCCTGACTCAAGATGCAGTTCAGCGGTATCTTTGTATCTGCCTCCTGAACTGTTTTTACCTCATTAATGTCCAGAGAAATGAGTATCAAATGATAAATAGAAATCCAATTCAAAATTTATTCCACCCATTTTATTCTAATTAGCCAAATTGGCTCAATTTACTTTCTCCACATGTTCAAGCGAGTGGTCTTGTAGTAGTGTGTGGACTTGTAGTAGAGATAACAGCTACATAAGGTGACTGGCAAGAATGCAAGGTGTTTTTAAACATTTGCTGCTGAAGATATAACCAAATTTGCAGATGACTCAAAGCTGGGTGGCAGTGTGAACTGTGAGGATGATGCTATGAGAATGCAGGGTGACTTGGACAGGTTGGGGGGGGAGATGCATGACAGATGATGTTTAATGCAGCTAAATGTGAGGTTATCCACTTTGGTAGCAAAAACAGGAAGGCAGATTACTATCTAAATGGTGTCAAGTTGGGAAAAGGGGAAGTACAACGGGATCTAGGGTCCTTGTACATCAGTCTATGAAAGTAATCATACAGGTACAGCAGGCAGTGAAGAAAGCAAATGGCATGTTGACCTTTATAACAAGAGAATCGAATATAGGAGCAAAGAGGTCCTGCAGTTGCACAGAGCCCTAGTGAGACCACACCTGGAGTATTGTGTGCAGTTTTGGTCTCCTAATTTGAGGAATACATTCTTGCTATTGAGGGAGTGCAGCATAGGTTTACAAGGTTAATTCCTGGGATGGCGGGACTGTCATATGCTTAGAGAATGGAGCAGCTGGGCTTGTACACTCTGGAGTTTAGAAGGATGAGAGGATATCACATTGAAACATATAAGATTGTTAAGGGCTTGGACACACTAGAGGCAGAAAACATGTTCCCGATGTTGGGGGAGTCCAGAACCAGGGGCCACAGTTTAAGAATAAGGAGTAAGCCATTTAGAACAGAGACAAGGAAACACTTTTTCTCACAGATAGTGGTGAACCTGTGGAATTCGCTGTCTCAGAGGGCAGTGGAGGCAGGTTTCAAGAGAGAGCTAGATAGGGCTCTTAAAAATAGTGGAGTCAGGGGATATGGGGAGAAGGCAGGTACGGGGTATTGATTGGGGATGATCAGCCATGATCACATTGAATGGCGGTGCTGGCTTGAAGGGCTAAATGGCCTACTCCTCCACCTATTGTCTATTGTCTATTGTCTATAACAGTAGCAGCAATAATATTGTCGTATAAATCAAGAAGAGAGACTGAAGACAGCACAAATATGAAGCAGTAAGGAAAGGTTGTCATGATCTGAGGCTCATTGGGTTGGGAGCTGATCAGGGAGTTTCTGACAGACATTAAGGAAATATAATGATCAGAGATGGTCTGAACAATAATTGAAAGCTCACAGAAGGGTGTGTGCTCAAACGATGGTGAGGCTGAATGGAGGACCACTTGTGAGAAAGATTATCTGCAGGTGAATTTGATTGTGAAGGACAGAGGAGCCACTTTGGTGATAATGAAGTGAAGCTGTGCAAGTAAAGGCTTCCATGAGGGCTCTACTCATTCAGATTAAGACATCGGGAAGGAATTTTCGTACATTAAGAAAAGATAGAGCATGGGCACATTGTCGAGCATCAGACATGGAGGGAACCGGGGGTAAAAAGAATGGGAGATCAAGAAGATTCATTCCAGAAAATAGGATGCAAAGACTGTTCACCGGGAGAAAATACTAAAGCAATTAGGATTGCTGTTCTGGGAGCGAGTGTGATGGCTCTGGGAGTATGCATGGAGAGATGCTTAATGGGCCTGTCCCAGTTGGGCAACTTTTTAGGTGACTGCAGGGGGACTATACAGTCGCCACATGATCGCCACAGGTGGTTGTCGGGTAGTCGGCTTCATGGTCGTGAGGAGTTTCCGCATTCTGGGAACTAGTCGCGGCCTCATTATGGTCGCTGCAAATTTTTCAACATCTTGAAAAATTAGCGGCGACCAGAATGAAACCGCCGTGGAGAGTAGAGAGAATTCTCGTGCTGTAGGTGGATCGCCAGGAGTTCCTAGTGGGTTGCGAGGAGGTCAAAGGTTCTTGTAGGTTTTCGTAGGTTATAGCCGGTGCTGACCGGTGAATTTCATTGGCTCATTGGGGAAAACAAATGTAAGCAGTACTTTTCAGAGCCAAGGATAACCCACCAGTAATGTTAAATGCCCACCGAACTTCACAGCCGTGTATATTTGTGTTCTTAAAAGTTGTCTCCACTCCTTCTCCATCCTCCTCTCCCCTCCCCTCCATCCTCCCCCTCCCCACCCCCCTCTTTTAAACAACTTACCGTACACTGTGCTTCAGCCATCTTAATTACAGCGCCAACCTTCCTGTTTATCGCGGTGTGTGTCTGTATCACCTTGGCTTTGCACCGTGTGAATTTCACTCAGACACCATTCCCCCCGCTTGCCCTGTCCCCCGCATGCATAACAGGCTGGTGAAGGAAGTGATGTGCGTGTGTTTGTGTGTTCCACTCTGACAGTCGCCTTTCCAGTTGCCGGTTTTTCAGGCGACTGCCAGCAACTTGACAGTCGCCGGCAGTCACCTGAAAATTTGCCTGTGGGACAGGCCCATAAGGAGTACGGGGAGGGAAGACAGCAACATGTGTGTGAAAGACCCAAGAATTGTTCAACAAAGGATTGAGTAACATGGAGTATGAGCAAAGAGGAATATGTTGCAATGGAAAGATACAGATGCATTCAACAGATCAATATTGATTATATTCTACAATACTGCCAGAAACAGTCTGATTCAAATATCTTTTAAACATAAAGATAAATAATATCTTTAAATAATGCACCAAACTAATTTCTAAGACTGCCTTAGTACAGAATAGTTGTGAATGTTCGTGCTTGATAAATAAACATGGTCCCATTGTGACTTTACCTAATCTGCTTAAAACAATTCTGTGATTGCCAGTTTTGGTTGAGAATCTTACCCAGAGAATTAAACTAACCCTTCAAGCTTCCAGCACCTGCGTTTACATTCGATTTTAAGTACTTGCAATTTTTGTTTTGAACTCCAGTGTGTGTGTCTGAACCAGTTCTACATAATGACGTGTTTAAACAAATCATTGGCAAATACAGGCTGCCGTTTTAAACCCGGATAGCACGGGGATCCAATGGAGAAATTGCCACATAATTTACTCAGATAACATATTCACTGCCTTTGACTGTCAAACAACTAAAATTGCTCACACTGTAGAAATGTTAAGCCATGATAATTTTACTGGAGATGGCAGTGGATCCAGGCTTCACTGACTGGCTTAAAAACATGGCACTGCAAAGTCAAGTAGTCTTTCTGGCTGCAAAGTTTAGTGCAGTATTCAATTCATCAGTGCCAAGTCTTTCCTTTCTCTGCTCTACTTCTCTCTCCAACTATTCATCAAACTCAATATAATTTTACACTGAAAAACACAATTAAATTAAATCTGAACTGCTCACATTCACACTCAGTCGTTCTGTCCTTGAGAATAGACTGCTTTTATTGAAAGGAATCTCAGCAAAATGTGAAATTAGATTAACGTGGAAACGGAAACCAGCTTCCAGCATGGCAAGATCTTGTGAAGCTACAATACATTACCAGAAATCTTCCTTCATTTAGTAATGTCTCCTTCTGGTTGAAATCTTAGTGTCTCAGCAGACGACTGCCACAATTGTGATGCAGAATAAAGCAAAGTGTAGACTGGGTGGAGCTAAGGGGGAGAGGGTCAAAGAACACAGCAATTAAATCTCTCCTTATTACTGAGCTGAAAACTTTAATGGTTAGCAAAAGAGGATGAGAACCTTGATTAGGATCCAGAGATTAACCAAGTAAATTAAGGCGTTTGCCAATGGCAGTGTCAAATATCAAATCCAGGAACACTGACTACCGAATTCAATATTTATTCTTCAGCAAATGAACTGCCTAATCAGAAGTGAAACAGCCTTTTACTTCAGAGAAACCCAAGATAACATGAAATAAGTAATAGCTATTGAAGCAGTTCTGTTGTGAACTTTAAGCAACCCTTTTCCTCTCCAGAGGAAAATCCACCTCATGATAATTCAAACAAGCTCCAGTATGCCTGCTCACGGCGCTGGCATCACAGGCAGGTCACCATGCCAACTGTCAGTTGGCAATTGCACCAAAAACATAAAAATGAATAAGCTGTACCTGGCTCAGAGTCATAAGACATGACCATGTGATGCGATACTTCTTTTTTCTTTCAGTTGTTCATTTCTCTTTTTCATTTATATTTTCTCACTTTCTTCAAATGTCACCTGACTGCAACATTTTCTATTCTATTGGTTATTATAATTATCAACAGTGACTGGGATATTCAAGTGTGAGGAGGATGACAGAAACAGACAGAAAAAGAGAGAAAGGACAAAAGAGTGTGGGAGGAAAGGAAGGTAGACAAAAATGTTGGAGAAACACAGCGGGTGAGGCAGCATCTATGGAGCAAAGGAAATGTGCAACGTTTCGGGTTGAGACCCTTCTTCAGACTGAAAGGAAAGATTCTTTACCATATTTCTTCAACAAGTAGGAAAGCTGCAGAGTGCCCAGAGCCAAAGGCGATGTGAAAGAAAGACCTCTGGTGGTTCACTACACCACTTTTTTGAATGGAAGTTGAAGGAAGGAGACGGCAAAATTGTCAACACGAGTTGGAAATTTTAAAGAGATGCGAAGATGACTGGGAAATCCTAAAGCACAGGCCCCAAAAATCAAGAGTGTTTATTTGTCATGTGCACCAGATATGAATCTTACTTCACAGGCATATTAGGTAGTTAAATAATAGGAATAAATATTATTAAATTAAAGTAGATAAACTAAATTGACCCACTGAGTTACTCCACCACTGAGTCCGTTTAATTATCATTTATTCTAAGTAAATCAGACTACGATGGTGCAACAACTAAAGGAGTGCAAAGTCCCCAGTGGTTCATTGCAAGGTAAGGTTATGGTTAGGGTGATTCAAGAACCTCATGATTGATGGGTAGAAGCTGTTCTTGAGCCTGGAGGTAACAGCTCTCTGGATCCTGAAGTTTCTTCCCAATGGTAGTTACAAAAAGAGACTATGGCCAGAGTGGTGCAAGTCTTTGATGATATTAGCTGCCTTCCTGAGGCAACGATTCCTATAATAGTCGGGAGGTGGAGAGGACTGTTTCCATGATGGACCAGGCAATGTCCATCAGCATCTGCAGCTTACTTCATTCTTGAGCAATCTAATTTGCAAACCAGGTCATTGATGCAACCGGTCAGCATGCTCTCCACCGTACACTTGTTGAAGATCGATAAGAGTATTTAGTGACGCATTTCTTCAAGAATCAGAGGAAGTGCGGGGACTGATCAGCTCCCTTTGTGGCTGCATCAACTTCGAGTCATAGAGTGTGGAAACAGGCCCTTTGGCACAACTTGCCCACACCGGCCAACATGTCCCAGCTACACTAGTCCCACCAGCCTGCGATAGAGTTGCTGGTCTCTTTTATTTTATTCTTTCCCTAAATTTTACTTTATTTAGGCTGTGTATGTGTGTGAGGGTGGGAGAAACAAGGTTTTAGTCTCTCCCTTCTGGGGGATGCGACTTTTCTTGTCAGGTCCCCCGTCACCGTCTCCGTCTGTGCTGAGGCCTAATGGCGGAGCTGGCGGCCTCGGAGCTGTGGCGGCGTTCCAGCTTTCCAGCGGCGGCGGCGGCCCAGCTTCAGAGCTGTGGTGTGCCAGCGGCATTCCAGCTGTGGCATTCCAGTGGCGACTTGGCTTCGGAGCTGTGGCGTTCCAGCGTTCCAGCGGTGACCCGGCTTCAGAGCTGTGGGTGTGGCGTTCCAGCATTCCGGCAGCGGACCCGGCTTCAGAGCTGGGGCGGTGTTCCAGCATTCCAGCGTTCCAGCGGCGGCCCCGGCTTCAGAGCTGTGGTAGGGTTACAGCGTTCCGGCGACTGCGGTGGTGGCTCGGCCGCGGGCTTAGTGGACGACAACATCGGCGGCCTGGATCGGCTCAGCGCAGAGGGAGAACAAGGAGGGAAGAAGACAAAGACTTTAAGACTTTTGCCTTCCACCACAGTGAGCAGGTGCCTGGTGAACTCACTGTGGTGGGTGTAAAATATGTGTTTATTGTGTGTTTTGTTTTTTATTATATGTATGGCTGCAAGGCAATAAAATTTTGTTCAGACCGAAAGGTCTGAATGACCATAAAGGATACTTTGACTTTTGACTTGATTTTGATTTGGCTTTACTTTTCTTTCTGTTTCAATTTACTGATATTTTCTAATATAAAATAAAATAAAAACATAAAATGCTGAAATGCTGAAATTCAGATCAGAACGCATTTGTGGAAAGAGAAGCAGTGTTAAAGCTTCAGTTCTGGTTCTCTTTCCACAGATGCTGTCTGCCCTGCTGAGTGATTTCAGCAATTTCAGCATCTGCAGATTAAAAAAAAATCATTCACTTCTATCCTTCTTCTTTTGAATTCAATTGCCCAATTTTACAGTAATTTTACAGTGGATAACTTTGTTTTCTCAATTTTCCAGTTCTGAAGAACTGTCCTTGACCTGAAACATTGACTCCATTTATCTCTCCATGAATGCTGCTTAATCTGCTGTAAACTTCCCCCATTTTCTATTTTTGTTTTATCCTTATTGTGTTCATTACACGCACATGACAAAATATCAAACAACAGTCGATACCAGCACGAGTTATTACATTGTAAAAGTTACAGTGTTACAGTGCTAAGAAGATTATCAAAAACATCTTTGGGTTTTTTTAGTCAAAGCACAATGCTGCCAATCTCCAGAGACTCCTATCTGATCTCCAGTTAATCAGTTTACGACACCCTGCTCTGTTTACATATTAATATCCTGCGTGATCAGTCTGAAATTCTTTACTCTGATCATTCCCCAATATCCAGCAGGCTTTGTTCTGATACTTTGCTCTGACTATTTTTCTTATCTGGGATATTCTAGAATTCCATCAGTGTGAAACTGTCTCACTCACAGCCTCAAATTATATCTTGCTTCTTGCTCATCACCACTACTGATTCTGTTCTATTGATTAACCTATTTCTTGGAATGCCATTGGCACTAAAAACCATCTGGCTAAGGACGGCAAGGTGGCGCCGCGGTAAAGTTGTTGCCTTACAGCGGCAGATACCCGGTTTAGATCCTGACCACCAGTGCGGTCTATACGGAGTTTGTACGTTCCCCCCGTGACCTGCGTGGGTTTTCTCCGGGATCTCCGGTTTCCTCCCACACTCCAAAACGTGGAGTGTGGAGGTTAAATGGCTTGGAGGTTAAATGGCTTGGTAAATTGTCCCTAGTGTGTGTAGGATAGTGTTAGTGTGCGTAAATCGCTGGTTGACGTGGACTCATCAACCGAATGGCCTACTCCTGTACCTATTGTCTATTGTCTATTAAATAGCGGAGTAGGGGGATATGGGGAGAAGGCAGGAATGCGGTACTGATTGGAGATGATCAGCCATGATCACATTGAATGATGGTGCTGGCTCGAAGGGCCAAATGGCCTACTCCTGCAGCTATTGTCTATAGACTCCGTGGGTTGAAGGGCCTGTTTCTGCGCTGAATCTCTAAACTAAACTAAATTAAATCTCCGGTTTGTATCGAGCCCTGCAAAATTGGTAAGTATTCAACCTGGATATCAGTTCCTGCTTCTAAGAGACCTAGAAAAGCCAAAGCATGTGCAGAGTCCACATTTGTAAGAACCTTCGCTGGAAAAAGAGGGAGAAAATACCTGTCAACACAAGCAATGAAATCTCCAATGTTGTTCAATATGAAAAAAAAGGCTATTGAACTCCAGTCCCATCTCATGTTGTGATGTTAAAGTAAGTGTTAAGCTTCAGTTATTAAGAGCAGAAGATAGGACAGGTCATCACAATTTTGCTGAGCTAAATGTATTTGAGGTAAGTGGGAAGGGCTCTATTAGTATTCATAATGCTGAAGTAAATCTTTTGTCATTCTTTATTCCAATCAATAATCTCCTGACTACCTCAGGCAGAGCTTTTAGATTTATCTAAGTTTCAGAGAACTTTTTGAGAGCCTTCAAATCAAGTGTTTTTCAATTTCAAGCAATTTTTCATACATTCAAAATCAACCAACCATCATGTACTTGACACAGATTGGACTGTTATTGAATCATGGTGATTAATGAGAAATAGCTTGTTGGAGAAAATATATTGATGAAGCAGTTAGGGAAATTTGGCTGAGGGATAATACTGTTGTATTTTCTTATAGATTTCAATTAAAGGTGATAATAGGTCAAAGAAGGTACATCAAATATGCTCAAATGGATAGGCTTGAAGCTCACTATTTAGCACTATTATTCTATACACAAATATGTCATCTAATTTGCAAAATAAAATTGCCAGAGCTAGCCTACATGTCCTCTGCACTACAATACCCTAGGAATGTTTATTTGCAGTCATTTATATTTGACTCCGTTTTAATACAAAAATCTATGTTCAGTCTTCACCCTTGACTTTTCTCACTAATCAGTGTTGAAACAATTGCTGTGCTCTATGCAGTTTGATGCAGAAATATGCTTCCAAAGTCCTAGCTTTTAACTTCTGAAGCGCATATTGCTTAATAATCAGACAATATCAGACAAAGGTCATTGACACAGATTCACAGTGTGTAGTCATAGCCTTCTTCAAGAATAAAGCATTTGACTTTTAAATTAACATTCTGGTGCATTCAAAGGAGAAAACACAAAACTATACGATATAACTTTATTTATCCCAGGAAGGAAATTGATCAGCCAGTAGTCATAAAACACAAAATACATGAAACATGAAATTAAAGTGACGAGTGGAAAGGGATGTGCCAGGATTTGGGATGGGGGGGGGGGAGGAGGAGAGGAGTCAGTCTATCCCACGACAGAAGGGGGAAGAGTTGTATAGACAGGGAAGAAGGATCTCCGGTGGGGTTCTGTACTGCATCTTGGTGGAACTAGTCTGTGGCTGCAACTCCTCAGGTTGACATGTGTAAGTATATATATGTACAGGCCTCCTGGACCTGGAAATTGGATATATCACAGTATTTGATCAGAATTAATTGAGTACCAATAGAGTATAGTATGCAGCCATTGGATTGTGAAAACTGAGAAGATTCAAAACTCACTTGCAATAAAACCCCTTTAAGGCAGCTTACAAAACAATCAAATGGAAGGCATATCATAGTTATGGAGGATAAAATGTTTCTGTTGAATGGGTTAATGTCGAGTGAACAAATATTAATTATCAATGACTGCCATACAAGGCTTAAATAAGCCCTTGGTATCAAGAAGGTTCCCTTTGATCCACTTTGGTAGTCTTAACTTTTTTTGAGAATCTTTACAGTTCTGATCTGTTTGGGTTTGACTTTTCACAGAGATTTCAGACAAAGAACCTTTCTGAAGCTCCCTCTTGTTGCAGCGGTTAGAAGCCATCACTTCAACACTCTTTCTTTGTAGGCTACTGGACTCCCCAGGGCTCTATAGTAAAATGTTAACAAGACCAGCAGGGTGAAGCTAGCTCCATATTTATGAACTAAGATCTACTGAAATCATACCATATTTCCTGCATATAAATCAATATATTAAATTCGTGCATAGGATTTTTTATAGTATGTGAATTTCCTTTGTGGTCTTTAAATGGAAGGACATGACAAGGAAATAATTCCATAGCACAAATTATAGATTATAACCAAGTTATACGTCAGGATTATTTTGGTATAATAACTGCACACATACCTTCTGAATGCATATACATTACCACTCTAACATCACTTTACTAACATAGAAATTCATTTGCCTGAAGCATTAAATATTTTGTCTCTCCACAGATGCTGCCTGCCCTGCCAACTCCAGCATTTTCTATTTTAATAACATTTTATATTATTAATATTTTCTCCAATAAAACAATAATAATTTAAACTAAAAATGCTGCAAACACCCAACATCTATGGAAAGAGGAATAGACTTCATGTTTTAGATTGAGGACCAGTCATCAGCAACATTAACAATCTATTCCTTTCCACTGAGGCTGTTGAGTATTTGCAACAATTTCCTTTTTTGTCTCAGATTTCCAGCACCAGCAGTTTTATGATTTGTTTATTTAAAATAAATAAATTAATACTTCTGTTCACAAATTTCTAAAAATGTAAGGAATATGTTATTGGATTTAACAGTAAAATATGCATTTGCTTAATTATAGATAGCAAGTGATTAAAGTTGCCTGGATCATTCTGTCGCATTTACAGGGCTCTCGCTTAACTTTTTTCTCGGTTGCCAGTAGGGCAACCTTAACAGCTGTTTAGGTTGCTAAATGATAGTTTAGGTGGTCATTGAAGACGGTTTGGATGACGCGTGCGATAATGTGCTCGGACGAAGTGCGTAGTTACCAGTCGGAATTATGCTCAATGAAGCATTCACATATTATGTTCAAGAAGGAACTGCAGATGCTGGAAAATCAAAGGTAGACAAAAGTGCTGGAGAAACTCAGCGGGTGCAGCAGCATCTATGGAGCGAAGGAAATAGGCAATGTTTCAGGCCGAAACCCACCAGTCTAAAGAAGGATTTCAGGCCGAAAAGTTGCCTATTTCCTTCGCTCCATAGATGCTGCCACATCCGCTGAGTTTCGCCAGCACTCTTGTCTACATTCACATATTATTTATGCTTCAAATAACTCGCAAACTAAACATATTCACCAATCAAGACATAATATATACCACAATGACATCAGCAAAATAATAATACAATATCTCAACTATTTTTACACATTGCAATGAATGCAATTTCTATTAGTTCTTTCCACTTCCAAACAAAAATATGGTTGGATTATTCAGCATATGATCAACCTGTGTCAATAAATCCTGGACCATGGTAACATATATGCTTAACCATACACACTACAGATTGATGCAAGCATGTTTTCTGTGAAGGACCGAAAATTACCATGACATGGCCATAGCATGGGTCGTTATTGCTATTGGCACAGAAACACTCTGGCTTCCCACATAATTTATCCATAACAAACTATAGAGGTTGCAAGGAAATTTCTAAAGGCATTTTATGATAATAGCTGTTAAAACCGACTATACCCATCTGACAGGTTAAACATTACACTAACTGACAAGAGATGTCCAAAGGCCATAACTGAGCAAATGTTATTTTTGGTAATATGTTTAAAGGTGTCAAAACAAATAATAATATTGGGAATTAAAACACATTTGACTACATTCCGTTATCAAACATAATCAATGTTCGCTCTGAAGACCATGAAGCACAATAGGGTCAGGGTGTGTGTGAATCAGTGCGGGGTGGATAGAGGGGGGGGGGGTTGAGAAGGCAATCAGTGCGGAATGGTTGGATTGAGGCTGGTGAATTAGTATGTGTTGGTTGGAGTATGTAAAATTGTGAGGGGAGAGCACGAGGGACGTCAGTGGTGTTGAATGGGGGATCATTACGGGATGGATGGGGGGGATCAGTATAGGATAAATGGGGGTTCAGTACAGGATGAATGGGGATAGACAAAAATGCTGGAGTGAGGCAGCATCTATGGAGCTAAGGAAATAGGCAACGTTTCGGGTCGAGACCCTTCTTCAGACTGTTCCCCCCATTCTTCTTGAATGGGGTTGTCAGTACAGGGTGAATGGGGGATCAGTAAAAGATGAATGGGTAGATCACTACAGGATGGATGGGAGGATCAGTGCAGGGTAAATGGAGGGTGGGTCATTACGGGATGAATGGGTGGCACAGTGCAGTATGAATGGGGGGGGGGGGGGGTCAGTACAGGATTAATTGGGGAACCAGTGTAGGATGGATGGGGGGGGTGGCAGGAGAATCAATGCGAGGTGGGTAGGATGATGAATAGATTGGGGGGGAGCACAGGGGATGTCAGTGAGGACTGAATAGAGGAGGGAATGGGGATCAGTGCGGGATGGAGAGGAGGGGGTCCCAGGATAAGAGGGGTGGAGGGGGGCGTACAGAGAGAGAGCGAGAGAGAGAGAAAGAGAGGGATGGTGGGAAGGGGCAGAGGAGTTGGGGAGGAAGGAAGGTCAGCGCTCCTCGGACAACATCGCCCGCTGCCTTGGCCGTCCCTGTCCAACGCCAAAGTGCTACCGCCTCCTCGCCACTGCCTCCCCTCCTCCGCCAGCTGACAGGAACGTGTGGGGCCGAGCGGTACAGCTCAAAGATCATCATTCTTAAGGGGTTGGACAGGCTAGATGCAGGAAGATTGTTCCCGATGTTGGGGAGGTCCAGGACAAGGGGTCACAGCTTAAGGATAAGGGGGAAATCCTTTAGGACCGAGATGAGAAGGAATTTTTTCACACAGAGAGTGGTGTGTCTCTGGAACTCTCTGCCACAGAGGGTAGTTGAGGCCAGTTCATTGGCTATATTTAAGAGGGAGTTAGATGTGGCCCTTGTGGCTAAGGGGATCAGAGGGTATGGAGAGAAGGCAGGTACGGGATACTGAGTTGGATGATCAGCCATGATCATATTGAATGGCGGTGCAGGCTCGAAGGGCCGAATGGCCTACTCCTGCACCTAATTTCTATGTTTCTATGTTTCTAAGATCCTATAGCTGTAGGATCTTTGGTGCAGCTGCATCAGACGGCGGAAGGAGACCTCCCTCTCCCCGCTCCCTCGCTCCCTCTTCCTTGCTCCCTCTCCCTCCCCCTCGGCATGCGAGAGGGGTTGTTTCGAAAGTGGTTATCGCCATTAGCGTGTTTGCAAGCAGCGGCCGTTATCAGGGCGATAGCAGCCGCTGATGGCAAATCCCCAAAAGGCGCTTTCAAAACAACCCCTCCCTCACGCCGAGGCTGGGAGGAGGGAGGGAGGGAGGGAGGGAGAGGGAGGTCTCCTTCCACTGGGCAGGGTGCGGGAGGAGGAGGTGGAGGAGGCGGTGGAGGCCTGCAAAGATACTAGAGGAATACAGCCGCCGCCGACACGAAATGGCACGCTCTTATTCTCCAGAGATGCTGCCTGATCCACTGAGTTACTCCAGTTTTTTGCATCTACCGGTATAAACCAGTATTTGGGTGCCAAGCCAGGCAAAATGAGTCGACGTTCAGGTTGCCCGGCGGCACTTTGGGTGGTCATTGGCACCCGGACAACCGCTAATTTCGAGCCCCGACTTATCCTTCCAATCTAGAAGGTTGAAAATTGGAATACTACTTCAAAGTTTAAGATCATTGCTTGTTTTTGGTGTTTGAATTCAGTACTGATGGAATACTGCATAACTGAAAATACCGAATAAAAGGAAAAGGTGGGGGGCAGGTGAACAGACAGAGTAAAAGTGTTCACCAAAATGATCGCCTAGTTTATGCTTGGTCTCACCAATCTAAAAAATTAGTTAATGTAGTTAATCTCCCCTCTACTCCACCCTTGTCTCGCCCTACCCTTTCTCCTCGCTTCTTTCATCCATCAACCCTTCCACTCCTGTCTTTAAGACGGGTCCTGATCCGAAAAATCGTCTGTCCATTTCCTGACCCAGTTTTGAGTTCTATGCCTCTAAATAACAGCATAGAAGAGGTCCACGATGATTGGACATCTTATTCCAAATAGCATTGAGAGACAAAAATCATACCTATGCCGCAGGGTCTTGCGTGTCTATATAGCTATGAGGGAAGAGTGAAAATAGGTTTATGGAGGCAGCCATATGATTTGCATATGAATACATAAACCAATATATGATCCAGAGGCTGAGTAAGTGATAGATAAGGCACAATGTAAGATTTCCATGGTGGTTTATGAAATTACATACCTGTGAAATATTTTTACTCATTGGGATGATACTAATTGCAGTCTAAATTTAGTTATAGCTTTTACCATTCATTAATGTCCAGTGAAAATCAATGACACTTTTTCAGCCACATGCATCAATCTTTGCTTTTAATGCCTTTCATATAGATAGGTCAGTATGTGTATGGCGGCCAAAGACCCCATTTCAATGCTATATAACTCTTGAGGGGACAAAAGAGATTTTAATGGAATGAAATGTTAACAGTTTAATTTTGTTAAAGAGAACAAATATTATATCCTAATTAGAAAATTACCTCCCACGGGTGTTGAAAAATAACAAAGTGGTGTTGATTTTAAAACGGATTGATAACTCATAGTTACAGTTTGCGTGCAATTCTGGGATTGCATCAAGGTATAAAGGGCCTGTCCCACTTGGGTGACCTAATCCACGAGTTCTGGCGAGTTTGCCCTCGACTCATACTCGCAACATGGTTGACACGAGGCCTTCGTAACTCTCCTTCATGCTCGAGAGTGGTCTCCACGTACGCGAAGCCTCAGCTGGGTCGCGTCGTTTTATTCAATATAGTAAAAAAAAGTCCGCGAGTAAAAAAAGGTCGCCATGGAAAAAATCAATACTTTGTTTACTCATAGGTTTAGTCGTAGTAGGTCGTAGTAGATCGGCATTTTAGTCGTAGGTAATCGAGAGTAGTCGAAGGTAGTCGTAGATAGTCTTCATTATAGTCGAAGGAGGTCGAAGGAGATCGTCTTCACTCTCCACTATTCGGTGTCCAATTTTCCCGAAGTTAGTCATAGCTAGTTGAAGCTGGTCTTCAACATAGTCGAAGGAGGTTTTCCACATAGTCGAAGGAGGTCTTCAACATGTCATTTTTTCAAACTCTTCTAAACTTGCCAATTAGGTCGCACAAGTGGGACAGCCCCTTTAGATGCATAGAAGGGATATGCAAAACTTATGCTAGCATTGAAGAACAATGAAAAGTGCCACAAATGTTGGAACAATGAAGGTTAAGGGAGATATTAAGTACATTCTCCCTTAAGACATTAGAAAGCGAAATAAATTTCCATCTGGTTAATCCAGGAAAATTGACTGAAACTCTGGGGTTAAATGAATTTCATTTATATTGAGGATTATCAATTAGGTCATGGAATCATTTATCAGGGTGATTCATTCATAACCTTTTGTGAAGAAAGAATATGAAAAGGTTGTTAAAAATACAGGTCATTAGAATCAGAGAGAGCTCCTGCCAATAATAGCACAATAGATCAAATGTCATCTCAATTAAAAATATTCTATATTTGTTTGTTTAATTTTAAATTTCTCCTTTCTTCCTACAGATAACAATCATAATTGCAACTAAAATGAATGTGACCTATTCTAAGCTATCTACACTTGGCATATATGAAATACAAACACACAAATATAACTGGGTCAGTATGATTGCCCAAATATTGGGGCAGAACTATATGGAACTGCAAACCGAGACACATCCTCTGTTTGATTGCCATTGTTTCAGAAGATCTGAACTATATATTAAACAGAGGGATTAAGGACAGCGGAATTCACCCCCTCTTGCCTGTGTCTTTTAAAATTACCTACTTATACCTGAATGAAATAAAGCTGCATTTTACTTTACTTTGCATCTTTGCCATGAAGAGAAAGGAAAGCAAACCCTCATTAGCATTTGACCTACTTTCAAATCTTCACTTAACTGAGCAATAGCAGATCTAAAATCCACCTTAAATTGCCTAATCAGTTTCTGTACATGATGATTATTAATAAATGTAGCAAACAGCTAAAGGTCTTTATTTGTGTTTGTTGTGATGTTTGTTCATCCAGTATTTTGAAATGGTTAAGAATGATCAGAGCAGCATGAAATATGGATTAATGGTCCACTCCTCTTCAGACATTTGATCACATTTGACTGATATCTGCAACTTATTATAATTTGCAAATTAATGAACTTCAACCATTAGATTTATGCAAAAGGGTAATTTAATCAACAAGGACATAATTGGCTTAGAGCCTTCCGGCTACTTTACCCACAAGCTCAATGTTAAGATATTTTATCCACACTAAGCCTGTGTTGCCTCTTCCATTTCCAACCGCATGCTTGCTGGAAATGGAAGTAACATCTTATGCATGAAGTAATTTTTGGAATAGGTATCATCACATACATTTGGAACAATAGGTTTTCCAATTGAAATAAAATATAGCTTGATAGATTATGTACCTCAAATTATGAGTGTGACTCAAGTTTTCTTAAAATTGAACAGGTGTAAAACCACACACAACTAATCTCACTATATTAAAGAATATTTTTCAGAGCAGATTTGCAGTATAATAATATTCAGAAATTTTGCTTGCCTCAAAAATGGCTTTCAATTTGCAGGTGCAGCCATGATACAAGTTTAGATCTTACCTCAGATTTTTAGGGGATTTTCCCCTATCACGAAGAAGTCAAGATATAGATGTTTGTGCTATGAAATCCATACAGGGTTATGGATGATCAAAAAGGTATTCATATGATTGGAATAAAATTATGGTCAAAGGAAAGAAAATGGGTGAACGCTAATTGGCATGGACACAGTGGGCCAAAGGGCCTGTTTCCATGCTATATTTCCAAAGTCTAAAGGATAAAAAACATTTCAGTCAAACAGCAGAGAAACAGGCCATTACCATACAGCCATATTTTAAAAAAAGCAACAAGACACACAACATAAAAGTTAACATAAGCATCCACCACAGCGGATTCCCCACATTCCTCACTGTGATGGAAGTCAATAAAGTCTAATCTTCTTCCCTCCTTTTTCTCCCGCAGTCAGGCAGTCGAACCATCTGCAGTCGGGGCGATCGAAACTCATGCGTCGGGGTGATCGAAGCTCCAGCGTTGGGGCGGTCAAAGCTCCTGCGGCTTGGAGTTCCCGATGTCGGTCCTTAACCAGGGACCGCGAGCTCCGTGATGTTAAAGTCCGCAGGCACCCGCGGTGGAGCTCAGAGGTCGATCTGATAAAGGGATCACGGGCTCCGTGATGTTAAAGTCTCACAGGCACCCACGGTAGAGCTCTCGAAATTGGTCTCCAGCAAAGGCTGCCAGCTCCCCAATGTTAGGCCGCAGTGCGGATGGAGATACGATGCAGAAAAAAATCACATCTCCGTTGAGGTAAGAGATTAGAAAAAGTTTCCCTCAGCCCCACATAAAACAAGCTAAAGAACACTAAAAACATACATTTAACACATACTGAAAAAACAACAGAGAAGAAAGGGACTGTCGGACTGTGGGCCGAAGGGCCTGTTTCCGTGCTGTAGACAGTATTGTGCAATTATCATGGTGGTAATGAATGTTTAGGATGGTTAACTTCATATCAATCATGAGGGCTATTTTGTCTTGAATTACTTGTGTTGCCTGAACTATATTCAACCAGACAAGAGATGAATATTTGATAATTCTCCTAATTTGTGCCTTATAGATCTTGAATAGACTTTCGGGTCTTAGGTAAGAGAGGTGGGGTGGTACAGGTTTGTAGGTTAATTGCTTTCGGTGAAAATTGTAAATTCCGTTAGTGTGTAGGATAGTATTAGTGTGTGGGGATCACTGGTCAGCCCGAACTCGGTGGTACCGAAGGGCCTGTTTCCGTGCTGTATCTCTAAACTTAACTTTGCTAATTGTTATAAAACACAAGATACATGAAACATGAAAAAAGTGACGAGTGGAAAGGATTGGGGATGTGCCAAGATTTGGGGGGGGGGGGGGGAGAGGGGGGGGACGGAGGGGAGTCAGTCTATCCCACGACAGAAGGGTGAAGAGTTGTATAGTTTGATAGCCACAGGGAAGAACGATCTCCTGTGGCATTCTGTAACTCCTCAGGTTGACATGTGTAAGTGCATATAAGTACGGGGTTCATGAACTCCACTCGTCCTATTGATAATATAATTTGAGAACTGATATTTCTGAAAAATTGGATATATCACAGAATTAATTGAGTACAAAGTGTGGTGTGCAGCCACTGGATTGTGAAAACTGAGATGATTCAAAACTCACTTACAATAAAACCCCTTTAAGGCATCTTCAGCAGCTTACAAAACAATCAAGTGGAAGGCATATCACAAACCTCTTTAATGCAGTTAGTGTGTGGGGATTGCTGGTCAGCGCGGACTCGGTGGTGCCGACGAGCCTGTTTCCGTGCTGTATCTCTAAACTAAACTAAACTTTGCTAATAACTAAAAGAAAACCAATTGTTTGTAATTAGATTATATGATTTGTCATACACGACAGGATGGTTGTGGATGGGATGTTTCCTTTTGTGGGTAAATCTAGAACTAGGGGTGAACTGTTTAATAATCAGAATGGGCCTCCAATTGAGACATAGAAACCTAGAACATAGAAATTAGGTGCAGGAGTAGGCCATTCGGCCCTTCGAGCCTGCACCACAATTCAATATGATCATGGCTGATCATTCAACTCGGTATCCTGTACCTGCCTTCTCTCCACACCCCCTGATCCCTTTAGCCACAAGGGCCACATCTAACTCCCTCTTAAATATAACCAATGAACTGGCCTCAACTACCTTATGTGGCAGAGAATTGCAGAGACTCAACACTCTCTGTGTGAAAAATGGTTTCCTCATCTTGGTCCTAAAGGAATTCCCCCTTAAACTGTGACCACTTGTTCTGGACCTCCCCAACATCAGGAACAATCTTCCTGCATCTAGCTTGTCCAACCCCTTAAGAATTTTGTAAGTTTCTATAAGATCCCCCCTCAATCTTCTAAATTCTAGCGAGTACAAGCCGAGTCTATCCAGTCTTTCCTCATATGAAAGTCCTGACATCCCAGGAATCAGTCTGGTGAACCTTCTCTGTAACCCCTCTATGGCAAGAATGTCTTTCCTCAGATTTGGAGACCAAAACTGTACGCAATACTCCAGGTGTGGTCTCACCAAAACCCTGTACAACTGCAGTAGAACCTCTCTGCTCCTATACTCAAATCCTTTTGCTATGAATGCTAACATACCATTTGCTTTCTTCACTGCCTGCTGCACCTGCATGCCTACTTTCAGCGTCCTAGCATCCTCCTCACACCTAACACTGCCCCCCAGCTTCGTGTCAACTGCAAACGTGGAGATGTTGCATTCAATTCCCTTGTCCAAATCATTAATAGCTGAGGTCCTGCACTGAGCCTTGTGGTACCCCAGTAGTCACTGCCTGCCATTCTGAAAAGGACCCGTTTACTCCTACCCTTTGCTTCCTGTCTGCCAGCCAGGTCTCTATCCACATCAATACTGAACCCCCAATACCGTGTGCTTTAAGTTTGTATACTAATCTCTTATGTGGGACCTTGTCGAAAGCCTTCTGAAAGTCTGAAACAGGCCCTTCGACCAAATTGCCCATGTCGACCAACCAGCCCTATGTATCTCCAATCCCAGCTGCCCACATTTGGTTCATATCCCCCTAAACCATTGCTAATCCATGTGCCTATGCCATGAGTCATATAGCTTTCAAAATTTCTTCTTGGCAGGGAGGTGGGAACATGTTTTATAGAAAAGGTAGATAAATACTTGATTTTTAAGTGTGTGAACAGAAATGCTGAGTTGAGATCATTATAATATAGATGAATGTGAGGTTATCCACTTTGGCGGCAAAAACAAGGGGGCACATTATTATCTCAATGGGGTTAGGTTAGGTAAGGGGGAGGTACAGCGAGACCTAGGTGTCCTTGTACACCAGTGACTAAAAGTTGGCGTGCAGGTACAGCAGGCAGTGAAGAAAGCTAATGGAATGTTGGTCTTCATAACAAGAGGTTTTCTGTATCAGAGTAAAGAGGTTCTTCTGCAGTTGTATAGGGCTCTGGTAAAACCACATCTGGAGTATTGTGTACAGTTTTGTTCCTAATTTGGGGAAGAACATCCTTGTGATTGAGGCAGTGCAGCATACGTTCACGAGATTGATCCCTGGGATGGTGGAACTGTCATATGAGAAAAGATTGAAAAGACTAAGCTTGTATTCACTGGATTTTAGAAGGATGAGGGGGGATCTTATAGAAACATATAATATTATAAAAGGACTGGACAAGCTAGATGCAAGAAAAAATTTCCCAATGTTGGGCGAGTCCAGAACCAGGGGCCATAGTCTTAAAATAAAGGGGAGGCCATTTAAGACTGAGGTGAGAAAAACCTTTTTCACCCAGAGAGTTTTCACCCAGAGAATTTGTGGAATTCCCCGTCACAGATGGCAGTGTAGGCCAAATCACTGGATGGATTTATGAGAGAGTTAGATAGAGTTCTAGGGGCTAGTGGAATCAAGGGATATGGGGAGATGGTAGGCTCAGGTTATTGATTGGGAACAATTAGCCATGATCACAATGAATGGCAGTGCTGGTTCAAAGGGCCAAATGGCCTCCTCCTGCACCTATTTTCTATGTTTCTATGTTATGATTTTGTTAAACAGCAGAGAAGCTTTGTGTGACCTACCTCTAATTCATGTATTTCTGCTGTTGTACCTGCTCCATAATATCTGGTTTTGAGCTGCCAGATATTTCATTAGTAAAACTGTTGTGTCACCCACAAATATTGAAGGGTGTGTGGAAGAGAGCTTATCTCCACAACTAGAAATGATCACTTCGTTCTGTGCTATAGTCCAGTGTAGTGGGAGAAATCAAGTAGGTTTGGCCCTTGTGCAAGAAAAGAAAGTGAATTAAATGGTCTACATGAGTGAAGTGGCCTACTGTTGCTATAATCTCCCTCACAAAGCGATTCAGTTCTTTCTCCACAATGACATTCATCATTATTCATTATCGATGAAAACATTAGCGACTCAGTGGTGCTGGTTTCCGACGGGCAATTTTGGCAGTGATAAATTAAACAGTGTAAGGGGATTAATACAAATTTGGCAGGTAGCCCTTTATGAGTATTTTCTTTCCCTTCTGGAGGAAGGGAGAGAAAACATTGTAGAGAGTAACATTTCTTTTGTGGGATTTTCTGTCACTGGTCCCACTGCCTGGTTCATGGTAGCTGTTTTTATTATGTCAACCAGATGAAATTAAAGAAAAATGTGCTAAGCTCCCCGAATGTTCAAATTAGTGCCCGATACCTGCTGAAAGACCCCACTGTGCAATTCATTACCATTGTGAAAAATATACATCTTCTAGATGCGCTGGAACACATCCTCAGTGATGTGACCTGGGGTCATTGGGATGTTACGATTCTCACAACATCAGACACCCTCGCCAAGGCGACCCAGCCGGGGTTGATCAGGCCCCAACTTGCGTCCCAGCAGCAACCGCCCATGGATCAGCCCTCTTAATAACTACTCTGCAGGGGTTGGGAGACTCTAGTGCGTGGAGGGACTGGGCTCTGTAGGGTGAGTCCTGGCTGGGCTCCTCCTGCATCTCACCAGGTTTAAGGCCTCACCTCCTTCTCTGAGCAGTTCATTCTTGCCTGATGGATTTTTAGGCCACGGTGGTTCATTAGGCCTTTCCGTAGCTTTATTGGGTGTCTTTCTCACAAAAGACACAGACTGGGGTGCTAACCCAGCCTTTCCCATGTGCCGATTTTCCGTGCCGTCAACTGTCTCTCCAGTAGTCACCAAACTATTCTTGGTTGTCATCCAGTCTATTCCTAGGTGCCACTGGCTGAGCCAGACTTCATGTTAAATGTGGCGGGACAGGGTTTTCCTGCTTTTCCTGGCCCTCACAGGATACTTTTTTTAACAACAAGTATTTAACTATCCTCTCCTCTTTCAGTCAACTTTCATTTAGACTGAAAGAGGAGAGGATAGAGATGGAGCAAGAAATTCATGTATGCTGCTTGACCCACTAAGCGTCCAGTAACTCAATTGTTAAATATGTTCATTAACAGAGCATTCCCAATACTCTGGGATGGAGAATTCCAAGGATTCATCTGAGCCAGGGGTTGATCACCTAGATATCTCGGGGCCAAATAGCCTACCCCTTATCCTAACAAAGATTTCAATCCATCGTCTTCTAACATTCCATGATGGTTCCGGGTTAACCCCACAGGATCATGACTGATACATGTGCCTAGTCCCTGTGTGCAACTCTAGCTTGTAAACATTTGTTTTATATAGCAGGACAGGTTTCTAGGCATTGAGCAAGGCATGTACAATAAATGCTTATATCTTTCAAATTCCAGTATTACATTGCACTTGAAATACATTGTTATACATCTTTCAGTATGAAGACAGGAGTAACTGGATAATGGGCTCTATGCATGTTTCAGTTTACTCGTTTGTTCAATTTACAGCTAAATTCTTCAAGCAAACAGGTTAATGGCTACCTTGGAGCCAGCATGGAGTGTTACAAGGTGATTGATTAAAATCTTCATCAGCCATTTAGCTCTGAGAAACCTAAATGGCCAATCCTTTATCCTGCTGAAGATCTCTCAGAGAGTTTTGGAGTACTCTATTCCAAGGGGCTGTAAATGCTCTGTGAATGAACATTGATAACAACAGATGTTTCAACACTAAGAGAAGCACGACATACAGAACTGGGCAGAATGGCTGAAGAGTCAGAAATTAAAATTGATTGGCAAGTGTTCATTGGGACTCATGCCCAGTCTCAGATGGCTTATAGTTCATTACCATTCAGGTCATGGTGGCAGCCTTGATAAAATATGTGATTCTGTGACTAGAACATGAAGTTCCTTGCAAATTTATACTGCGTAGAGTTGTAATTAAAATCCATCAAGCCTCACGCCTAATGCATTGTCCCATCGATTGATTAAATGCACTGCTTCATAAATGCAGTAAATGGGATCCATCGAGGGCCACACCTCTAGACCTCCAAATATGGGAAAATTGAATTAATAAATAGGTACATCATTCAGCATGGACACGATGGGCCATAGGGCCCGTTGCAATCTTATACAACTGTGTGACTGCAATAGAGTTTAAATGCAGTATAGGTGTGTTTGTAAAAAGGACAAATAGTGCTGTGTTCATTCAGCTGTGCAGTGGGAGACTAAAACTGCCTTCAGTGGCTATTGACAGGGATTGAGGGTTGTATATGTATGGGGATGTGGAGGAATGGTTGTGGCAATCACATTTAGCTCCCTCGCCAAACTGTTATCTGATGACAACCACTGGGCATCTCTATACCTGCACTGAATCTGAATAACAATAGGATTGAGTTGAGATGCTTTTCCTAAATAAACAGATCATCTGTGTTCAGTGAAGTACTAGTTTGCATGCTGTATACTACGATTTATTTGGAGAACTGAATGCATCATACATATTCCATGTTCCCTTAACTTTTTTTGTTTAGTTTGGAGATACAGCACAGAAACTGCATAGGCCCTCCAGCCTGACAACCAGCGATTCCCACACAGTAACACCATCCTACACACACCAGGGTCAATTTACTTTTATACCAAGTCAATTAACCTACAAACCTGTATTTGTCATTGGAGTGTGAGAGGAAAGTGGAGATCCCAGAGAAAACCCACATGCTCACGGGCAGTACGTACAAACTCCGTTCGAACAGCGCCCAAAGTCAGGATCAAAACGGGTCTCTGGCGCTGCAAGGCAGCAACTACCACTGTGCCACCTGCTGCCCACTGCACAACCATGTACCGTGCCACCCTCAACTTGATGAATTTGTTTCCCGATTCCCCATGCATAGGTTTCCAGGTCGCCCATTTACTGATATATAATGCGCAGGAATAAGCAGACACGCATCAATCTACAACACAGCTCAGGGCACATTTGTATCAGCACTCATATACGCATGGCTCATACATGGCACAAGCCACAGATGCAGATGGAGGCCTGCACAATGAAGCTTCTGCATGTATTGTCAACATGCCCAAGGAAGTACTGAAGTACTTCCAGGAAATACAAACAATAAGTTAAAATAAAAATTAACTCTTGCTGTAGCTCTTATTAGGCAACAATACTGCATTCCACGCAAATACCACTCTGAATCCACCGATAACCTTTATTGATACTCGATACCCTGTCCCCCCTTCCCAAAGACATGCATGCGCACACTGGCACCTTAAGCTCAACCCACCCCAGTTTAATCACAATGCTGGCCTTTCCCCACTGTAGCATCTGATCACGAACTGCATCCCATCACAACTAATGCTCTTACTTAGCCTCAAATTCCTAAAAATTATCCCAACAAAATGACACACTCACTTCGCACAAGCCTCTTCTTTCTGCTACCATTCCCCAACACAAAACTAACTTATTTTCCATTCCTTATCTTGCAGTAGTGCAAGGACTGGTGCCTCATGCAATAGAATATCACTGCAGCAAGCTCTCAGAAGTTGCATATGTTGGCCCATCATAGTCCGCAGGTTTGTCTGATCTTTCCAGCTGCCAAATTATTTTTGCCAACTGTTTAGACTGCATTGTGAAGAGCAGGAGGTAGATTTTGGCTATGTCCATGCATGTAAAACAGATGATAGCAGCGGTATCTTATGTGTATCTCTAACCTTGTTCCACTGAAGTTGATGGGTAGAGATGAACAAGAATGTTGATGCATTTTTTCACCTAGCACGGGAGAACTCTTTTCAATCAAACCACAGCAGCAATGTGAGGAGAGCAATGTAATTTGGAGATATTTCTTGCAGCCTCTGATGAATGGAGATTCAGATCTCGTCTTGTCACCATAAACCATGATCAACAATAGCAACTTCCACTGGAATCATCTTTTACTGATGACCTTTTGGTATTCCTTTAGTGATGTGGCTCAGAAATCTTATTGCAAAACTCAAAGCCGTCCAATATCAATAAAAATAATCAATAATTAATCAGCAAAGTGCAGAGTTTAGCTCTTCCTCGGCCATCATGCAAATTTGGCGGTTTTGCGGACCTCTGTTAATAATTTCCTGAGTACTTCCCCATATTTATGCCAAATGCGTAGATTTAACATGGAACAACATTTTGCATGTACTAAGTGCAGGTATATATCTGCAGCTGAACACCAGCATCCATCTGGACTGTTTAGCAACCATTAATTTTGGTTGGTGCTACGGGTTTGAAGCCAGATGGGTAGATCCTGCGGAAATGTACTGCAGCCAGCAAATTCATAGCTCCCGATGAGTACTAATGAGGGCCTCCAAGAGAGGTACTCGAAGGAGAGCTGTGTATTGAGGAGGATAAGAGAAAGCCGGAGGACAAAAATGAAAGAGGAAAACTCTCAAGTAACTACAGAAAAAGTGGAGAGGTGGGCAGAGGGAAACCTCATAGCAGCTCCAGGTGTGCAAGGGAAGAAGCAACAATGTGGGAGGAAGAAAAATTAGACATGAGATGCATTTAATTTCAAATAACTTTTTTTAATGCATATTTATGCAGTATAACAATTCTGCAAAAAAATATCAAATTTTCAATAGAAAATCTCAGCAAAAATATATATCAGTGTGCTGAAGTCTGCTTCTGAAATTCAGCTCCTTTATAATCAACAAAATCGTTTTTGGGAAGTGGAGATCAAATGTCATCACATTGCATGATCTAGTTGGCCTTCATAACAAGAGGGGTTGAGTATAGGGGCAAAAAGGTCCTTCTGCAGTTGTACAGGGTCCTGGTGAGGCCACATCTGGACTATTGTGTGCAGTTTTGGTCTCCTAATTTGAGTAAGGACATTCTTGCTATTGAGGGAGTGCACACAAGAATTCACGAGATTAATTCCCGGGATAATGGGACTGTCATATGGTGAACGAATGGAGCGACTGGGCTTATATTCTCTGGAATAAAGAATGAGAGGGGATCTTATAGAAATATAAAATGATTAAGGGAGTGGACTCTCTACATGTAGGAATCATGTTTCTGATGTTCAGGGAGTCTAGAACCAGGGGCCAAAGTTTAAGAATGAGGGATAGGCCATTTAGAACTGAGATGAGGAAAAATGTTATCACACAGAGAGTTGTGAATTTGTGGAATTCTCTGCCTCAGAAGGCAGTGGAGGCCAATTCACTGGATGCATTCGAAAGAGAGTTAGATAGAGCTCTTAGGACTAGCGAAATCAAGGGGGTATGGGGAGAAAGCAGGAACGGGGTACTGATTTTGGATGATCAGCCATGATCATCTTGAATAGCGTTGCTGGCTCGAAGGGTCGAATGACCTACTCCTCCACCTATTGTCTATGTATCTATGTATGTACTTGTGGATGTGGCATGGAGATTATTGCCAATGGAAAGCTTTCAATTTTGTTTCTGTGCAACCAGAGGTCCGCTGCTGCTTCACAGCACTGCTCCAGAACCTACTGTTGCTATGCCACAGCACTGCAGCTCCACAGCACTGCTGCTGCTACTCCACGGCATGGTTGCTGCACCCACTGCTACTACTACACAGCACTGCTGCTCTACAACATTGCTGCTACACCTGCTGCTGCTACACCTGCTGCTCCACAGCATGGCTGCTGCACTTGCTGTAGTGCCAAAGAACTGCAGCTGTACATGCTGCTGCACAACACTACTGCTGTACCTTCTGCTGCACAGCACTAATGCAGCTTCACAGCACTGCTGTTGTGCCTGTTGTTGCTGGTTCTCAGCACTGCTACTGTGCATGTACTGCAGCTTCTCTACATCACTGCAGCTGCTCTGCACCACCACTGCTGCTGCTGCACCACACAACTGTTGCTGCTGCACTGCACTGTCGCTCTGCAGCACTGGTGTTAGCTGCTGCCCATCACTACCAGCACTCCATGTTTGCCACCATCTTCAGTCACCCCAACCTCTTTCCATTCCACAACCACCCAATTAACCAGGCAATTTTTCAAACGTTGCTCCTGCCCAGACATGTGGTCACACAAGCAAATCAGTAGTCTAGTGAAGCACATGTAGAGGACATCGGAAGGCCAGCAGCTCACACAGATTATTTAGGTCAGGACTGATGTAGTTGTGTGGGGGAGGTGCATCAGTGCGCAAAACCAGGCATGAATACATCTGCATCATTAAACTGAGCAGCAACTGAAACATTCTGTCAAATATTTAGTATCAATAACTACATCGACAGTATACCATGTAAACCCAGAACTCACTTCATATTCAGTGTAACTACTTCCCCTGAACATCATGGTTGAATCAGCAAGACCATTTGGGAGTGATCTGTATGAGTCTCCGTCAGACTCTGTTACGTTGAGTGAATACACACATAGAAAAATATTAAAAACTATTCAAAACACAGTAAAGGATTAAAGGATGTTAATTTTAAAAGATGCTCTAAATTCGCTGAAATAATTTGCTACCACTAAAGCTAGGACTCTCTTTGAATGCATGGTATTTCAATTTAGTCTGTAGCTGTAATGCGTTTTTCACAGTTTTCCGAACTACAGGAGGAGATAGTGAGAGCAAAAAAAGAGTTGGTGTTTTGGCAGGTGATTACGATGCATGATTAACTTGTGGCCATCGAGTGGAATAAGATAGCTTGCCAATGTTTTGCTGCCTGCAAATTATGGCTTCTGCAGGCAGCCAGTGCACCATGACCTGTTCGCAGCCTGCCTGTATTCACAGCAGCCTCAATATTGTTAATGGGTTGCACTGCATAAAGCAAGCCTAATGGTGGAAGTGTATTGCAAATGGTGTTGCCAGTCAGATTTTTACATCAGTATTTGCTGGCTGGCAATGGAAGAGAGTGGCAACACCTGCTCTTATTCTCAGGGGATCTACTGCCAGTATTAATGGAGAACAAGGAAAAGTGCAGGCATTAGAGGTGGAGTGGTACTATTGTACAAAAGGCCTCTCAAACTCATGACAGAAAGCCATTGCGGATAGATACCAGTAGAAATTAATGTTAGGAATACAGTCCAGGACACAGATCACCAAAGATGTCCGATTACCTCATGCAAGAGGCCAACATTGATGAATACTTTTTCAAATAATATATCCCACACACCATTTAGTCAACCCCTTTCACTGCTTGTTCCATCACAACCCCTCAATCCACAATTTATACTAATCAGGACACAAGGCAAACATTCCCAAGTGTTATTTAACAATTTAATGATACTTTATTGTCTCATATACCGAGGTACAGTGAAATGCTTTGTTTCGCATACAACCTAGTAAATTAATATAGCAGACCTTACCAAGGCAGTATGAAAGTGGCACCAAAGTAACAAAAATTCTTTGACCGTTCCTGTCTTCTGCATGCTGCCCACGTGGCAGTGGACAGACCGCGCTGGATTCCACTTTGTTCCTGGTGCCCCCGCTCCCCCCGCCCTTTGTTCTCATCACCTCCCTCCCTGCCCGTTTGCCCCTTGGTTCCTGACAGCTCCCCACCAGGTTGCCCCTTCGTTCTCGTCCACCCTCCTCCATTAGGAACCCCGTCATTCTCGGAAGCTCCCCACTGGGTAGCACTCACTGAGACCCTCCTCGCTGTCATGTTCCCACATCTCAAACCTTGCATTAAACAATGACAATAATATGGGAGGAATTAGCTAGTAAACAGTGATAACCATTAACCTAAGCAGCATGGTTACTCTACCTCTCGTGGAGAAGGCAGTGTTTAACTGGAAACAGCAAAAACTAATGGAGGAAGAGTGGCTTGTGCCCATGTTTGTGTCCACAGAGTAGACAGCACTTAACCACATGGGAATGCCCTTCATTGATCCAATCAGCGAAGAGCAGTCATAGAGTCATACAGCAAGAAACAGGCTCGTCGCCGTTAACTCATCCATGACGAACAAGATGCCCATCTAAGCTTGTCCAATTTGCTCGCTTTTGGCCAGATCCCTCTAAATCCTTTCAACCCATGTTCCCATCCAAATGTCTTTTAAGATTGTTACTGTATCTGCCTCTACCACTTTCTCTGGCAGCTTGTTCTATATGGAAAAAAGTTATCCGCATGTTCCGATTAAATCTTGCTCTCTTAACCTTAAACTTATGATTCTCCATCCCTGTATGCGTTCACCTTAACTATGCCCCTAGTGAATTTATACACTTCTCTAAGACCACCATCAGCCTCTTGTGCTCCAATGAATAAAGTTGTAACCCACACAATTTCTCCCTTTAACTCAATCCCTGAGTCCTGGCAACATCCTCGTAAACCTTTCTGTACTCTTTCCAGCTTAATGGCATCTTCTCTATAGTAGGGTGATCAAAACTACAACTCACTGCTCCAAGCGTGGCCTCACCAACGTCTTGTACTACAAAGCTGGTGGCGTCTTCAATCCTGATCAGTCCCTCACACTTCAAACACTCAAACCATTGCGATGAAGATATTTAAGGCTATTTAGGGTTTGGCCATGCTAGAGGCAGGAAACATGTTCCAGATGTTGGGGGAGTCCAGAACCAGGGGCCACAGTTTAAGAATAGGGGGTAAGCCATTTAGAAAGGAGATGAGGAAAAACCTTTTCACACAGAGTGGTGAGTCTACGGAATTCTCTGCCTCAGGAGGCTGATTCTCTGGATGTTTTCAAGAGAGAGTTAGATAGAGCTGTTAAAGATAGCAGAGTCAGGGGATATGGGAAGAAGGCAGGATTGTGGATGATCAGCCATTATCACATTGAATGGTGGTGCTGGCTCGAAGGGCTGGACGGCCTACTATTGCACCTATTGTATATTATCTAATATAATTCAGATATTGTGACAGAGCATAATTTAGATGAAAGCACCAAGGCAGGATCTGTGATGGAAGACACAAGGCCCAAGTGTATTGGAGCCAGGGTGCAGGCAAAGGTGTTGCAGACTACCTTCAATAGGGAGCTGGGCCACACAAGAGTTGTGCTGCGGAGCATTTTGATGTGCCATGGCAGTGAAGATAGGCATGCTTGGCGCAAGGGGAAGCCTGCCAGAGAGCTGGCATTCCCATTAAGGAACATGCTTATGAAACCAGTCATGATGCAATGACCGAGGACAAATGTTGCAGCTTTTATTGCAGCACCAACAACAACCACCCAATCAGGTTAGTTTACTTTATTGTCATGTGTACCGAGGTACAGTGAAAAGCTTTTGTTACGTGCTAACCAGCCAACGAAAAGACAATACTGCAACAAGCCATTCACAGTGTACCGATACGTGATAAAGGGAATAAAGGGAGAAATTTTGCTGTAGGAGTAGAGATTTAGAAGTGTGGATCGATTGTAATGTGTGATTGTAGATCTGCTTCTGCGGCTAGCAGCAAATAGTCGCCTAGATTGGGCATCATATTGGAAACAAATGTTTGGAGTTTTTTTACTGCCGTGGTCAGGGATCCAGACACCACTGGACACAGGGATTGGACAAATCCTTAGCTGACCAGTCCCGCTGATGTGTTACCCAAGGGACGTGCAGCGGTCCCAGGGGTATATATCTATTCTCACAATACTCATGGTCCCACCCTTCCCACTGAGGGTATAATATTGCCCTAAACACTCACTAGCAAGGTAGCTTCCTGCTGACAGTCATCATTGCAGCCTCATTATCTCAGCTACGCTCTACAACAAGTGCCATGCTGACTATCCTTTAGTACCTTCGAGAGAAGATGGGAATGAATTTCTTTAGTCAGAGGGTGGTAAAACTGTGGAATTCATTGCCACAGACAGCTGTGGATGCCAAGTCAATGGATATTTTTAAGACAGAGATCGACAGATTCTTGATTAGCAGAGGTGTCAGTGGTTATGGGGTGAAATCAGGAGAATGGGGTTGAGGGGGAAAGATTGATCAGCCATGATTGAATGGCAGAGTAGACTTGATGGGCCAAATGGCCTAATTCTTCTTCTAGAATACATGACTATCCCACTGGTGTGTGAAGATTCCTGGTTTGTGCAAAAGTCAGCAAAGCATTACTTCAGCTTCAGTGTTCTTGAAATGTAGATAAAGAAATACTAAACAAGTGCAAAACACTCCCAATGTGTGTAGAATTATAGCAGCAACCAGAAGCAATAAACCAGCAACTGAGGAGTAAATACCTGATAATAGAATCATAGAAAAATAGATGCAGGAGTAGGCCATTCGGCCCTTCGAGCCTGCACCACCATTCAATGTGTTCATGGCTGATCATCCAACTCAGTATCCTGTACCTGCCTTCTCTCCATACCCCGATCCCGTTAGCCCCAAGTGCCACATCTAATGCCCTCTTAAATATAGCCAATGAACTGGCCTCAACTACCTTCTGTGCCAGAGAATTCCAGAGACTCACCACTCTCTGTGTAAAGAATGTTTTCCTCATCTCGGTCCTAAATGAATTCCCCTTATCCTTAGACTGTGACCCCTTGTTCTGGACTCCCCCAACATCGGGAACAATCTTCCAACATCTAGCTTGTCCAACCCCTTAAGAATTTTGTAAGTTTCTATAAGATCCCCCCTCAATCTTCTAAATTCCAGCGAGTACAAGCCGAGTCTATCCAGTCTTTCCTCATATGAAAGTCCTGACATACCAGGAATCAGTCTGGTGAATCTTCTCTGTACCCCCTCTATGGCAAAAATGTCTTTCCTCAGATTTGGGGACCAAAACTGTACGCATTACTCCAGGTGTGGTCTCACCAAAACCCTGTACAACTGCAGTAGACCTCCCTGCTCCTATACTCAAATCCTTTCGCTACGAATGCTAACATACCATTCGCTTTCTTCACTGCCTGCTGCACCTGCATGCCTACTTTCAATGACTGGTGTACCATGACACCCAGGTCTCGTTGCATCTCACCTTTTCCTAATCTGCCACCATTCAGCTACCCTCATGTTTTTGCCACCAACGTGGATAACCTCACATTTATCCACATTATACTGCATCTGCCATGCATCTGCCCATTCACTCAGCTTATCCAAATCACCCTGCAGCCTCCAAGCATCCTCCTCACACCTAACTATGCCCCCCAGCTTGGTGTCAACTGCAAATTTGGAGATGTTGCATTGAATTCCCTCGTCCAAATCATTAATATATATTGTAAATAGCTGGGGTCCCAGCACTGAGCCTTGCCGTACCCCACTAGTCATTGGCTGCCATTCTGAAAAGGACCTGTTTATTCCTACCCTTTGCCTCCTGTCTACTAGCCAGTTCTCTATCCACATCAATACTGAACCCCCAATACCGTGTGCTTTAAGTTTGTATGCTAATCTCTTTTGCGGGACCTTGTCGAAAGCCTTCTGAAAGTCTAGATATAACACATCCACTGGTTCTCCCTTATCCACTCTACTAGTTACATCCTCGAAAAATTCTATCAGATTTGTCAGACATGATTTACCTTTCGTAAATCCATGCTGACTTTGTCCAATGATTTCACCACTTTCCAAATGCGCTGCTATCCCATCTTTAATAACTGACTCTAGCAGTTTCCCCACTACCAATGTTAGACTAACTGGTCTGTAATTCCCCACTTTCTCTCTCCCTCCTTTTTAAAAAAAGTGGGATTACATTAGCTACCCTCCAATTCTCAGGAACTACTCCAGAATCTAAGGAATTTTGAAAAATTATCACTAATGCATCCACTATTTCTGTGGCTACCTCCTCGAGTACTCTGGCATGCAGACTATCTGGCCCTGGGGATTTATCGGCCTTCAATCCATTCAATTTACCCAACAACACCTCCCGGCTAACCTGGATTTCACTCAGTTCCGCCATCTTATTTGACCCCCGTTCCATTGCTATTTCCGGCAGATTATTTATGTCTTCCTTAGTGAAGACAGAACCAAAGTAGTTATTCAATTGGTCTGCCATGTCCTTGTTCCCCATGATCAATTCACCTGTTTCTGACTGCAAGGGACCAACATTTGTTTTAACTAGTCTCTTTCTCTTCACATATCTATAAAAGCTTTTGCAGTCAGTTTTTATGTTCCCTGCCAGTTTTCTTTCATAATCTATTTTCCCTTTCCTAATTAAGCCCTTTGACCTCCACTGCTGGATTCTGAATTTCTCCCAGTCCTCCGGTAGGCTGCTTTTTCTGGCCAATTTGTATGCCGCAAATCTTTTGTTTTTATACTATCCCTGATTTCCCTTGTTATCCATGGATGCACCACCTTCCCTGATTTATTCTTTTGCCAAACTGGTATGAACATTTTTTGTACTTCATCCATGCAGTCTTTAAATACCTTCCATTGCACATCCACTGTCTATCTTGGCCAATTCACAACTCATACCTTCAAAGTTACCTTTGTTCAAGTTCAGAACCCTTGTTTCTGACTTAATTTTGTCAATCTCCATCCTATTGAAGAACTCAACCATATTATGGTCACTCTTGCCCAAGGGGCCATGCACAACAAGACTGGTAATTAACCCTTCCTCATTACCCAGTCTAGAATAGCCTGCTCTCTCGTTGGTTCCTCCACATGTTGGTTGAGAAAACTGTCCCGCATACATTCCAAGAAATCCTCTTCCTCAGCACCCTTGCCAATTTGATTCACCCAATCTACATGCAGATTGAAGTCACCCATTATAACCGTGTTACCCTTGTTGCACGCATTTCTAATTTCCTGTTTGATGCCATCCCCAACTCCAATACTACTGTTAGGTGGCCTGTACACAACTCCCACTAGCGTTTTCTGCCCCTTAGAGTTTTGCAGCTCTACCCATATCGATTCCACATCCTCCACGCTAATGTCCGTACTTTCTATTGTATTAATCTCCTCTCTCACCAGCAACGCTACCCCACCTCCTTTTTGTTTTTGTCTATCCCTCCTGAATATTGAATATCCCTGATGTTCAGCTCCCAGCCTTGGTCACCCTGGAGCCATGTCTCCGTGATCCCAACAATAGCATAGTTATTAATCGCTATCTACACCTTCAACTCATCCACCTTATTACGAATGCTCCTCACATTGAGACACAAAGCCTTCAGGCTTGTTTTTACAACACTCTTACTCCATATACAATTATGTTGACATGTGGCCCCTTTCACATCGCTCCCTATTACACTTGGCCATACTCTCCCTTTGTGAGCTTTCTTTCCCGTTAATTCTGGGGTCATTAACCATCCCTTTACTCTCTTTCCCTTTAACTCCGCCCTCGATTATCCCATTTGACACCCCAGCCCCCTTATTCAGTTTAAAACCATCTGTGTAGCAGTGGCAAACCTGCCGGCCAGAATGCTGGTCCCCCACCTGTTAAGATGCAATCTGTCCCTTTTGTACAGTTCCCCCTTACTCCAAAACAGATCTCAGTGATCTAAGAATCTAAATCCCTGCCCCCTGCACCAGTTCCTCAGCCACACATTCAGGTCCCATATCTCCCCGTTCCTGCTCTCTCCAGCACGAGGAACTGGAAGCAAACCGGAGATAACAACCCTGGAAGTCCTGCTTTTCAGCATTTTTCCAAGCTCTCTGAAGTCCCGCTGCAGAATATTCATCCCCTTCTTTCCAACATCATTTGTGCCAACATGCACGACCACTTCTGGCTGTTCACCTTCGCCCTGGAGGATTGTCTGCACTCTGTCCATGACATCCTGGATCCTGGCACCAGGAAGGCAGCACACCATCCTCGAATCCCGTCTGTTGCCGCAGAAACCCATGTCCGTACCTCTCACAATGGAGTCTCCAACTACAATGGCATTGCCTGACTTTGGCCTCTTTGGTTTTGGCTCAACAGCCCTTTTTGTTTTGCAAGCCAGTCCGTCGCTCAGTGCGATACCATCTTCTGTCCCGGCAGCTTCCACGTGGGTGAACCTGTTCACAAGAGGTTCAACACCCGGGGACCTTTACATTCCATGTTTTCCTCCCTTTCTCATCGTCACCCACCTTCTCTCTTCTAATGCCTTGGGTGTAACAATCTTACTGTAGGACTTGTCGAGGAACGACTCAGTTTCTCGGATGAGCCTGAGGTCATCCACTTGTTTCTCCAGTTCCCCAACACGGTCCTTCAGGAGCTGTACCTGGATGCACTTCTCACATTCGTAGCAACCAGAGGCACCAGCAGTGTCCTTGACCTCCCACATACTGCAAGCATCACACTGCATCAGCTTGCTTGACATCTCCTTCTTTTGCCTCGGTCTCTCCGAAGACTCTTGAGGCAAAGACTCACACTTTACTCACAGGGCACTTCCCTCACAAGGCTGCTCCCCAAGAGCTGCCTTGCTTATATTGACTGTTAAATTGCCTAATTTACAAACCAAATTCATCAGTTTTCAACTGTTTTCCCCCTCTGACTCACTGAGAACTCTCCTCCCACTCGGGCTAGAGGCAATCAGTGCTTTCTCCTGCTTCTCTTTGTTAATCTTAATAATCAGTTGACCACACCTTTAAGTGGGGTCAGCCAGATTTACCATCCAAAGTGTATCCGAAGGACACTCAGGAGACCACCTCATTTTAAAGTATAAAAATCACATGTATATTTTCAGTTGTGTTTAAAAACTCAAAGGCTTTCCTTGATGATCCACTTACTACCTCTCCCTTACTGTTCCACTGAGTGTCTCCTCACTCTCCTCCTGCTCTTCCTTCAGCACCCACTACTTCCCCAAACTCTTCCCACACTCTAAATATCCACTTATAACGTACCTCAAATATTCACCCATTCCTATGTTTGTTTAAGCAAGAGTCACAGGTGTTTAATTGTCATATGTACTGACAAACAGAACAATTAAAATCTTGCAGTCATATAACTGGCTTGTAAACACAATATACATAATGTATAATAAACAAAATAAATCAGTAAATTAATAATGCTAATACTCGTGCAACAAAAACCCAAAGTCCTGAGTGTAACCATAGACTGTTAAGACAATGATGATCAGTTACTGCAAAATATAAGGCAAGGGAACAATGGAAAATGCATTGTCTTCTTCTTTAAAAATTAAATGTAACAGAATATCATTTTAATTGTGATTATTTTGTTTCTCAAAAGATACGGGCCAATTCCTAGTGTATATCAAAACCTAACATGACAACCTCAGAACATAAATCTGGTCAAATTAGACCATGGGATGTTTCTCGAGGCTCCACCTGTAATATGAAATGTAGAGTTTCCACTGATGATGAAAGCCAGGAATTTTAGAATCATAAACTGGAGAGATAATTTATTGAGGATGTTCAGTGAAGTCCAATATGTTATGAAATAAATCATTTGAATAATGGGTTTCATCGTCTTCCATGTGAAACTGATTCTGTAGGAAGAGCCATACTAAGGGGAGTTATAACAAATATTGTTGCCTGATTTAGTCAGTGATGCAGTTTTAAGAAAAGTGCAGAATTTTTTAAAAGGCTTTGATAATAATGTGTATAAGCAATGACAAAAGAATATGGTTGTGGTTCATTACTAAATTACTGGACTAGGACCACAGAGGCCTGGTCCATCAATCCAGAGACTCAAATTCAAGTCCCACTTTGACAACTACGGAATTTAAATACAGTTAATAATATGGGAAGTAAAATAAATGGTTTTGGTGATGCTGACCACGAAACGTTTGGATATTATTTGTCATAAAAAATCCAGCTGGTTCACGAATGTCCCTTTTGGGGCATAAGCCTGCTAATGATTTGGCCTTTATGCGAGTCCAGACTCACAACAATATGGTTCACTTTTAAAATGTCTCCTGAATTTTGTTAGCAAGCTTGGTGGAAAAGAGGAACACTGGTCCTGCCACCACCGCCCTAAATGTAAATATAATAATATTGCCTAATAAACTCAAACACTTGTAGTCTGGAAGTTTCTGACAGTGCCATAGATCATTGCTGGAGATTACTGATGTGTTAATAAGTGATTAGTGACCTGGGACTCAGCAGCTTATGGGAACAATTCTGTTTAGCCGTTCTCACCAGCAGAGTGGGAAATTAAAGTTCTGATGGGTCTTTTTAATTATGTGTTTCAGCCTATAAAGATATGTCTTAGCTTAATGACATATCTTCAGCAGATATGTCTTAGCTTAAATGAGGCCTTTCTCAAGTTTTAAAATGGATACTTTTTCATGACAATATCAAGAACTATTATTAAGTAACATTGTATTTTCGTTGAAAGACACAATCGTAAATTTGCAAACTATTTTGTAATTTTGAAAGACATACATTTTACACAACAGTGACAATCTGCATAATTACTACAAAACAACTGGACAACCTTACAAAAATCTCCAGATATATGGACTGCTTCATCATTTTCCATTTAAAAGGCATGCAGGCTGTAATCGATTATACATACTTTATGTATTATATTATTCTATTTATTATGCTGTGAGTAGTTAGGAATTAAATAATAATTTGCATATTGGTATGAAGATCGGAATCTTACATATATTGAAAGTCTGTGGGGATTACTACAGAAATTAATGATTTGATAAAACATTCATGGTTCATTTTTTAATTAAGCACATGGTGTGATCACGTATACACAATGTTAAATGACAGAAGTAAAACTCAGGTGCTTCTCTTCTGCTACACCCAGTCTCCACCATTGCCTGAGGGTACTTGTTAACATGCTGTATTCAATCAAAACAAAATAATAATTAAGCATTACCCATTGAGCCACACCAACTAGCCTGAAGATAGTAATTCAAATATTACTATTGGGTATGTGGTGCTGGAAGCAGGTGCACTGATATTCACACAAGAGTTTTCTCTTGGGCACCTGAGATGTTAATGCAGCAGTCTCAGGCCGTCAATGTCCTTGGTTGTGTAAATGAGAGCCTGGATCTCACATTGAGCTCCCCAAAGGAGTTTTTTCCCAATCCCCAATGGACTCCTAATTAAAATCACACTTGCCTCTTTGTGACACAAGGTATCGAGAATAGCAAGCTGCGATATAATGGGAGTAACTTCTGTGAAAGACTGTGAAATGGTTGAATATATATTTCAGAATTTGCAAAATATTTCCTTTATAAAACTTGTAGCAGGGTAATGGACTTCCTTCTGACTGAATTTCACACATTTCTCAGGAAATTAGTAGAAAATCATTTATTTTAATATATAAATCATATTAAAGGAAATTGGAAACGGAGATGAAGAGATTTTCCAAATAGGATGTACACATAAAATTCAATCCCAATTTATTTTTAGATTTCCAGATATGAATCCCTTACTTCTTGAAATTGTATGGATACTGCTGATGTTGTTATTGCAGCCATGTTTCTGACTGGAGGCACTGACCATCAGAAGAAGAGAAAACACAGGCTGGATAGAAATGATTCCGAGGTTGAAACAGTATAGGAGACAGTGGGAAGGGTGTAATAAAACTTACTTTCTCTCTCCTACCAGAACCATATAAACAGAGAAATGTACAGCACATAGGAATCTGAGGGGTAACTTTTTCACACAGAAGGTGGAGGGTGTATGGAACAAGCTGCCAGAGGAGGTAGTTGAGGTTGGGACTATCCCAGTGTTTAAGAAATAGTTAGACAAGCACATGGATAGGACAGGCTTGGAGGGATATGAACCAAGTGCAGGCAGGTGGGACTAATGTAACTGGGACATGTTGGCCGGTGTGGGCAAGTTGGGCCAAAGGGCCTGTTTCCACACTGTATCATTCTTTGGCTCTATGACACAGATATGTCCTCCTCTGGCCCCCTTCATCCATGCTGACAATGATGCCAATCTACACTAATCCCATTTGCCTCCATCGGGCCTGTAATCCTCATCCCCCTTGTGATCTCCTCCTATTCTCTCTCCTTTCGCTATGCTCTTTCCTTCTCACATCTCCCTTTCTTCAATGGCACTCCTCCCATTCCTTCCCATTTGCTGCTCCTTCCCCACCCACATAACTGCTCCTGCTTCGTTACACAACTCACTGCATTTTAAGAGGTAAACTCTAAGTAATGGATAAAAACATATAATCAAACATCCTGGTGCAAAAGAACTCAGGGAAAGATTGGTAGTGACTGGTGTTATTGTTATCTTCATTTGCTGTTTGAAAGCTGTGCTGTAAATCACAAAGCCCTCGGATCAGAAACGTTAGCTGCGCTGCACAGAATGCCTGAGTGGTGCCTGTAATATTGTACTATCATTGCGACATGTTCATTATGGTATTTTTATCAAGTGTGAACATTGGAATACACGCTGAGAGATGCCGACATGAAAGATAGCCTAGATTGTGCTTCACTGTGGGCAGTTGTTCCAAAGGTACCACCACCATCTGCCATCTGCTGTTTGGCACATCTTTGACTTCTGCTCTTGTGTGTCCGAGGTCAGATTTCAGGATATATCTGACCTCCCGTTCAATTGCTGGAGTCAACACTGAGGACAACGGCAGGTATGAAAAATAACCAGCTGAGGGGCCGGACACTCTTTACGCCATCCCCTCTGCTTTACTCCAGACGTGGACACCAATCAATTTTAGTTCATTTTGTTTATTTTTTTTTAATTTGCTGTGTACTTATAGAAACACAGGAAATAGGTGCAGGTGTGGGCCATTTGCCCCTTCGAGCCAGCACCGCCATTCAATATGATCATGGCTGATCATCCAAAATCAGTATCCCGTTCCCACTTTCTCCCCATATCCCTTGATTCCGTTAGCCCCGAGAGCTTAACGTCAGTGCTTTAATGCATTTTAAATATTTTTAATTTTATTATTTTAATATATTTCAATAGATTTTAAATGCCTCTGAATATCCAAACCAATTAAATCAGTGAGAATGTCCTTGCATGTTGTAATCTATCAAAGTGATCAGAGCAGAACTGCAGGTGTGTCTCAGGCACAGCCTCCTGTGTCCTGGTTACCACTTACAATCTAGGCTGTCTTGTGGATCATCCATTGAATGGAGACTTTGGCTCAGCTCATCTTGAAGGGAAGTGAGTCCTTGGGATCAGAGTGGGGGTGCAGTGCAAGCAGTGGGTCAGATCAAGAATGATGGGCCCAATATTACAGCAAATCACCAACCATTTAGTCTAACAAGTCCACGTCACTGTTTATGCACCAAATGAGCTTCACCTGTCTAATCCTATCAACATCTCCAATTCCTTTCTTCCTCGTGTGCTTATCTCATTTCCCCTTCCGTGCATGAAAACTACTCATCTCATTTACCCTCGGTGTAGAAAATTTCACATTCCATGTTTCCATGAAAATTTCAACTCAGTTTCAACTAAGTTTTCCCCAGAATTCCCAATTGAATTAATTTGTAACTTATATTTTACGTCTTAACTCCATGTCAGACCGGCAAACTGAAGCATTTTCTCTAACTATTAAACATCTTCACAATTTTAAAGATCTTTCAATCTTCTCCAAATATGTAGTTACAGCCTACTCAAATGGATATAATCTCTCAATGCTGATATAATTTCACAAAATATTTTTTGCAACTTCTTGGCATACTCATATATTTTTTATAACATGCAAACCAAAACTGTACACCATGGCCTAAAGTCTGGTCCCACCAAATGTTGCAATGATTTAGCAGTTTCTCTGCTTTTAAAATGAATCCTAAATTCATTTTATTTATTTATTTTTCAAGTTAACTGGTGCCCTCATGTTGGATGGACTGGAGATATTTTTTTCCAGATTCAACTGTTCCTTTGCCCCATTTAGATACTCCAAGAAATGTGTGCCATCAGTAAGCTAAGTGCTGCTGGCAGGCAGTTCATACAAATTCAAGGCTTTGAACAAACAGGCAGATGTTATAGTTGTCGCTAACTACAGATAATTAGCAGATTCTGTTGTGACCTTATCTGCATCTGTGTTCAGGATGCAAGCTTGGGATAACAGCAGATGTTTGTAAGTGAACAGATACACGAGGAAAATAATAAACATGACAAAAAAACTAACATGAAACAAAATATTAAGGCGAACGTTGTAACCAATAATTCAATCAGGACAGCTTTACTCATTGGTGTCACCCTTCAAATTAGTCACATCCCAGGGAAAGCAAACATTCATGTGGGCCCTGATATTGACAAGATGGAGTAAAAACAGACTAGGAGGATTGGGTGTGGAGTGAGTTGCGCAGCATGAGGATTGGGTGTGGTGTAAGGAGCTTTGGGCAGAAAACAATTTACCTGGTGGTAATTTAAATCAATCAAGCCAACCTTTGTTTTAATAAACAGGATTCCCACCCATGGAGGTCAAGCTGGTCATGAATCAGTGATCTTTGAAAGTTAGTATCTCACCAACCCTCACCAAACTAATATTCATAAGTATAACACACCTCAAAGAAGATTAAAGGGGCAGTCTTTAACATTTAACCACTTTTTCTCACAGAGCATGGTGAGTCTATGGAATTCTCTGCCTCAGAGGGCTGTGGAGGCAGGTTCTCTGGATGCTTTCAAGAGAGAGCTAGATAGGGCTCTTAAAAATAGGATATGGGGAGATCTGGGGTGGATCAGGGGATGTGTGGAGAAGGCAGGAACGGGGTACTGATTGGGGATGATCAGCCACGATCACACTGAATGGCGGTGCTGGCTCGAAGGACCGAATGGCCTATTGCTGCACCTATTGTCTATTGTCTATTTTCTTCAAGATAAAAGTTTATTTTGTTTAGCGAGCCTGAAACATCAGGAGGGTTGTGTTTTATTTCATCATCATGGGCTAGGAATTCTACCGTGGTGCATATAAAACATGGTCTGAGTGATAGCCTAAATGTGAAATGCATCCAATATTTGTACCATAGTTCTCTCCGCAGATGGATTCACACATTGAGACTATAGGGTACATATTAATGATGGCAATCAAAATGTACTGAACACCAGACAAACTGGGTTGACATTGGTTTGTGCAAGTGGTGACTATGGATAAGTGCATAGAGAATGGGCCCATGATAGTACAACACTTGGTATCGTGTTTTTTGTTAGTGTTCACACATGGGAATATAATTCCTGAATGGGGAGCATGATGATGTAGAGCTTAGATATGTTGTGAACATTTCAAGTAAATCGCAAAATATTTATCATTTTCCTCATGTATTTGTTCGCTTATCAACATCTATCATCGCCCGCACCACAAGCAACATAATTACCCAACATAATGATGTTGCTTAATCTTTTTTTAGGATTGTTATACAGCAAGTGGATAGAAGAATGACACACAGAATTTAAAACAGTCTCTTATAGAATGTTTAATGTAATAATAGAAAAAGATGAAAGTAATTAGAATTTGAGAATGGCTGGAGCAAAGATCATGAGCAAAGGCATAAACTGCTGGAAAGCAATACCAGGGTAGAACGATTTAGGGAGCAAATTCCACATTGCGTGACCTAAATGATGGGTCTGACACAAAAGGTGGAGTTGCAAAGGTTGCCAGAATATAAAGGGCACACTAAATGGAGTGCTTATGGATGAGACAAGTCAATAAGGGACCTAAATGTGACCAATATTATAAAATAAATCCTTCAGTTATTAAAAGCAGAATGTGGATGGATAGCAGAGAAACACTGGAGATATTCCACACAGGCAAAATAAAGCATATAGACTAATGAAGATGGCCTTAATAGCCATCGATGGAAGTGGCAAGGATCTGTGGGCCTCACAATATTCACTGCTACATATTTTCTATTCACTGAAGAAATGCAATTAGCAGTAGAATTTGAACCAAATAGTGAAGAAAGAAGAATTTCTGCATTTTCTGATTTTGTTACAAATACATGGAGATATTCAGAATCAGATACAAATCAGAAAATACAAAAAATATACATGGAAATGTACTTCAAACTATGATAAGGTTCAAACTTATAAAAGATCAATTTAACATAGATGTCACGAAGATCTTCCTTAGAACAGGTTTAAATATGCCATCACCCTTTTCAGACCGCATCCACACGCATTGTTCACAACTTGGATTAATTAAGAATCTGGGATATAATAATAATAGCTGATGGAGGAAGTGGAACGCAGCCTTGCCCCACTGGGATCCTCTTTTTTTGAGTTGGTGGTAAGAAAAATAGTTGAAGCAATTTAGAAAAACCTCTCCCTTGCATTAATCGTGCACTGTGATTTGGGACTGGTTGATGTTGACACTGAACCTCCAACTGGGAAAATAATCCATTTCCCAACACTCCTCACCTTGAAGAATACAATTTCACCTTCAACGAAACAAATTTTGCACAGACCATGCTTCATCATTTATAAAATTAGGGCATTGCATCTGACGATGACACAGTTATTGTGGAGCAGAGGGACACTTCCAAATTAATGCTACGGCACTGAATCTCAGAGTGCCTTTTGAAACAGAATTTCATTATGCTGATTCTCACAGATACAGAGTTCAGTGAAATGATGAATATTTGATAAAGCAAGATTTAAAATAAAATAGCATGCTTCCTTTGAATTAATTTGTAAAAAACCTTTATTGTTAATGGTGAAATTTACCTGCAGTACGTGTAAAATCTAACAGTATATTTGTATGAAAGCAGCATAAAAATCATTTTAAACCAATAGGGATTTTTATTCAGCTCTATTGGAAATATCTTCAAACGGAATAGAGTTTCTATGTTCCTTAACAACATTGCAATTTAACCCATAGCTGTAATCTGTAACGTCAAGACCGTCTGAAAATCTATTCTGTGATGGAATTGCCATCTGCTTAAGAACTGTGGAAGTCAAAAACCAGATATTCTTACCAAAGCTTCCATATGTTGTTTTCTCACCAAATGATGAGTTTAATTTCATCACATTCTTTCATAGATGTTAAACTACTTCATTACAATGAATATCATTCAAACACTCCAGTTTCTAGTATTTGACTTCACAAACCTATGATTCCGTTTGTGGTGGTCTTCTGGTTTGAGTTGAATTAAAAACAGTTCCCAATTTAAAATAGTTTTTGCAACGTCTTTGATGTATATGCTGATGATATTTTAATTCCACAAATACAACATTTTATTGCTATTATTTGCATCATGTGTAGATCAATAACTACATAGCAATCTCTTTGAAATTCACTTCTGTGGTTGGTTTCCCTTCTGGGAGCTTTCCTTCCCTTCCAAGTTTTATTTTGATTAATTCCCGTGTGACACACTAAAGCTTTTAAAAACTAATATTCAACTGTAATTTACATCGTAATTAAATATTTGGAGAAAAATGTTGAAATGCCATAACGTTTGAAGTTATGTTGTTATTTTGCCACCAGATGCAGGGGTAAGCACCATGGGCTCACTTGGGGTACAGGAGCTTGGTACACAACCTATGGTCATATTTTACTCATACAAAAACAGCTTTTGGGATCCTGCAGGCTCTAAAAGCAGAAATGTCAAAGCATATCTATATCCTTAAAACCAAGGTTGTTTGAGGAAAATTGAAGCAGCTGACAGACAACAAGAGGAAATGGATCATTCCTGTTTTTCCCTGTAAGCTAAGAACCATGGTGTGCTCCTTTAATTTATTTCAGAGCGATCTGAGCTTTGCAGGCAATGAAAGCATTTAATACCCATTCCTAGTTTCCCTTGAGTTGATCGCTTGCTGAACCATTTTAAAAGGCATGTAAGAGATAACAGCACTGGTAAGTCTGGAATCATGTAAAGGAGAGGCTAGATAACAATGGCAGGCTTCCTCCTCTGAAGGACATTGATGAACCACAAAGGTTTATTCAATAACTTCTAGTTTTGTGATTATAATTATTGGTTTAATTCCCAAATTATTATTTTGAATTTTAATTCCACATTTGACATGGTTGGGTTTGAATTTGCCTAGATTTATTAGTTCTAGACCTTGATTGTTAGTCTAAGCCTATGGCCAACTCAGCTGGTAATTTAACTGCTACACCAGCACTACACAATGCCATGGACATTGTATAAACTGCTGTATATGATGGAACTCAAGTACTATCTTAGGCTCTGTTCGCTGACACCTACAAATGGAATTCATAAGATATTTCATTTTCTAATATCCATCATAGAATTGAATAGCATTCAATCAACCTGTTAATGGTATTTATAGTGAAAACAGTTCTCTAAGGTATGATATCATTTGACAGGTATGTTGGAAAGAAAATATTATGGGGAAACAAGTGGAAGAATATGAGTAATAGGTTTGCTCTGAGAGCTGGAAATGACTTGATGGGCTGAATGGTCATTTTGTGTTTAGAAAAGGTCTATAATAATGAGTCCTATTGCAGGGTCTCAACCCAAAATTCAATTCCCTCCACAGATACTGCCTGACCCGCTGAGTTCTTCCCGTAGTTCGTTTTTTTGTTCAAGATTCTAGCATCTGTAGTCTCTTGCAACTTCAGCTGAGCATTTGACGTGTACTGGCTGTGATCCAGTCACAGAAATAATTTACTGAGATGCAACAAGATCAAACTATACAATCCGTCAGATCCAAGCCAAACAGAACCATTCAAGCAGTCAAATCCTGCTTGTTGTGCAGAGAGATCCTGTTCCCTTAACTTGCCTTCTGCAAGCACTCTCATGCTGATCTTTGACCTATAGTTTTCAACTACTTCAGTTGCTAGTGGACTTTTTCTTACTTACAGTATCTACTCTCTCCTTAAACTCACTAATACATCCTCTGCAGTAGGTATACTTGTCGTGGTGCTGTATGTGTGAGAATCACATAAACTATTCATATCTGGATTGACACTCATTAGTGGTCCATGACAATCCTCCCCCCTGAATATGCAGAAGAACAAAAGAATGTATATTCCAATGTTCACAGTAAGATACATTGAAAGTGAGCTTTCCATTGGAAGTCACTGAAGCGTGTTACTTTACAATGCTGTCAGTGTGGGGAAGTGAATGATTGACTGAACACAGATATTAGGACAACAAACAGAAGATGCTATCAGTCATTTCTTACCAGCATTTGCATTCATCTTTAGAGGGGCAACATCCCCTGAAGAAAGTGGATGGGATCACTCACACAAAACAAGTTGAAAGAAACAATATCTTAATGAAAAGTAAAGGTTAATCCAGCTAATTCCTTGAATCTCTTGTCCGTGACAAAAAGACATTCAAGTGATCTGCCAGACTCTATGCTCCTGCACAAAGATCTCCAAAATACACTACATCAAAAAGATCCAGTTTGTGTCTGTGATAGTGCGGGCCAAAAATAAGATGTGGAAATTGTCTCTCATTATATGCAGAGAGCATTTAATCATTGTGAAGTAGTTATCAATATAACAAATCAAGTACTGAGTGCATCCAGACGCTATTGACTTGCAAGTCAGAATAAGTTATTCTAACATTCTACAAATCAATGGTGAGAAAAGTTTGGGAATGCAGTTTATGTCAGCCTACCTCAGAAAATTGTATTGATGTGGTGGAGAGAATTCAGTGAAATGTAATTAGTGCAACTTTGGGCCTCGGGGAACTGAGGTGTGTAGACAGGCTTTCACTGGAAGAAAAACAAAGAAAATTCGATGTGTTTCTTTCAAATGAAAAAAAGTCAAGATATTTCCAAAGGGGGCTAACTTGGATTATAAATATAGATCAGGAAACCACAAATCCAAAGTTCATAAACTTGAATAAAGTTTGAAATTAACCACAATCTAATAGCTTAGAAGATATTTAGGATGGACTGATACACCATTGGTATAGATACTTACATTGGTTAGCTTGCAACAAAAAGCTTTTCACTGCACCTGGTACACGTGACAATAAACTAAACTGAAACTGAAATCAATTCACACTTTCGTAAGAGGCTTCAAATGAAATGTATTGAAAAGGGAAGCTGTACCATATAACATATAACCATATAACAATTACAGCACGGAAACAGGCCATCTCGGCCCTTCAAGTCCGTGCCGAACAACTTTTTTCCCTTAGTCCCACCTGCCTGCACTCATACCATAACTATCCATACCCTTCTCATCCATATGCCTATCCAATTTATTTTAAAATTATACCAACTAACCTGCCGCCACCACTTCCACTGGAAGCTCATTCCACACCACTACCACTCTCTGAGTAAAGAAGTTCCCCCTCATGTTACCCCTAAACTTCTGTCCCTTAATTCTAAAGTCATGTCCTCTTGTTTTAATCTTCCCTATTCTAAAAGGGAAAAGCTTGTCCACATCAACTCTGTCTATCCTTCTCATCATTTTAAAGACCTCTATCAAGTCCCCCCTTAACCTTCTGCGCTCCAGAGAATAAAGACCCAACTTATTCAACCCATCTTTGTAATTTAGCTGTTGAAACCCAGGCAACATTCTAGTAAATCTTCTCTGTACCCTCTCTATTTTGTTGACATCCTTCCTATAATTGGGCGACCAAATTTGTACACCATACTCCAGATTTGGTCTCACCAATGCCTTGTACAATTTTAACATTACATCCCAGCTTATGTGCAATAGGATAAACATTGCATTGGAAATGTTACATCCCTATTTATTTTGTAAAATGCTTTGAGTGAATGAGGCAGTTTGTTTTATTCCACCCCAACATGAGCAGTAATCCAGGGATTTACCTTAAGGTTCCTGCAGACATTCTTCTTTTCTCCACTAGTGTTGATCAGAGCTGGCAGCAGTAATGACTGCCCCTCTGCTACTCTGGTGGACTGTTCATGGGTTCTGATGGAGCAGCATTGAGACTGAGGAGCCTGCCTACCCAGTCTCTTAACAGTAAATAGACACAAATAGCAGGAGTAACTCAGCAGGACAGGCAGCATCTCTGGAGAGAAGGAATGGGTGATGTTTTGGGTCGGGACTCTTCTTCAGAGCCTTAACAGTAATCCTTTTACAAATAATTGGAAATTGGCTGCAGGTAGCATATAGTTATTCAAAGTCCTTTTCAGTGTTTTTAATTGATTCTTACTTCATTCATCTGTTTTAAACGTAAATTATTTAAATATTTTTTATGTTCGTGTATTTTTTTTTGTATGAGCAGCTGTTACTGACCATGAGTGAGAAATTCAAGGTCATTGCCAGCACCAGTAAACCGCAGGACACTTGTGTCAGAGGTCTGATAGAGACCCAGTGGCAGGGCGCTCTTTGTGGGTCAGCTCAAGTCTGGCTTAGTGTCTGAGGGTTCAAATCCAGGAGCAGACCATACATGCACTGTGCTGAGGGGCTGGGAGTACTTCACGTCTGGCACTTCCGTTTTACATCACCCACGGCTGGGAGACGTGGTGCAGCTCCATTCGATTGAAGTGGGTTGCTGACCTTGAATGAGAAGACGAGTGCAAGGAAATGTTTTACAAACATTTTCCTTCCTAAAATTATGTGACTTTTACTGAATTGTTTTAAAATGTTACCAATCAATTAACTCCATTTCAAAGGCTTTTGACAACAGTAATCATCAGAAGGTTATCAAGGTTGTCCAGGGTCAGGGTATCAGAATATGCCACCTCATGCTCATTGCTACCTTTGGATTGCTCCACCTCACAGGATGGCCTCAACTATCAGAACAATTGGACCCGATGGGCTTCATAAAGCATGTGAGGCCATCAGAGTATTAGTAAGGCAAATGTTTGGAGGGCTGGATTGAATTTGACCCGATGAAAAGGAATCATAGTTTATTTGCATTTTTTTAATTATTGCTCGAAAAACATATTTTTCGATCTGGTGGGTAGGCTATGGTAATTAATTTCTTTCTCTAGAATTAAATACTCTTTGTTCTTGCTTTCATCCAGATTGGAATAATTGAAGAAATGGGATATATTTTCAACCTTGTTTAAGAATAATGGGTAAGCCATTTAGAACGAAGATGAGGAAACACTTTTTCATACAGAATTGTGAGTCTGTGGAATTCTCTTCCTCAGAGGGCGGTGGAGTCTGGTTCTCTGGATACATTCAAGAGAGAGCTAGATAGGGCTCTTAAAGATAGTGGAGTCAGGGGATATGGGGAGAAGGCAGGAGCGGGGTACTGATTGTGGATGATCAGCCATGATCACATTGAATGGCGGTGCTGGCTCGAAGGGTCAAATGGCCTACTCCTGCACCTGCTGTATATTGTCTATTGGTAGAAATGAAAAACTGGTAATGATACATCAACCTTCCATTGTACTCTTCACTTCTAGTGTTGATAATGACAGGTGGCACACTGTCAGCACCAATGTTCTGCCCTGCTGAAACAGAAAATTACTTCCAAAACATGATATCCATGACTTCTGAGTTGTGGGCAAAAACCTGTTCACAATCCCCACTACTATGGTGGAGAGGGAGATTTAGGGGGACCATGTAAAGAAATTATGGCTAAGTGCAGAAATGCTTTTATATTACAGGGTATATAAAGGAGTGGATGTTCGCTCTAAAGTTATATGAAGCCTTGAATGGACATTGTCTGGCATTCAGCGTTTGGCTATGGGCATTGCACATTAGGCAGGATTTACTGAACTTGGAATGGCTGCAGCACCATATCACCAGAATGATGGTAGGGCAAAATAGTTTAATTATAAGAAAAGATGACATGACATGTATTCCCTCATTACACAAGATTAAGATTTTATGATATGTTAAAAGAATTTGTTGGAAATACTCAGCAGATCAGGTAGCATCTGTGGAAAGAGGAACAGACCTAATGTTTCCGGTCGATTACATATTATCAGAATGCTTCAGACAAAATGGTTATTAACATTAATTCTATTTATTTTGCTATAGATGCTGCCTGACCTGCTGAGTGTTTCTATCATTGTGTATTTTTCAAGATTCCAGTAATCTTAAGTTTTTGATTTTCTAATGATTTGCTAAACTAGATAGAAATGGAAAAATTATTTCCTCTGATGGGAGGCATAAAATGAGGGCCTGCAAATATAAGCACATAAGTCATGTTCAATTCGTTTGAGGGGCTGAATGATCCACCTATGTTCCTATATAACGGTTAGTTCATTGGTTCATCATCAGACGAAAGCAACATATATTTTGCAAATCAAGTGTTGACACCCACGTCTGTGAGAAATACTGAGAAGCTAATGGTGCATTTGTTATAATGTAGATGCAGAGATAGAGCACAAAGTCCCTGTTAAATATACCCAAATCCATTAGAAAGCTGTAACCTCTGTGGTTCCGGTGAGAAGAGGATTATTTCATCTTTGTTGAAGAATCTAACTGAAACAACTCGTTAATGCTGGAGTCACCAAATGGACAAGGACAATGCGTAGAGTTGGCTTGTAGGGCTCAGCGGCCTTATGTGGATTTTTTTGTTCCTCTGAAAAGTAGATACAGAAACACACTGCCTGAAAGTTATAGAAAACCAATGTTTAGATGCCTTAATGGTATAAAAATGTTAGAAGACAAAAACATGGAAAGAAAGTAATGATGAGAGACCAAAACAAAAAGTTGGTGGGATAATAACAGATAGGACAAGCCAGCCTCAGGTAGTGCATCCTATAGGTGAGAGCAGCAAATGATGGGAAATTATTCAATAGGACGGCAGACTGGTAGCCTGAGGCACATAGTTGATATGCTCACTTACTCTGAATAATCAAACATAAACTGTTGGATACCTGCAGGCTAAAACAACAAGTCTAAACACAATAGCAAATTTATACTGATTCACAATTGATAACATGAGGCTCATTAAACTCAGTTAGAAATAGTGTCAGTAACAAAAGTTAATGGACAGAAAATTGTGTCATCACCACAAGATTCTGCAGCTTTTATGCTTGTGACATTGTGATCAAATAACTTCTAGCTTCCTATATTTTGTGAAATGGCTGCAATATTTTGTATCATATAACATATAAGCAGATATACAGGCCTTACGATGGAATAGCTATTGCAAAATATGTTCGATAAATTGTGACAATTAATAGGTCAAACGTTAACCAGTTTTAATTTTGAATCAAAAACAGCTTGCTATAAGAGCACCCTGAAGTAGATAGAATGTTTAAATGCTGGTTTAAACCAAAGATAGACACAAAAAGCTGTAGTGACTCAATGGGACAGGCACCATCTCTGAAGAGAAGGAATTGGTGACGTTTCGGGTCGAGACCCTTCTTCAGATTGGATATAAGGAATGGGTGACATTTCAGGTTGAGACCCTTCTTCAAACATGGTAGCAGACCATTTATGAAGGGCAACACAGTGCTTAGAGACAAGACTGGTTAACTGTGGGAACAGAGGGGCCCCTTACAGTAAGAGTATGTCAACCACACTTCCAAGACTCCGGATTTAAACACAAGGATCAGAATTTTAACATCAAGGCAGTGGGAACCTAGATTCAAGCAAAGCTGATGAAAATAAACCCATAGGCAGGAGAATCAGCACAAGATGACTAATCACCTGATTTTCTTTCCATAAAGACTGATCATAGTAGGTCAGGAATAACAGAGATTTTAGCAGCATGACTGAGAAACTACTTTCATACGTAGGGATTCTCGTTGTCATTAAAATACAATGTAAATATTGTTAAAATTTGCATTTTTTCCCCTTATTTTCATCTGATATGTATATTTTTTCATATATATATATATATATACATATACATCCCTGGGATGGTGGGACTGTCATATGAGGAAAGATTGAAAAGACTAGGCTTGTATTCACTGGAGTTTAGAAGGATGAGAGGGGATCGTATAGAAAACATATACAATTATAAAAGGACTGGACAAGCTAGATGCAGGAAAAATGTTCCCAATGTTGGGCGAGTCCAGAACCAGAGGCTACAGTCTTAGAATAAGGGGGAGGTAATTTAGGACTGAGGTGAGAAAAAACCTTTTCACCCAGAGAGTTGTGAATTTATGTAATTCCCTGCCACAGAGAGCAGTGGAGGCCAAGTCATTGGATGGATTTAAGAGAGAGTTGGGCAGAGCTTTAGGGGCTAGTGGAGTCAAGGAATATGGGGAGAAGGCAGGCACGGGTTATTGATAGGGGACGATCAGCCATGATCACAATGAATGGCGGTGCTGGCTCGAAGGGCTGAATGGATCCTCCTGCACCTATTTTCTATGTCTATGTCTATATACACGTATAGTATATATAAATATCAAGCGTTATTTTTCTATCCTAACAATGATTTCAAACTTAATTTCTCCAACTGAACGGGGAGTTAAAAGTGATTTATATTTGCTGCTTCTTCATTTTCCCTTTTGCCTTGTGTGAGAATATATCAATCTGACTGGATTATCAGTCTGCCTGCTGCCTGTGCTGTGGCTGCTGGAGGATACAGAACCCTTGTAGAATGTGTCAAAGTCAAACTAAAACAGATGAACTCTGTGCTTTAGACCTTGCTTCAACTTTGCCGACAGCCTCATTAGAGGATAAAGGTGAGTGCCATCCGATCTCCACTCCTCATAGGACATGGGCTGTCAAGATAACCCACAGATGGAAGATATGGTGTGGGCAGGTTGTTATTATTAAGGGAAAAGTAACTAGCTCAGCAGAAGCATAAGGAAAGATTTCCACTGGTCAATATGTGTAATATGTGATTAGAATAGTATTCCGATTAAATTGTGACTCAAACCACTCATCACACCCACTGCCACTTGAAAGTTTTATTTTATGAATAAATAGAATATTCATATTGTTGGCTGAAGCACCATTCAATTTGTAAAAAAGTGGAAAAAAAGAGGCCCAATAAGCCCCATGCGGTGTCATCTGCCTACACGGAACCACTTCCACCTTTCTCATTTTTATTCACATTGATATTTCACCTTGTTATATCCAGATTATTACGTTGTACACTTAAATGTCATCTTTATTTTCTGAATTATTAATCATTGAAATTCCAGCTTACTTAGTTGCCAAAGGTTGGCATGGTCATGAGAGACCTGAAGCACAATGATATATTTTACTTCGGAGTCACGTGAGTGACTACGTGAAGACCCCGCCAGCACGCATGCGCGACATATCGTCGTGCGCATGCGGAAGCGACGGTCGGGAGGAGCGGGGCTCCTCCAGCGTGAGTTTAAAAAGCTCACGCCAGGTAAGTCTCACCGAAGGAGTGAGTCGACCATTATGGAAGGGAGAAAATCAAAGAGAGCGGCGGCCAAATCAGCGGCTAAGGACAGCAGCCAACGGAGAACCGCCTCTCCAGAGCTACAGGTTCTACCTGCAGCTCCCGACTTTTCGGACTTTGAGACCGTTGGTACGCCACGGTCGGGGAAAACTATCCGGAAGTCGGCCGGGGCCGACTCAGCGGAGTCCGGTCCCGAGGGCACCCCGCTCGCTGGCAGCGACGGAGGTCGCCTTGACCGCATTGAGCGGATGATGGAGCAGCTGCTCCAACGTGACCTGCTAAAGCAGGGGCAGGATCACAGTGGGACCCCTAGTAGGCCCACGGCAAGTTCCTTTCGAGGACTGCCTAATGTATCCCCTTCTATACAGGGGAGCATTGAGGGTCAGAACTGGGCTGACCCAGAAGAAGGGGAGTTGGCTGAAGCACCTGCAGCGTCAGGGGTGTGTGAAGATTATATGGATGTGGTGAGCAAACATGCCATGCCCAACCAGAAGGGCCTACCCATCCACCCCAAGCTGGCTGCCAGCATTGATTATATGGCCACTAACCAACTTCAGGAACAGGCCATCAATGCCACAGCAGATAAATATATGGCGCCAGAAAACTGCAAGTCATTAAATGTACCCGCGGTGAACAACCCGATATGGGGAAACATGAGCCCCTCGAGTAGAGGGCAGGAGATGAAACTTCAGAAGATCCTGAAGCTCCTTACCGCAGGGATTACTGCAGTAGCCAGAACAGCAGTGGGAGTGGACATGCCGGAAGAACTACAAGATGCTTTGGCCTTACTGTGCAACACACAGTATGAAATAAATAATTTCAGGAAAAGCATTATAAAGCCGGCGCTTAACCCCAAGTTCGCGGGGTTGTGTAAGCCTGGGAAGACACAGCCTCCAAGCCTGCTATTTGGGGAAGATCTCCCCAAACAGGTTAAAGATCTTGACGAGGAGGCTAAGGCTTTGGGCCTTATTAAAGTACCTGGGTACACTAAGCCTCATCACCCACACAGAACGCACCCCTACGCACCCACCGGGCAGAGTTACCCTAACAGGTCTGCCGGTGGTGAAAGCTCGAAGGCCGGCATACCTGCACAGCGGTCTTTTTTAGGCCAAGGCCCAGGCCGGCCTCCTTGGAAGATGCGCCACTCCCAGAACACCTACAACCAGCCGAGGAAGCAAGGGCAGAAACCTCCACATCGGCAGTAACCATGGAGGTAGGTGGGTCTGGGATCCCCAAGAACACTACTGACCTAAATTCACTCTGCATAGGGGGCAGGTTGCACATGTTCCTCGAGAGTTGGCTCACTTTTACCTCTGATCCTTATATACTCAGGAGTATTCAGGGCTACAAAATTGAATTTATTCACGAACTCCCTACCCCGGTACAGCATGCGCCTAGTCGGAAATTCGTCCTTTCTCATAGAGATAAGGCAGCAGGGCATGCTGAACTACAGAGGTTAATAGAAAAAGGGGTAATTGAAAAGGCCTTTAAAGAACCTCAGGAGTTCGTGTCTAATATATTCACTAAAAACAAAAAAGATGGCGGGTGCCGCATCATCATAGATTTGACCGACCTGAATACTTCTGTCCAGTATATTCATTTTAAAATGGACACCTTCGACACTGCTACTCAGCTTGTAGCCAATAGGTACTACATGGCATGCGTTGACCTTAAAGATGCATACTATTCAGTACCCATACACAAGGATCATAGGAAATACTTAAAATTTATCTGGATGGGACAATTATGGCAATATAAAGCTTTGCCTAATGGGCTATCGTCAGCACCCAGATTGTTTACCAAGATATTGAAACCAGCTTTGGCCTATTTAAGGAAACAGAATCATACTGTTATGGCCTATCTTGATGACATCCTCATAGTGGGGGAGAATTTGGAAATGGCTACTTTGGCAGTCACAGCCACGAAACATATTTTTCAGATACTGGGGTTTACGATACATCCAGATAAATCAATATTGGAACCCTCTACCACCATGAAATATTTGGGGTTCATTATTGACTCAGTGCAAATGTCTGTCACGTTACCACCAAGCAAGGTGGAAGACCTGATAGAGGCTTGCAGGAGCCTCTTTGGCATTAAGGTCCCATCCATTCGGCAGGTGGCCAGGGTGATTGGGAAGATAGTAGCTGCATTTCCTGCAGCACAATATGGGCCCTTACATTACCAAAATTTACAAAGAGCAAAAATTACGGCGCTCAAAAATCATGCTGGCCATTTTGATAGGCCCATGAAAATTCCAGAAAAGGCAAAAGCTGAACTATATTGGTGGATGGGTAATGCCCAAAATTGTTCCAAACCCATGACTATCGCCAATCCCTCGATCACCTTACAAACGGATGCCAGTGCCAAAGGGTGGGGAGCTACTAACACTACCTCTAGCTGTGGAGGTAGATGGAGTGCACCAGAGTTAACCCTATTTAAAAACTTAGGGATTAACTATTCAGAAATGCTGGCAGCATTTCACGGACTTAAAGCATACTGCACTAACATGCACAAAGTTCATGTTAGACTACAGATTGACAACACCACGGTGGTAGCCTATATTAACCACATGGGCGGTGTAAAGTCGATATCGTGTGATGAATTGGCCAACAATATCTGGCACTGGTGTCTGCAAAGAGGAATTTGGATCTCTGCAACTTACCTACCAGGTAAACTAAACACAGTGGCAGACACCAGATCACGGAAATTCAACGACAACATAGAATGGATGTTGGATCGGAAAGTGTTTACAGATATTGTAGAACGTTATGGGACACCAGATATCGACCTTTTCGCGTCCAGGCTAAATCACCAACTACCAACGTATGTTGCTTGGGAGCCAGACCCGGGGGCGGTAGCGATGGATGCTTTCTCGCTACACTGGGGGGATTTGTCTTTCTACGCTTTCCCCCCTTTCTGCCTCATCAGTCGGGTCTTGCAAAAAATCAGGCAAGACTCCGCATCGGGTATCTTGGTAGTGCCCGACTGGCCTACTCAACCATGGTTCCCTCTGGTACAAAAGATGGCCACAGAACCCTGTGTCAGGGTGAATAAAAGACCAAGCCTGCTTGTTCATCCTGTTACAGGAGAAAGTCATCCATGTCATGATCGTATGGATTTGTTAATTTGCAGACTTTAAAACGGCCACTTCATGGACTCGGACTCTCCAACAGGACCATTGATACTATCACGGGAGCCTGCAGAGAGTCCACAAGGAAGCAGTACTTGACCTCCATCAGGAAGTGGGAAAGATTCTGCGTGACTACTAAAACTACATACGAAACCGCCACCATCACGGAAGTGCTGGAGTTTCTGGCTACCCTTCATTATGATGAGGGTTTAAGCTACAGCGCCATTAACTGTGCCAGGAGTGCCCTATCGTCTTACTTGGGCAAGGGGAGTGACCAATTGGGAATTGGGTCACATCCCCTGGTATCCAAATTTATGCGGGGAATATTTAATTCTAATCCCCCCAGGCCCAGATATAGCCATACCTGGGACATCAGCACGGTATTGACGATGCTGCGAGGATGGACACCGAACACGGGACTCCCTTTGGCCAAATTAACCTACAAAATGGTCATGATAATGGCACTGATCACGGCGCAACGGGTCCAGTCCCTGCACAAACTCAGTCTGGATGCCATGGCAATTACCAGTGGGAAGATCACATTCCAGGTGCAGGGACTATTGAAGCAAGATCGACCCAGAGTGTCTGGACATACTTTGGAGTTCCTGGGTTACCCAGCGGACACTCGTCTTTGTATCGTTACGTTGATTCTGCGATACATTTCAGTCACTAAAGATCTAAGGGGCACGGAAACAGCTTTGCTTGTCAGTCACAAGAAGCCTCATCACAGGGTCACGGTGCAAACCATTTCCAGATGGTTAAGGGTGGTACTGGATGCGGCGGGGGTGGATACTAATGTGTATAAATCTCACTCCACCAGGGCAGCATCCACCTCGGCGGCTAGAAGGATGGAGGTACCACTGGATCACATCCTGGCCACAGCGGGTTGGAACAATGAGAGAACCTTCCACCGCTTTTATAACAAACCCGTGACCTCCCCTGACAATTATGCAGGGAGGATCTTAAGTGCTGCCAGTTAAATAACCCTTTTGGGACACAATATTGTGTTTGGTATGAATAAATACCTGTTTTGTTTTTCAGCCAGTGTCTTGTCTGAATCACGTCCATCCTCTTATCCCAGCTTTAGCGGTGTGTGAGCATGGAGCTTCCAGGGCATGAAATCACAGAGCTTTGAAATCTTCACGTAGTCACTCACGTGACTCCGAAGTAAAATAGTAAGATTAAACGAGAACTTACCAGTTTGAAGTTTGATCTTTATTTTATGAGGTGTCACGATGAGGGATTACGTGCCCTCCGCTCCCGACCCTCTATTATAAAGATCACCTGGTATGAAAGTTCTCTTTTTTCTCTTACTATGTCAGTCATTGTGACTGTTTGTTCTGTGATTTCACACCACTGCTTTGAAGAATGTCGCGCATGCGTGCTGGCGGGGTCTTCACGTAATCCCTCATCGTGACACCTCATAAAATAAAGATCAAACTTCAAACTGGTAAGTTCTCGTTTAATCTTACTATTTTGGTGGACATTGCTTTCAGAAAAGCTTTCTTGAAATGTAAGAACTTAGAAAACAGGACATCCAGAATTTGTGCCAGTATTCACTGCACGAGCCCCCTCCACAAATCTTCACCTCACCGTATCAGATGAAGCCTTCTTTCTCCTTTGTGTGTTTATCTATAGTTCTAAATTCTTAAATGCCTTCACATACACAACATAGTGGATTTCATTCGGGTGAAAAGTTTCTCCTCAGTACACTTTCTCCTGCATTTGGCTGGGAGTTAAGAAGAAGGTAGGGATATTCCTTCCATTTAATAGCTGGGGAAAATATGATGCAATCATGGTAGGTGGAAACAACAATTCATCTTGGTGGACATCATCACTCAGATCTACAAGCTGGGTTGCCAGATCCACAAGCTTGGAATGTCCAGACTGAGCTGAACCAATGAAAGAATTTGTAATGTTTTAATCCTACTCTCTGGCACAAATGACAGGACACACCAAGAATTGTGTAGACACATGAATGAAATTTCAGTACTCATTCCGGCTGTTACATCACCAAGCTGGCCATTGCTCTTTTCTCAATATATTTCTGTTTCCTTATGGATCACAAAGAATGATGCCATCAAGCCTCATGCCAGAGGCAGTATTCGTGTCCATAGAATTTGTCAGTCAATGTGCCTCTGCATGGGTGAATTTGTCTTTGTGGTGCCCAGCAATTTCCTGTATTCCACAGATTGCTGCGCGCCATTGGCAGTCCACTATTCAGTGAGTAAAAGCCCCACCTTGTGATGCCTGTCACCAAGTTGGTGCCCACAGTAGGTTGCCCACTGCCCCCAGTAGAGGCTAACAAGCCTGCCAGAGACATCTCTCTGTGTCTCCACTCAACATGGAATTGTCCATGTTTAAGAAGGAACTGCAGACACTGGAAAATCAAAGGTAGACAAAAATGCTGGAGAAACTCAACGGGTGACGCAGCATCTATAGAAAGGAAATAGGCAACGTTTCGGGTCGAAACCCTTCTTCAGACAGATGTGAGGGTGGGGGGGGGGGGGGGGGGGAGGAAGAAAGGAAGAGGTGGAGCCAGTGGGCTGAGGGAGAGCTGAGAAGGGGACAAGAAAGTAGGGATTACCTGTAATTAGATAAGTCAATGTTCATACCGCCATGGAATAGTCCATGGTTGATCAGTTCAAGTGCACACCAGAAAAGGTGACCTGTCATCTGGTAACTCCTCAGCAGTAAAACATCTTTGCTGGCAGAGGATCTAGAGCAATGGAAAACCTGGGTCTTGATCAAACTCATCCTTATTCACGTGGGTCTATAGAAAGTTAATTGAAATGTAGGGCCTAACATTCCACACAATTAACTTCCTACATTGTTTTCTGATGCCAAATTCCTCAGAGGTTTCTCCATACCCTTACTGATGGACCAGGGGGAGAGATATTTTCATGTGCTTGTAACTATGCTGGTTCATTGTAGTACAGAAAGTCTATGGATCCTATCTATCTATCCATAGTTCCTTGTAAGTGACAACACAAGTAAACAAGTCAGTGACAAACGCATATGATATTCTTGGTTTTAGTGGGTTGGGGCATAAAATATAAGATTTGTAAATTATGTTGCAACTTTATAAAACACTGGTTAGGCCACACTATGAGTATTATGTGCCATTCTGGTCAGAACACTATAGAAAGGAGAGATTGCAGTGAAGATTCACCAAGGATGTTGCCTGGATTGGAGGATCTTAGCTTTGGGGAGAGATTTGGATAGAGTGGGCTTGTTTTTCTGGAGCAAAAGAGGTCAAGGCATGATAATCCTGGCAGTAAGATATAAGTATGAGAGCATCGAGGAGTTGCCGGCCTCTAGCTGGAGATCAGTTTGGGAGCTCCAACTGCAGGAGCCTGCGGGACTTAACATTGTGAGCTCGCGATCCCTTTGCTAGGGATCGACCTCGGAACTCCAACTGCGGGAAACCTGCGGACGTTAACATCGTTAGGGACCGACTTCAGGAGTTGCTTCCGCAGGAGCTTCGACTGCCTCGATATGGAAGCTTCACTCGCCCTGACGCGGGAGCTTCAATCACCGCGACGGATGGTTCGACTGCTCCGACCACGGGAGAATAAAGAAGAAGATGATTGGATTTTATTACCTTCCCTCACAGTGAAGAATGTGGGGAATCCGCTGTGGTGGATGTTTATGTTAACTTTTATGTAGTTGTGTGTCTTGTTGCTTGGTATGGCTGTTGCTAAGTATGGTTTCTTTAGTATGGTTGTATTGTAATTCGCATATCACTGTACCTTTATTGGTACACGTGACAATAAAAGACCTTTGAAACAAGGCACTAAAATGGGCAAGGATTAGAAGGATAGAGGCATTATGCAGGCAAATTAGATTACTGTAAAGAGGAAAAATGTTGGCATGGACATGGTGGGTTAAAGGGCCTGTGTCTGTGCTGTACGACCCTCTAACCTGTTTGCATTAATTAGACATTCTACTTGCTCAGATTCATGGAACGTGCTTTGTTCATAAGGTTCAAGTTCAGTGGGAATGACAAACAGCATCATGGTTAAGTTTGCCACAAGTATCAACAAAAATAATGCCAATGAGAACAAAAGCAAACTCTTGAACTCCTAAGTAAATAATATCATGTTTGGAGTCATTGTGTTCCTCAAGTAATAGCATCAGATAAGAACTAAATTGTGCACCTACAAATATGGGAGGAAATTTATGTCATGGTACCGGTGTGACAAAAATCAGGAAGTAAGACAAGCTGCTTCAGCAGCTCAGTGGACTGTGGTAAGCAGGAAGTTTAAAATCGCAGATAAAATTCTCCATGATATGGTAACTCATTAGGAAAGGGTGGTGTCAGAACTCAAAAACCGTCACATTTGTGGAGCCTGGTGTCAGCTTAAGGGTCAATTGAGCTCCACCGAGGATATTTTTCAGCAACCAACCCTCAAGTAATCTAATGTTCCATGATGCTGACAATATGGCTCAAAATGTAAAATATTTCATTTCCCGTGCCAGAATCCCTCATTTTAAGAGAAATAATTCAAAATGAATTGTAATGAAAGAAATGTCAATTCCACTTCACTGCTTATAGTTTGCTTCTGCAGCGAGAGGTAAAAGACCAATGTTTTCACATATGACATCGCTCAAATTCTCTGGTGCGTTAACATTTTGAGATTCTGGCTTCAGGGGAAGTTTCCCCAACAGACATCATGACATGAATTGTATAATAAAACGGGAAGATGGACACTGCAAAGCTAAGCTGGAAAAGTACAATTAGAATTTTGTAGAGGACATAGGTTTAAGATGAGGGGGTAAGATTTAATAGGAACCCGAGGGGTAAACGGTTTCACACAAAGGATTGTGCGTGTATGGAACGAGCTGCCGGAGGAGGTCGTTGAGGCAGGTGCTATCACAATGTTTAAGAAACATGTAGACAGGTACAGGGATAGGACAGGTTTAGAGGGATATGTGCCAAGTCCAGGCAGGTGGAACTAGTGTAGATGGGACATGTTGGCCAGTGTGGGCAAGTTGGGCTGAAGGGCCTATTTCCATGCCACAAGACTCTGATTCTAATTAAAAATAAGACTCTCTCCTGCAAACTGAAGCTCCCACATACTCTTTCCATCTCTTTGCGCTGTTAATTTAATTCTCATTAATTAAAATTCTTTTTAAAGTAGCTAGAAGTCATTGCCATATGGTGAAGTGGAATTATGTTGATCCACAAACCTATATCTTAGGTGAGAATTAATTCATGAATACTCAACAAGTAATTTTATTTTCATCTGTTTGAGTTAAATTCAGTGCCATTTATAAATGGTAGTAAATCTTTCCCTCCATGATCGTGCTGGAGAGGTGGCAATGAATCAAATTAAATGTTCCCACCATTTTCCTGTACAGCTCCTGTAGAGAACAGGCATAACAAGGATTCGCAAATAGTAATAAATTCCAGCATTTAAATGTATTTATCTTAAATATGTGGACTGCAGACATACAGTTACTGACAGCTGTAACCTCTTATGCAGATGCTGTTTTAAACCAAAGATAGGCACAAAATGGTGGAGTAACTCGATGGGACAGGCAGCATCTCTGGAGAGAACGAATGGGTGATGTTTCGGGTTGAGACATTTCTTCAGACTGAAGAAGGGTCTTGACCTGAAACACCACCCATTCCTTCTTTCCAGAGAAGCTGCCTCTCCCGCTGAGTTGCTCCAGCATTTTGTGTATATCTGCTGTAACCTCTTGCTACTAATACTAATACATTTTTAGTAATTTTTTTTACTTTGAGTGTAGAATTCTAGATTCCAACAAATTCAAAGAAATCTAAAACTAAAAAAACATCCAAGTTGAAGTCAAGCCCCTTGGGTACAACCATAGTCGAGAAAAGTAAGAAAGAAAACAAATTAAAGAACCACTCCTTCACTTCAAGGAAGCCTGGAATAGTGTGAATCTGCAGACGTTCTATAGTTCCACGGGGAGTGATCATCCACTGAATGGCTTCCTGAAGGTGATAGTGAGAAATTATTCCTCTACATCTTTTAACAACATGTTATTTACATTTCTGGAAAATGCAAGGTCACAGTCGTAGAAATAGAACAAAAAATGTAATAACCAATAACTTGGACCTCTTGAGGTTTACTTGATTGTCTTTAAGCAGACAGGGAGGAATTGTTGACGGAGTTAACTTGGAATCATGTTTTTTTTATCTCTGCTGGCAGATAGTGAGGAAGCGACAGAAGATTGGACATTACTCCAAGAGAAAATGGAGAGAGGGTCACACCAGGACACAGCCAAGAAATGTGATGAGCTGGAAATAAATACTTGGCAAATTCATAAATCTGTTATAAAATTAGTTGAAATAAAAACATGAAATGCTGGAAATACTCAGGAGACCAGGCAGCATCTACAAAGAGAGTAGAGAATAAAAATAAAAGGTCATGGACCACAAAGTTATTTTAGTTTATCTCTGCAGTTTCAGCAAGACCTTCTGACGATTTCCATCATTTTCCATTTTGATTTCAGATTTTCATTTCCAGATAAGCAATCTAAGTTTGTACAACCTCTCCTTAGAGCCAATACTCTCTAATCCAGGTGGCATTACAGTAAACCTCTTCTGCACCCTCTTCAAAGCCTCAATATCCTTCCTTAATTGGGGCAACCAGAACCTCACACAATAATCCAAATATGGTCTTACCATAGTCCTATAAAGCAGTGAAATTACTTCCTAACCCATATACTCAATGCCCAGACTGATAAGAGCAAGTATACCATATGCCTTTACCATTTTATCTTTACGTGTTGTCACTTTCAAATAGCTATGGACTTCGACCCCAAGATTCCCCGTTCAACCTCATACATTTCCTTCCCCTCCCCCCTCCCCCCTCCCCCTTCAGCAAAATGCACCACTTCACCCTTGCTCAGATTACACTCCAATTGCCACTTCTTCACCCACATTTATAGCTGGTCTATATCTCACTGTATACATAGTCAACCTTCCTCGTTGTCTGCTACTCTACTACCAATTTTGGGGTTGGCTGCATACATATTAACTCACCCATCCACATTTACATCCAATTTGTTTATAGAACTACGAAAAAGAGGTTCCAGGACAGAACACTGCAGAACTCTACTAGTCACAGACCTCCAGCCAGAATAACACCCTTCGACCACAAAGCTTACCCGTTTGTGAGTAAGCGAGACCTGAATCCAAATAAACAGGTCCACTCTGACAATGGGGGAGGCCCAGGACAGAAAGATTAGATTGGGAATGGGAGAAGGAGTTAAAGTGCTGAGCTAATGGGAGATCAGGTAGGTTTAGGCGGACTGAGCGGAGGTGTTCAGCGAAACGATCACTGAGCCTGTGCTTGGTCTCGCCGATGTCTAGGAGTTGACTCCCTATAAAGTCCTTTATGGTAGCCTTATCCAGAGATTAAGATGCATGGGATCCATGGAGACCTGTTTCTTTAGATTCAGGTCTGGCTTACTCACAAAAGACTAAGCTTTGTAGTTGAATGCCGTTATTCTGGCTGGAGGTCTGTGACTAGTAGAGTTCTGCAGTGTTCTGTCCTGGAACCTCTTTTTCGTAGTATACAGTACATCACATTGGATATAAATGTGAATGGGTGAGTTAGTATGTATGCAGACAACAGCAAAATTGGTAGTAGAGTTGCAGACAGTGAGGAAGGTTGACTAAGAATACAGCGGGATGTAGACCAGCTATGGGTGAAGAAGTGGCAATTGGAGTTTAATCTGAACAAGTGTGAAGTGGTGTATTTTTCTGAAGGGGGGGGAGGAGGAAGTGTATGCAAACCAGCATTTGCAGTTCATTCCTACACTATCCTGAACTATCTTCTCCAATAGATTCCCAACCATTCTCGCGCGGCACACTGGCGTATAATCTCCTGGATTATCTTTACTTCCCTTCTTAAAAAAAGGAACAACATTAGCTACTCTCCAGTCCTCCAGGACCCTGCCTGTGGCCAAAGAAAATATCAAGATATTCGTCAAAGCCCCTGCTATCCCCTCTCTTCCCCCTTTCAATAAACGGATAGTTTCCATCGGGCCCTGAGGATTTATCCACCTTAATGCTCTTCAAGAGCCCTCCTTCTTGATTTCAAACTGCTCTTGCATATTAGTATTCCCCACACTGATCTCATTGTCCTCAATGTCCTTCTCCTTCGTGAATGCAAATTAAAAGTATTCATTTAGCACTTCACCTGCAGTACATCCTCTGACTCCAAGCATAAATTCCGTTATTTTTCCTTGTGTGGCTCTATCTTCCATTTGGTCAGCCTCTCGTGGTAATGCATGTATAAAAAGCTTTGGGATTTTCTTTAATTCAGCCAATGATATTTCATAACATTTTTTGGATCTCTAATTGACCATTTGAGTTCTTTGCTGCTTTCTTTATATTCCTCAAAGGCCTCATCTGATTTAATCTTTCTAAATACATAAACTTCCTTTTTTTCTTTTTGACCAAAGTCTCCAAACCTTGCCATCCTTTCCCTCCTCCTGACCATGAACTCTGCTGCCCCTTAAATTACTCCCACATGTCAGATGTGGATTTATCCAATAACAACTCCGCACAATTTATTCCCCCTAGTTCCTCCCTAACAATGCTGTAATCTGCTTTATTCCAATTTAGTACCTTCCCTAAGACTTATCCTTATTCATAACGATCTTAAAACTTATGGAGATGCAAGGGCTTGCCAGTGCTGGAATTGTTAGTAAAACACAAAGTGCTGGAGTAACTCAGAAGGTCAGGCAACACCTGTGGAAGGAATGGTTTGAAGAAGGATCCTGACCTAAAATGTTGCTTGTTTATTTCTTCCAAGATGCTGCCTGACCCACTGAGTTACTCCACCTATTTGTCTTTCACTTAAAACTTGGGCAGTTATGATTAATGTTCCTAAAATACCCTTCTACTAAAACACAAGTCACATGGCTAGTCATTTCTCAGTGCAATGTTCAGTATGGTCCCTCCACAAGTTGAACTATCTACACAATATTTCAGGAAATCCTCTTGAATACACTTAATGAATTCTGCCCTGTCTAAGTCCTTATTACTGAGTAAGTCCCAGTCTATATTAGGAAGTTAAAGTCATCCACTACAAAAGCCCTGTTGCCTTTGTATCTTTCCGGTAATCTGTCTAAATATGTGTTCCACTACCTCCCATGGCTTTTTGGGAGGTCTAAATTATTAACCCATTAACTTGCATATTTCTTATTTTTGATTCTGCCTTATTGCCTCAGCAGACAGTCCGTCTAGTATGTCCTCTCTGAGTGCTGCCATGAGAGTCTCCCTGATTTGTAGAGTAACTCCTCCACCTCTTACCTCCCTCTCCATTATATCTGAAACATCAAAACCCCGCGACATTGAGCTGCCAAGTCGCCACAATGGCCACAACATCATATTTCTAAGCACTAGTCCAGGCTCCAAGTTCTTTAATTATAATACTTCTTGCATTGAATTAAACAAACTTCAACCCATTAATTTCACCATATTCCTTAACCTCTCCCAGCCTGCCCTTCCTTGGAACCTTCTGCTCCAGACTTCTAGTTTAGCATCAATCCTTCCATTTGTTAACTTTCTACTCTAGTTCCTGCCCCTCTGTCACTGTAGATTAAACCCTCCCGAGTACTCCCAGTGAACCTCCCTGAAAGGCTATTTGTCCCTTCCAGTTCAGGTGCAACCCATCCATCTTGTACAAGTCATCTCTGCCCCAGAAGAGATCCTAGTAGTCTCTTGGATCTGAAACCGAAACCCTGCCGTATCTCCTCAGCTACACATGAGCGTGTCCTAGTTTCCTGTTGCTATCCTCACTATTACATGGCACAGGGTGTAATCTGGAGATTACTACCCTCAAGGTCTTGCCTTTTAACCTTCTGTTGCCTTCTTCACTAACGAGTCTTCTATCGTTATGTCTCTGCCTAACGTCGACCTTCCCCGCTCTGCCAGGCCTCATGCCACAAACTTGGCTGTTGCTGCTCTCTCCATTGCTCTCTCAAAAGTATCCAAAAGGGTATAATTGTCGTGGAGAGAAGCAGGCACAGGGGATTCCTGCAAACTCTACCTACTCCCGTCCCTGGTGATCACCATTTATTCTCTGCCTGTACCTTAGGTATGACCACCTCACTATAACTCCGACCTATTATGCCCACAAACTCCTGGATGATCCTGAGGTTCCCTCACTCGGTCAGTGTAAAGCTGCAGCTGGACACACTTCTCACAGGTGCAGTCCTCAGGGACACAGGGCATCTCTCGGACCACAGTTTCTACAAGAGGGACATACCAATGCCCTAACTGCAATTTTCACTGCTCTACCAGAAGAGGAACTTTTGAATGGAAATGACCTCTCCTTATTTGACCCTCAGCCTCCTCATCAAATCCTCTCTCAAGCCTAAGCACTTATTCTCAACAAAGCACATCACCTCAACACGTCAATAATCTAGGCAGCTTTCAGGTAAATCTCCTCTGCATGCTTGCCAAAGCCTCCACATCCTTCCTGTAATGGTCAACCAAAACAGCACACAATACTCCAAATGTGGCCTTACCAAACTCCTATAAAGCTGCATCATGACTTTTTGACTCGTATACTCAATGCCTGGACCAATGAAGGCAAGCACATCATACACTTTCTTTACCATTCTATCTACTTGTATTGCCACTTTCAAGGTGATATGGACTTGGGCCGCAAGATCCCTATGTACATCAATGCTCCTGAGGGTCCTGCCATTAACTGTATAGTTTCCCCTTATATTTGACCTCCCAAAGTGCAACTCACACTTGCTTGGATCAAAGTCTATCTGCCATTTCTCCACACAGACCTGTAACTGATCTATATCCGGCTGTATCCTTTGACAGCCTTCTATATTGTCTGCACTCCACCAATGTTTGTGCTGTCTGCAAACTTACTAACTAACCATCTACACTGTGATATATACAAATGGTTTGGATGACAAACAACAGAGGTCTCAGTGATCCCTGTGGAATGCCATTAGTTACAAACTTACAGCCAAAATAAAAACTACCCACCTCTGCCCTCTGAGTAAACAAATTCTGAATTTAAGTTACCAGGTCATCATGGATCCAATGCATCTTAAAGAAGATAGCACAAACTCAGCGGGTCAGACAGCATCTCTGGAGAAAATGAATAGGTGGCATTTCAGGTCGAGACCCTTTGACCCAGAAATGTCATCTATCCCTTTTCTCCAGAAATGTTGTCTGAACCGCTGAGTTACTCCAGCTTTTCATGTCTATCTTCGGTTTAAACCTGCAGTTCCTTCCAATACATCTTAACCTCTTGATAAGTTTACCATGAGGTACTTTATCAAATATCTTACTGAAATCCATGTAGACAATATCCACTGGCCTACCCTAGTTTATTTTTATTTGATCTGCGTAAAATAAAATAGCCCCTAATTTGACACAGCCCACATGAAATTGGGAGCCTCATAGATAGAAATCACGGGACAGAATGGGAAATGGAGAAGCGTCATGCTGATGCGACAGTGATTTTGAAATTGACATTGAAGTACCCAGTTGGAACAGATGAGCGAGACAATTTTCTTCAGCAGCAAACCATACTAATGCACGCTCAGGAATGTGCGCCTAATGCCAATACTGCTTAATGCCAGTACTTGTTGCCCAAAATGGGATGCGTTCCACTTGCGAGATTTTATTTTTGATGAGCACAAATTTTGCTTAAAAATTAGAGCACAAATCAAGAACGAAATTAGCACTTGGAGGTTTTCCTATAATGCAAATCAAACCGGCCCTACACGAAAGTAATGGCATTTTTTTTAACCCCCACGTCCAGAATTGTTCATTACTTCCGCCTTTCAGCATAAGATGCTTGACCAGCTGGCGAGGATAATAGCAAGTTTACACATGTCAGGACTCCAGGAGAGGCTTGTTTAAACGGAACATATAAAACAACAAATACGCTGATATACTGCAAATCTGAGAAATCATGGTTGAATTTGTATAGTGGAATATTTGAGTATAAGCACTATAGAACGCAGCTATTCTGAATAGAACGCGTACGAACAGCCCCCCTGAATCGCACAAATCTCTTTCCCTCTGTGAGCTGCACGGACAAACAGTTTGAACCGGATTACATTAATGCAAAGAATTAGCAAATGACTCAGTTGAAAAAAGGGACACACACTTACATCACCCATGATGCAACAATGGCAGCAAATAGGCACAATCTCGATCGTATTCTTCATCCATTCACAATAATGTCACACCACCGAGCTGCCGCAAGAACCATTTCCAAGCTTTTTTAAAGAATGAGGCGTCCAGACCATCCATCACACATTGTCTGCTAATGATAGACTCGCGCACAAGGGCTAGTAAAAACAATGAAAAGCAGGAAGCATGAAAATGAGTGAAGCAACGCTGTCAATAGTCTGATCTGAAGGACTGTGATCGGAATTCTGAATCAAGGTTCCCACAATACGTCACTTTATGAGAGCTCTCCACGGTGCATCAGCGAGGAATGCTCTCGGCACTGGGACCCACTCACTGCCTTTGCTCCGCAGCCTCCGTTTATTGTTGCACTGATTAATACGCAGAAGTGGTAATAAAATAATCAGTGTTCAAGCGAACGAATTGCTTGGGTTATGTAGCATATGACTCAGGATGCTATCTGTCAGTTAAAATTTAATCATTGGCCATTGTTGGAGGGGTCACAGCAGCAAGCTCTGGTGAGATCGATGAATCTGGCAGTAAAGCATTTCAATCAGCACACACTATCATTAAGCGCCAGAGTTATACCATCAGCTCAGGAGTGAAAGGAGTGCTGGGCATCAATCGCACCCTGACATCTCACCTCACTAATGAAATTAGTTTTATTCAGCTTTCCGCCATGTCCCATTGGCTGGATGAGCTGAGAACTGCTGTTTGAAAAGAATGGAAGAACTGCAAAGTAACGGCTTGCTTGGTACTTGCACTGAACTCGTCACGATTCTCGAGCCTTGTTCACGGGAGAACTCTTTCTGGAATCGGTGATATTAGCACAAAAAAGTTAAGGTGAAACACAGAGTTCTGTTGGAGATTTTTAATGGGTGGTCCAAAATCTTCCATGCAGGAGCGTACTGATATACAGTATATTAATGTCTACTATATAAAAAAGATGCATTTTTAAGCTATCATTCAGATACCTAGAAGGCTGTGGAGGCCGTCAATGGATATTTTTCATGATCACGTGATAGAAGCAGAATTAGGCCATTTGGCCCATCGTCTACTCCGCCATTCAATCGTGGCTGATCTATCTCTCACCCCATTCTCCTGCCTTCTCCCCATAGCCTCTGACACCCCTAATAATCAAGAATCTATCTACCTCTGCCTTAAATATATCCATTGACTTTGCTTCAAAGAATTCCACAGATTCACAACCCTCTGACTAAAGAGGCTAAAAGGGACTAAATAACTTTTCAAAGCAGATACAGATAGATTCTTGATTAGTACTGGTGTCTTGTGTTATGGGGGGGGGGGGGGGGGCAGGAGAATGGAGTTAGGAGGGAGAGGTAGATCAGCCATGATTGAATGGTGGTGTAGACTTGATAGGCCAAATGGCCTAATTCTACTACTTGTATAGGATAAACCATTGAAACTGCTCATCGTGAGAGCTTTATTATAGCTTACAGTGAGCATAAATATTTCTGCTGACCCCAAAAAAAATCAAGTTCATGTTTACATTTATTATCACATGCACCAATTGGTGCAGTGAGATTTGAGTTACAATACAGCCATATGAATAACAAGAACACAATACACAATAGAATTTAACATGAACATGATAATTCTGGTTCTCCGCCAGTTCATCCACACCATCGCCCACTGACCTGCTACCACTTTATCATGCTAATTCTGGGTCAGATACCCTTCCTGCACCAATATCTTGTTAACATTAAAATAGTTTCAAAGCAAATAATTTATTTTGCTATTCATTCAATGGTTACTGAGTGGACAAACATTTTACTATTGAAGTGTCCCTTTCCTGCGCCAGTCCAAGAAGCAAATAAGTCAACTGCATTGTTGTACACTGAATAAGTGGATGGAAAATAAAGTCAACTAGATGTTTATACACCAATATAGTAGTTTAATTGTTGAGAATGGCACTCAACATGGCACAAGTTGCTCATCAGGAATCATCAATGGACAATGCAAATGCTTTGTACACAGCTCGTTTAAACTTGAAGTTGGTTAGATCTTGTATTTTGCAAAAAAAAATGGACTTCCAGATTATCAAAAAATTAACTTAGAGTAAAAATAGGTAATTTCACAGTACTACTCTAGATCACAAGCAGTGAAGATCAATATTCACGTTCTCAATCATGATTACCGAAACAAATCCCATTCCTGATTTTATCCAATGCACAATTACACTAAAAAGTGATCATGAGTCTGAATTCTGCCCAGAATTCCTTCACTGATCATTCACCCAATTTTAACACTTCAGCATTTTAGTGAAAGCATGATATGAAAACTGATCATTATAATTTGGTACACAAATTCCTAATTAACAATCAGCGACATCAATATATTTAACTGAGTGTTATAAAGTTCTTTTCATGGATCAAAAGACATTTAAACACCTCAATTTTCAGATTACAATTTATAAAATTCCTTGTAAATTATCCTAACCAAATTAGGTAATTACGCAGTAGTTTGAACAGATGGGTTACTTCTGGTAATCATTCCATTGCAAAATATCATTAGTACGAAGCTTTCATTTCATCCATTCAAGTTACAGACCTCGCTATTTCCACATTTCCAATATGGAAAAAAATCTCCCCAAAGCCCTTCTGAATCTGGAGTCACCATAATTTAAATTTCTTACAACCTCCACAGTAGCAAAACTGTAGTAGCTAATGGAAGTAACCAGGGAACACAATAACCTCTTCCACATACTCCAATGGAAGAAAGAGGTGTGGCCTTGGCCTCCACCAGAAATTAAAAAATCTTCAGAATCTTGAAGAGAGGTAGTGGTTGACCACATCCCCCTGCCAATGGAGAAGTAGCCCAAGGTTATTCCCCTGATAATTTCATGGGAACAACTGGATAACCTTCCAGCTACTGACTGATCTCACGGATACGCCATTGTGGAACTAATGGAGAGAACCTCCACCCTGGATCCTCGCCAATATTGCAGAACTCTTTCCTGCTGTTCAAATTGATTTTTGTCCAAAATGTAGCTCTTGCATCATAACTTCTATTAAATAATTCCACAGCATTTTTAACAATGGTAATAAAGGATTGATGTTTAAAAATGTGGACATGGTCCAATGCCAATGAACACCATGCATATAATCAACACTGATTTCTAATTGAGACACAAGAAACTGCAGATGCTGGAATCTTGAGCTAAACTCAAAATAGAGTAACACAGTGGACCAGGCAACATCTGTGGAGAGAACGGATAGGCAATGTTTCGACTCAGGACTTTCCTTCAGGCTGAAACATCACCTATCCATTCCCATCACATATACTGAATTTTAATTGCTGCTTCAATGTTGTTCTTGGTAGACAAGCTAGATAGGTGCATATTTCTAACCACGGACTCTCACATGGATTGGGCTTGGCCAGAACACTTTTCAACAACTGTGCAAATTACATCTCCAAAAACAGAGGCAATACAGGACTGCACCGATGAGAATGTAGTATGATAAATACAAAAGTAAGTAAATGGCTGCATCACCTGGCAAGAGTGTTGAGATCATGAAGGGTGAAAGAGGATGGGCTGGTTAGATATGTCTGTTGAGGAGTCCTATTGGAGGTGTCAGAAATTATAATCCATCGAATGAAGATGCTGTTGGGATGGAAGTTGAAGATGGGGAACCCCATCTTTGCTCTGGACGGGAGGAGAGGGATGAGAGCAGCTTGGTAAATTAAATCATGAAAAATCTAAGACCCAAAGGTAGATCATTTAGCCCATCACATCCATGCCAATGAAAAAGGAACTGTGCAGCCGAATCTCATCTTCCAGCATTTGGCCCAAAGGCAGGCAGTCACAGCTCTTCAAGCACACATCCGAGCATGGTTTAAATAGGTTTAGGGTTTCTGCCCTGAGCATTCTTTCAGTCAGTGATTCGCAGACTCTTTTCATCCTTTGGTTTAAAATACTTTTTTTTATATCTCCCTTCTTATCCTCCTAGCAATTACATTTATACTCCTAGACCATGACTGTTCTGCTAGGGGAAATGGAGCCTTCCTGTTTAATCTAAAGACCTTCAATTTTACAGACCTCAATTCATTCCCTCCTCAGCCTCCCTTTTTCACACAAACAAATCCTAGATTATCCAAACCTTCCTGTGTTAATTTGTTTCCATTTCTCGAAACATTGTCATAAATCTGCTTTGCAATCACTGTAACGAGGTATAACATAGTACATATTTCAAGCATCACCTCCTTGCTCAGACATTTCATGCCTCAGCTCAAAGAGAAAAGTGCACTGAATGTTATTTAATTATTTTGTTTACCTGTTACTGTTAACGATCTGTGCACACATACTCCAAGGTCCTGATGTTCTTCCACAATACACAATGTCCTCCCATTTATTGTATGTTCTGTTGCTTGTTATACCTCCCCAAATGCTTTACCTCACAGTGCATGCATTAAATTAAATTTGCCATTTCTCTGTCCAAGTGACCTGACTATATCTAATATCTGAAGAATGGTCTCGACCCAAAATGTCACCTATTCCTTTTCTCCAGAGATACTGCCTGACTCGCAATTACTCTAGCATTTTGTGTCTATCTACCTCCAACTTCCTACAGTCTAATATATCTCCTCCTTAATTTTCATCACATTATCCTTTTATTTTGGAACAGAAATGGTTAAGAACCTATTAAGACATAAAATGGAAACCATAATTGAGAGAAAAGGTAGGCTCTTCAGACACATTGGTGTGGAAATTGGCTTTGTTGGACATAGGCATGGAGATATAGTGTAAAAGATCTGTGACAATAGAGTGAGGTTCATACAGAAAGCTCAGTCGGAGGAAGTATAGACAAGATAGATGAGACATTCTTTCATGTGGATGGAAACTCATATCTTGTCCTATCTGCTCAATCATTGCCAGGGAACATGGCTGATATTCACAGAAGAACACCACATGATATGTCCTGGCTCGTGAAGATCATACAAGTCACCATAATTATTTATTTGTGTAGGAAGGAACTGCAGTTGCTGGTTTAAACCGACCACCTTACTACATGTGCAATGCACAGGCAAAAAAGATCTGGCTAAATTTCCACTAAAGTAGTAGGGTAAATATAGTAAATAACCTTTAGAGAAATAATTGCCTCTGTTTTTGGATGAACTGCAACAAGTTTTTTGGCAATTAAGTGGAGAGCTAGGATCCGTAAATTACCATGTTTCATCAATGGCATAACCAATTCGAAATTAAAATTAATCTAACCACTGTAGATTCTTGAAATATGCTGTCAAGACCTATGTACCTTGGATAAATAAGTCTCCACACTATAATATTTTGCTCCTAATTTCATTGGCAGAGTGTTGTTTCACATCTATTAAAGTTGGCTCACTTGCTCTTTCAGGTTAAGTTGTTTTCGAAAAATGACAAGTGAGAAGATATAATCATGTTTTTCTCCCATTCTCATCTATTTAGACATGGAAATCCAGCAGTGTTGGGTGTAAAAGCTGGTTGGGTATTGTCCCACCATATTTAATTAGTATCATATTCCATTGTCTATTTTGTTGTAATAAGCAATAATTCTGTCCAGCATTGCTCCTTTGGGAGGGGGAATGTGGTACATTTCTTTAGTCATCATCATATTTCTCTAAAGGAATCTCCCAGGGCCTTTGTTGAGGTGCTCTACCAGAGTTAAGCCTCAGCTGCTAAGTTATCCTGTCATCAGGCAAGAACTGGAATGTCTAATGAACCACCTACAATTATAGGCAATTGTGTAAATAGATTGGGGACTGTTTCAGCCCTTGGGAAGTCTTCCCCTTAATTAATAGCAGCTTGTTATCTTGGCAGACTGGAGGATGGTTAGGCTATTGCTCTTTTGGTTAAGTTAGATTGTTAACTGATTTTGCCTGTCAGAAAATACTCACAAGACTGCAAAATGTATGTGCCTTCAACTCAATTTAGGTGGCTATGTTCACAATATTGTTCTGCACTAATGTGTAAGCAAGTTTGTAGAATTTGATTCACAATATTATTGCCATTTTTCCATCTCTAATAATTACAAGCTTTACGCTGGGAATTATATAATGAAATAGTTATCCCCATTCACTTGGAGACAGCTGTTTACCAATACGGTTTCATGGGAAATAATATTGCACTTAAAAGCAATATTCATTAAAGAGAGTGTAGTCCATATGCAATTTAACTTCTGTAGAATATTGCTGAATAAATATTGTTCTTCAAGCAGAGTAATGTGAATACTTTGACATCCAGCTTGGTGGATTCTACAAGAGGTGATGAATGTTCCTGGAGCAACTTAAATTTGCAGCTAGTATCACAATAATAAGTTGAGTTTTCTGGTAGCGCTGGTCATGTTTTTAAAGAGTTCAAAACAAAAACACAGATAGTCACTCTATTCCATCTGGCAGATAACATGAGGAATATGTCAGTTTTTTTTAACTCACCCAATCTTATCCCCAGTTAATATCAATATAAATTAGAATCAAGCAAAGTTTAAAAGCTATGATTGATGGTTGGCTACTTACCCAGCTGATGCTCCTTATCCTTCATGATTAGACAAAGCTTTGTACAGCTAATATATAGAGAGCATTACTCAGAAGCACATTCCAAGAAACAAAGTTAATGATCATACATTCAACTTGCTAAAAAATAATATAGATTTGGTTTCTGGCTACACTAATTAACATGCCAATACATTACTTTTGTCCTCTTTCTCGTCAAACAGGAAGAGATAACAATGCCTGCTTATTTTGTTTTATGTGGCATCTTGTGATGATCTCTAGTTCATTCAAATTCCAGGTAATCTTCATTGTCTGGGATTATGTTATAAATAATCAATCAGTATAAATAAAACATCATAGTATGAACTTCAATTACACATTTTTTTAGTTATTTTTAGCGATCAAAGTTCTTTTATGTTGCCGAAGCTTGTCAAAAATCTTAAAATGGGAACTAAAATTGCAGTACAAGAACTAACCAGAATGGTGTTCTCCACATGGTGGTAATCTTTATCAGCAAGTTCCCAAATTTGTATTTCTCTTTTTCCTTCAACCATCTGCCTAATGTCGATTTGGTTTCTGCATCCTTTGTGTGGGATGTTTTCTCATGCTTTTATTCAAACTGAGTTGCAATCCTACCTCAGTTTCAACTGATTAGTTATTGCAAATAGTCTATTTCTACCTTTGCTGGTTTCCCACCATGGTTTTACACACTTCTGACCAAGTACTCCCCAATCTCCTCAAATCTGACACCTATCCTTCAGTCCTATTTTTCCTAGAATCTTCAGGTTCTTAAGTCTACTATACATTCACTATTGCTTTAGAATCTACCTGAATCCCCAAATCTCCTCAAACATTTATCACATTGACCTTATTCAAAACAGATATTGTCAATATTGAAAATTTAAACTCCAGAATCTTATGCGTGAGACACAAATTAGGACCTGGCTTGGATACAAAACAAAAATGCATGAATATTCGCTATGACATTTAGAATTGTGTGACATTTCAGTAGAACTGCAAATTTAATATTGGGCAAATAGAACCCGCTTTGCACTTTTTAATCGTGCATTTTAGAATATTTTATGGAGATACCTACAACACAAGGCAGTGAAGGTGCATTCCTCTTGCAATGTAAGTGCAAGAGTGTTCAAAGAAAGTTTTCTCAAAAGGGAGCAGGAATGAGGCGAGTGCCCCCAAACAACTGCTGCGACATAAGAAAATCCCTGGACACTTATTTTAACAGAGATTCTCCTAATATTCTCTTGACGTTACAACAGCTGACAAAAGAAACCTTAAAGGTATTTTTGTTGAAAATGTACTCAATATCAAGCTTACAGAAAAGTTATTTCACTGCTCTAGTCAGCATTTGTGACTCACTGATGTTGCATATTCATCGCATAGGTATAATCACAACTCTTTTTGAAGAGAGATAGGACTTTATCCTGGAATTCAAGTTAATTGGTGCATGAATCTGATTTCATCCAGGTTAGATCATGCTGGCGATCATCTATCTATACATAACTAAAACTCTAATTTTATTTGTTTGTTTGCAGGTTTTGTGTTGTACCTTTATTTGCGCAAAAACAGTACACGGTAACACTACAATTTTGGCCTACCTTACTCACTATTGTCCTGTGGTGTAAATGAAACAAGTTTTGTTCAGATTGATGGTATATTTTAAAAATTATTCATGTTTAAAACAAATTAACAAAACAGCGCCCCCACCCGCGCATGCGCAGTTGGGGCCATCCGCATCTTTACTAGCATCACAAAGGGCACCCAACGGGTCCTCAGCCGTGCCTGCGCAGTTGGGGCCTTTCCAGAATTCAGATCGCCATCATTTTTTCACAACAGCGATGCGGGTAAGATTACTTCCATTTTACTGTTGCTCCGATCCCGCAGGGATCTGCCGCCTTGGCACTGAGGCTAGGGCTGAGGCTGGGGCTGCATCTGTGGGCGGCGGTGTGTGGGCGGGGGTGGGGAGAGGCCGTGCCGAGGATCTGATGCCTGGGCGCTGAGGCTGAAGCTGCTGCCCGAGGCCGTGCCGAGGATCCGAGGCCTGGCTCTGAGGCCGATGGCTGCTGCTCCTCCAGGCACGCAAAGGGGGAAAGGAGTGGCACCCTCTAGATCCTGGGGAGGTGAGGAGGGAGAGTGGGGGGATTGAGGGAGAGGAGGGGGTAGGGAGGGATGAGGGGAAGTGGGGGTGAGGAGGGAGAGTGGGGGGGAGGGGGAATAGAGGGAGAGGAGGGGGGAGTGAGGGAGGTAGGGAGTGGGGAATAGAGGGAGAGGAGGGCAGTGGGGGAGGTGAGGAGGGAGGTGGGGGATAGAGGGATAGGAGGGGGTTAGGGAGGGGAGAGGAATTATGCAGGGAGGGAGGGAGTGTGAGAGTCGGAGAATGGAAAGGGAGGGAGAGGTGAGGGAGGGATTGGGGAGGAGGAGAGGGGAAAGAAGAGGAAGGGTGAAGAGGAGGTGGAGGGAGTTCTGGGGGATGAGGGGAAATGAGCTGTGCCTGCGCAGTTCTGGGGCTATGGTTGAGTGGTGGAATATTGTGTTGGGGGAACGGATTGCATTGGGGAAACGGGTGAGTAGTGGAATATTGGATTGGGGAACGGGTTGCATTGGGGGACCAGGCCTCCCATGTGACAGGGTGCAAACCGGTCCCACTTAGTCTAATATCCAGATAAAATTATGCCGCTCAGAAAAATAGCTCAGCCACGAATACCTCACCTTCACAAGCTAATGTTTTCCTGGCATTGGTCCTGCACTTAATTGATGTCACAAGTTAACCACTGCATGTTTCCTCAATTGCCAGGAAAAAATAAATAAAGCTTTTGGGTTCAACCTTTAACTTCTGTTGAACAATCACAAAAAAAAAAGGAATACATCACACTGAAATCCCCAAAGAGATGTCAGTGGATGAACACCATACTGACACTGATAGCTTGATGTCTTGTCAGCTTGTTTTCAATGCTCAGGATTTCTGAGATCTCATTGCTGTTTGTTCCCTCACCGATTGCACGCTTTCTTGAAAATATTCATTTGCTGTAATCTCTGCGTCATTGATCATCCTGCACCTCATAATGGTGTGGGGCCATTCACAATATGGGTCTCGATTGGAAAATACCACAGTGTGGTCATACAAACACACGCAACACCTTTCACCCACATTTTCCCTCAAACTCCATCGTGACATTTTATGCAGCTGTTCTACATCAGCCTTAGGGAGAGTTTCTTTAAGATCTTACATTGTAGTCAGAGAACAGTGTAGCAAACCATGGGAGTGGGATGTTTTTCATTCAGCTCCTATTGCGAACAACGGTCCTCAAGTTAATGCATAATTCTACGTGGAAACTGGCACTGCTCTATATGTGATAAGTATTTCTCTAACTTCATAGTAATTTTTTCCATGGGATTTGATTGGGCCATGACAGCATATGTTTAAAGCACTGACTACGGGGTGAAATTCAATTTTCAGGCAATTATGTTAAACTATTCTGCTTTGTCAATGATAAGGAAAAGTATGAAATATTCCACAAAAAAATCTACCATTAGCTTATTTTCCTCTTGAAGTATGGCTTTCTTTTGCAGAAGATGGGTGGATGCTGTTCCTGCAGAAGTGCAAGACTGACATAACTTGTAATAAACTCTGTGTAGGAAGGAACTGCCAATGCTGGTTTAAACCGAAGATAGACACAATTCTATATTCGACAACATTTTAACAAACTCTTATATTTATTCACGGGGGAAACCAGTAAATATCACCAGTACAAAGTAATCAGAGGTTTGGAAACGATTACAGAGCTGGGACGAGGCTTGTTCATGGAGGGTTTTTGTTAACAAAAATGAAATTTGATGGCCAAGAGCTGGGCAGGCCAGCAAGTCGACAGGCGATAGGTGATCGAGGTTTGAACTGGATGTCCTCAGCATTACAGATGAGGAAGGCCAGCCACGTACAATGGTGAAAAAGACAATGGTGAGAATTTCAGCAAAACTGGAATGAAGTCAGTTGGAGGAAATGATGGAGGAAACAGTCTTGGTGATAGCACAGATATGTGATCTAAAGTTTATCACGGAATCAAATATGATATCAAAGATTATAAATAATTTGTCTGGAGAATGAAGTTTATGATGGGTTTGATGATAATGGTTTTTGTCTTCCGACACTCAGTTGGAGAAATCTTTAATCATACAGCACTGGATGCCAGATAATCAATTTTGCAATCTAAAAGTAGAGTGCATGAGGGAGAGCTGTATAGCATCAGCATATGTGTGAAAACAGACTGTAATTCCAGGTGACTGCTAAAATCCAGCCTACAAGTGAAAAACAATGTCTAAATGAGGATAAATCTCTGGGGTAGTTGGAGGGCAGAATGGATCTAATGTGGGCACAATTATATCTGGTTCAGGCTGAATAGATAAGTGTGAAACAAGGTGAATGCATGACCACCTAGCTGGATGATCATAGAGCAACTTAAGATGAGGACGGTATGGTCAACCATGTCAAAGGGCAATTTATCTTTGCCACAAACACAAACAACTGTAAGAGAAACTAAAGATCGACACAAAGAGCTGGAGTAACTCAGTGGGAAGCTACTTTGGTTCTGTGATGGAAGCAGAAACCAGACTGAAGGGAATCAAACATGAGTTTCACAAAATATATGGACAAATTTGAGAGGTTGAGGCTGCAGAAAATTAAATAACTGAGGATTTTGTGGAGATTCTGTTTATTGTGTTTCATTAGTGCTTCGTGATACCTGTTGCAGTAGTCCAGTTCTCTGAAGCATTAAGGAGAGCGAGAATTATTGCTGCCTTGAGTATCGTGTCTGAGGTTCTTATTTTCAAATCTTTCTATTATCAATTAGACAATAGACAATAGGCCATTTGGCCCTTCAAGCCAGCAACAAAGTTGTGATAATGCGCTGAAGATAATGAATTTCATCATTGTTGCTTTGCCTTCTCCAAGATATGAAACCCAAAATGGCAGACATGCGCCACATTTTCTAGGCCCTCAACATTAACATGTATTGTCAGACAGCAGTGTGGTCTCATGAGCCGTATTCTCTTTCATGTCATGTGATATACATTGTGTCTCTTTCTTTCTGCCAATACAAAAATGCAAAGGAAACAACACCAGCCTGGCCAATATCTCCTGATGACTAAAATTCCATTCCTTTTCTGGGTGTTCAACTGCTGCTCCATTTATTCCATTTTACTTTAGAAATATCTTTGGATTTCCTTAGACTTTACTTACAATAATTTTCTTGCCTTCATAAGTTCACAAATTATAGAAGGGCCGGAGGGCCGAATGGCACCTAATTTCTATGTTTCTATATTATTCTGTAGGTTTCAATGAGCACCCCCCCCCCCCCCCTTCAACTTTCTAAACTTCACCAAAGCAGGCAAGTGAGTACAACAACCTCCTTCAATGTCAGCAAGACAAAGGAGATTGTGATTGAGTTCAGGAAGTGAAGGAGTATGCACACCCCAGTCTACATTGATGGCAATGAAGTAGAGAAGGTCAAAAGCTCAAAGTTCCTAGGAGTAAATATCTGCAATTGTCCAGGACTAGCCCCATCAAAGCCATGGCCAGCAAAGCACACCAACGCGTCTACTTCATGGACGGCTCAGGAAGTTCGGCATGTCTCCAACAATCCTCACCAATTTCAACAGATAGGCTGTAGAAAGCATCTTAACAGGATGCTTCACAGCATGGTTTGCAACCAGCTCCATCCAAGACTGCAAGGAATTGTAGAGAGTTGTGGTCGTAGCCTTGTCCATCACTACAAACCAGCCTTCCTTCCATTGACTCCATATACACTTTACATACGGCAAGGCTGCCAGCATAATCAAAGACCAGTCTCGCCCTGGTCACTCCCTCTTCTCCCATCTACCATCAAGCAAAAGGTATAGAAATTTAAAAGGACATACCTCCAGGCTCAGGAAAAGTTTCATGTCAGCTGACTAGTCCTCTCATCAGTTAGTGTGGCCCTGACTCTCATCTACCTTATTGGAGACCTTTGAGCTATCTTTAATCAAACTTTATTATACTTCAATGTTGTATCTTGCACAAAATGCTGTACCCTTTATCTGTCCATTGTGGGCAGCTTGATTGTATTCATGTGTAGCCTTTTCTTTACTGGATAGCATGAAAACAAAATATTTTCACCATACCTTGGTACACGTGACAATGATGATCGTTTGAAAGTTAAATATAATCTGTAACTGGAATTGTGAATTTGTAATTGAATAATTGCTAAATGCCTGGGTTTTGTATTAGGCATGAAGTTAACATGGCATGATCACCTGTTTCTGATAATATGGAATTAAAAAATAATTTAACAAACCATTTTTGCAAACCAAAATGTAAATAGAAACCAATTAAAATATCTGACCAAAATAGATCTGTCCTCAAAGGAAAACGTGTAAACTCTTTAATAACATACTATCAATTGAACTATTTAAACCTGGAAGAAAAATAAAATATTTATTAACAGTGATGTGTTGCTAGCAGTAATGGAACACAGCCAGCGAAGATTTGTATGGGATCCACTAAAATACATCAACCTTCCTTAACCACGTTTAGTTTCCAGTCCAATTTGGTAACAGTTAGTTCAATGTCTATATTCATCGGGTAGAAACATAGAAAAATAGGTGCAGTAGTAGGCCATTCGGCCCTTCGAGAGTAGGTTAAGGCTTCATGCAAAAGGATTAGGTTTCTGGCACTATCCCTATACTTGTCTACCAATTAGCTTTTGCTGACCACAGTATTTTTCCTTGCAATGGAACTGACCTCAGAACTCAATATGTTGAGTGAGCTGCACTTGCCTTTTAGCAGTGCCCTGGCATCTTACCAGGTTGTCACCCCAATGTCAAACCAGGGCTGGGAACTACAATAGAGCTGAAATAGGTGTGTTGTCCTGAAGTGTAATGTAATCCTTTGATCCACTTTAAAAGAGTCACCTTTCCATTAAATCCTGAGGGTCATGTACAACATAGGTGAAAGACATGTCACTTTCTAGGAATGGGGAAAGGACGTGGGGATGTTAGTACTGTTGTTTCCAAACAAACTTAATCAGGAGTAACTCAGCGGGTCAGGTAGCATCTCTAGAGAAAAAGAGTGTGCGACGTTTCAAGTCGGTACCCTTTTTTTCCGAAAGTCACCAGTCCTTTTTCTCCAGAGACACTGACTGACCCACTGAGTTACTCCAGCACAATCTATCAACATCTGCAGTTCCTTTCAATACAAAACTTAATCAGGCTTTGTTGGCTGGCCATCGTGAAAAGTTCTGTGAAAGTATCAATATGGATAACTACAGGGAAAAAAGTTTATTGACCATAAAAATACATTAACAAAGCAATGTCAATGATCTAAAATTTTAATTTATAATTACAAAGCCTGGTTAACTTGGATTTTTTTCAGCATTATAGATAAAAAAATTAAAGATCAGAATCAAATTGTCAAAAATCCTTGGAAGACACATTTATGATGTGACATTTTAACTGGATAAACGCACAGATATACGGGTACAATTGTGGAACAGGTAGGAATTCAACACCATTGTGCCAAAGCTACTACACTCCAAACTTTCCAAGTTGACTGTGCCTGAACCCCTCTGTCGGTGGATCACTAAGTTCCTGACAGACAGGAAGCAGCATGTGAGGCTGGGAAAGCACATCTCGAATCCACATACCCTCAGCATAGGAGCACCGCAAGGCTGCGTACTCTCCCCTCTCCTCTACACCAATGACTGCACCTCCACTGACTCCCCTGTCAAGCTTCTCAAGTTTGCAGAGACACAACCCTGATTGGACTGATCCAGGATGGGGAGGAATCTGCCTACAGACAGGAAGTGACACAGCTGGCATCCTGGTGCCATCGCAACAACCTGGAGCTCAATGCTCTTAAGACAGTGGAATTGATTGTAGATTTTAGGAGAACTCCCACTCCCCTCATCCCACTCACCATCAACAACACCACCGTCACTTCTGTGGAGTTTTTTAAGTTCCTGGGAACCATCATCTCCAAGGACCTTAAATGGGGAGCACCATCGACTCCACAGTCAAAAAGGCATAACAGAGGATGTACTTCCTGCGGCAGCGGAGGAAGCACAATCTGCCACTGGCAATGATGGTCCAATTCTATATGGCCATCGTAGAGTCCGTCCTCACCTTCTCCATCATGGTCTGGTTTGGCTTAGCCACCAAGCACGACATCTGGAGGCTGCAGCGAATTGTCCGATCAGCTGAGAAGGTTATTGGCTGCAACCTTCTCTCCATTGACGAACTGTACACTGCAAGGGCCAGAAAACGAGCGGGTAAGATCATCTCTGACCCCTCTCACCCTAGGCACAAACTCTTTGAATCACTTCCCTTTGGAAGGTTGTCAAAGCTGCCATAGCCAGACATAAAACCAGCTTTTTTCCACGTGTAGTAGCTCTACTCAATAACCAAAAAGCTATACCCTCATTTATTTAATTCATATGTTTAATCGATAATGTTTTATTATTAATGTTTAATGTTTTATATGCCATTCCTGTCACTATATGTCATGTTGTCACTTACGGGTGGAGCACCAAGGCAAATTCCTTGTATGTGAATATACTTGGCCAATAAACTTCATAAACTTCATAAGAGCAGATATTCTGATTGCAAATATGATGGTTAAATTATGGATCGATAGTTGTGCTTTGCAAACAATTTGATATCATTCAGTTGGAATGGCTGGCTGTGTTCACCTTTCGAGCTTCAATGTGTCAATTTTGGATCAATTTCAATGAGATTAAGGAGCAATGTATATATACTTGAGCCAATTTAGCTGCATTGACAAGGACTGGAGCAATTTGGAATAAGATTCAGCTGTGACCTTCAATGTAAATTGTTACTGATGAGTATAAATTTGAACTGCATGCCTGAAATAACCTGCTCTTACAAATGTTCAAATGTGATGCATTTCAAAGCCATTTTAGTGTTGGACATGCATGCCCCTTTTAAAATAGAATTTGCAAGGCTTCAGTGATTGACATAAGGGAGGGCAGCACTGTAGCAGAAACTTCACCAGAGGAACTACAGCAGTTTAAGGTGGCAACCCACTACCATAGTTTGACGGGTAAATTGATGTAGGCAATTGATGTAGCCTTGCCACTGATGCACAAATCCTGGAATATATATTTAGAAAAAAATGATCCTCTATGGAATTGCTTTCACATTGCAAAATGTCACTTCATTTTTCTAATGTCATTTAGCTTCTGCAGAACTAACAACGCTTTAAAAAGGCTTTGCATTTTCTTTACATTTATTGTTTGCTTTACTATTAGGAAAGAGAACTATCTGAATAAATTATTTAAAAAGATGCAACAAACTGTCAGGGACCACAGAAGCAGCCACGTGGAGACTCTTCGGTCTAACTTTTCGATCTATTTCTCCCAGCTGTGTGGAGATACCAGGACTATCCCCATAGTTGTTCCCTTTTTAGGGCACCAAGAAAATCAATAATGATAGATCCCATATCAGTTGTGATCCAATTACTATTCAGCAAATGTGTGTAATTCTGGCAAAAAATTCAACTGTATTTCGCATTCACTGTTGTGGAATACATTGTCCTACAGTAAGTTCTAAATTAATGGAAACAAAAAAGATTGCAGATGCTGGAATGTGGAGCATCAAACAATCTGCTGGAGGAACTCAGTATCATTGCATGGAAAGAAACTGTTGACATTTCAGGTCAAACCCCTGTTTCAGGTGTGAATGGAGAAGGGAGGTAGCCAGCATATAAAGGGGAGTGGGAGTGTTGAGACAGGTGCCAGCTGGAATCGGTGAACTGAAGTGGGTGAAGGATGATAGGTAGAAGGAGCCAGATTGGCAAGGGGTGGGGTTGGAGGGGGAGAGAGGGGGAGTAATGAAGGATGGAGGCTGGCTAAAGAAAAAAAGGGAAACAAGAGACAGATAGAAGCAGATGAGGGTGGTGAAGGTAGAGGCAGCTGCTGCTGGGTGAAAAAAGGAAACACAAAGGCTACCACAAAGGATGAAAATGGGTGTTGGGGTGGGGAAGGGAATCAGGTAGTATGGAAAGGAGATAAAAATGGGAAGACCAGAAGAGGTCCTACTCAGGCAGTCTATGTGGTGTTGTTCCTCTATTTTGCATTGTGTCTCTTCCAGGCAGTGGAGCCGGCCAAGGATGGACAGGTTGGTGTGGGTTAAAGTTCATTGAGAATAAATATCAAAACTGTATATCTACTAAATGGAAATACCAAAATAATATAGCTTTATATGATTGCGAACTTTGAAAGAGCAAATGAGTCAGGAAATCGGACATGTCAACAAGAGACTGAAAATGTAGTAAATTAAATTCCTGTTATTTCTTCATTTTAAGTGATTGCTAAGAATGGTGGGAGTATTTTTAAAATGTCCTAATCTTGAAATTTTTGTACATTGGCTCATGGGCAGTGCATGTTGGTTAACTGCAGCTCGCCAGTTCCAAAAATATGCACCAACATATTTGAATGTCCACTGTAACATTATCCAACCATTTAAACAATAAGGTCTGCTATTAAAGGGCCTATCCCACTTGACCGACATTTACACGACCTGGTAGCATGTGGGGAGCATGTGGGTAGCGCGGGACGGGCGAATGGAGTGGTGTGGAGGAGTGTGGAGTTGTGCGCGGTATCGCGCAGCGCGCTAGGATTTTGTCCTGTACAAAATCTTCACGTGTCACTGGCCTGTCACGTAAATGGCGACCAAGTGGGACAGGGTGACGTTTCGGGTCGAGCCCCTTCATCAGACTGAAACATCATCCATTCCTTCTCTCCAGAGATGCTGCTGGTCCCGCTGAGTTATTCCTGCATTTTGCGTCTATCTTCAATTTAAACCAGCATCTGCAGTTCCTTCCCACAGATTAATTTGGTCTACAGCTTGCTACATTTTATTCACCTCTTTTTTTTTTAATAGGGGCATTACATCTGCAGTTTTTCCAATTGCTAGCACCACAGGAAACTGGAACATTTTAGAAAATCACCATAAATATAATAAACTGAGTATTCAAATGACGTCGCACACTCCAGACGGCTATGCGGACGCATGAGGATGTGCGCGGCAGTCACTAGAAGCCTGTCGCGTAAATGACGGTCAAGTGGGACAGACCCTTAAAACCTCTGAATGCTAACAATTTCATAAAATAAAATAAATAAAATAATTTTCAAAGGAAGTGAGGAAATATCATTAAAACCCTCAAAATACATGGTTTTATTGAACAAATTGTAGCAGTTTTGGCACCGTGTCCCTGAATATTATTTTAACTAACCTCCACCTGAAATAACCTGGATTGTAAATTTCAAAGGCCTTGTTGACTAACATTCAAATCTATCACCCTGCTGACTTTCTTTTTGCACTTAATTATGTATTCTTACTTTACCTGCATCTAGTAGTTAAATATAATGTGAGCAATTTGTATAGATTCTCGATGAATTTCTATCAATTGAAATTGATTTATCGCGATCACTTAGGTAAGAGTGCAAATCTTCTATAATTTCTGCCCATGCTTTTTAAAAACAAAAGTGCTACCAATGAATGTAGCTTTGATTCAACATTGCTATCTATAAGTGATTGAGCCCATTTTCACAATTGTTTCCTGGTGTTCAGATTGCCTGCTGCTGACGTGATGGTGGATTAATCATAATGCCAGCCTGCTATGACTTGAAAGGGTCCATTGTTGATATGAGGGAAATCGGACTATCTGCTGTTTCTGCTGATATTTGTCAAATAGCCCCTTGAGATTCTATACACCAAAGTCCAAGTGAAATCTCTGGTGACTAGACTGATCCACTCTCAAAATCTGAAATCAATAGCAATTGGAGCCGTGTAACATGCTGCTATTTCAATGCTATCACCGGCATCCCACAGGCACAGTCTGGAAATCAGCTTCAGCACATTAGGAACTACAAATACTAGTTAATTTCTCGCAACATAAACAATGAAATGTTCAATTCACCAGAACAATATTCTCTTTCATGTTCTCTCCAGTTTGACCAAGGAAACTTGCAAAAACATATATGTTTAACTTCTTAATGGAGACCGTGATGAAATCTGTAAACAAGCCCGCATGTTGGTGTGATTGTCATTTCACAAATCAACTGCACATCCTCAAAGGGAAGAACTGTGAACTCCAGGAAAGCAAGTTAACCACAGCAACAATTCTGCTTCCCAGGGAATTCCTGAGCTTCAATTACTTTCTTTTTGAGAATACTCTCAATGGAAATGAGCAGACCTTGCACTAGGATAATCCTTTCAGATAAAGCAATTCATCTTGCATCACAGTACATCAAATAATATTCAGAAAACTGCTTTGCAACCTCTGCTGCATGCAGAATAGATTATTATTTCCAAGTGCTGTTTGGTTTCTGACAAAGTTATGAATGATGTATAAATTAACATAAATGTAGACTTTTTAATCAATATTTTCTATTACATTTTGTGTCATTGGAAATACCAGTTCTTCAGCAAATTTGATGGAAAGGCATTGTGAAAATCCCCAACATCATAAAATATATTTAAATTTATATTTTATGAACCCTTCACATTGTTCAGTAGAATGGACACGCTTAAGGGCCTGTCCCACTTGGCGATTCTTTCGGTGACTGCCGGCATCATATCAGTGTCGGCAAAAAATGTTGAACATTTCAAAATCCAGCGGCGACAAAAAAATGTTGCGACGCTTGAAAAAACACCACTCGTCATACGTCATCACGCCGTGTCATCGCCGCATCATGCCACATCATGACGCAAATTTCTTGGTGACCTGATACGTCAGTCAATGATGCCGGCGCTCGCCAAAAAAAATCACCAAGTGGGACAGGCCCTTAAGACTGTTTCCCCCCTCCCCTGGCAACTCTGGGGGAGGCCTCTTGCAGTAAACTTCAAGATTTCTGATGGTTTCTTGTGCACTGTCGATCATTAAGACAAGGCACATACTACTATCCAAAGGAATTAGAGGAGAGTGAAAAAGTGAGAAGAAAGTGAAAGTGCACTTAAGTGTAGACACTCCCTTCCTGCCTGTGCTGATGATAAGATCTAATTGGAAGCGATTGATGCTAAGCACTCATTTGTCATCTATCCTACACATCTGGTATTGGTATTGGCTTATTGTTGTCACACATCCCTAGATGCACTGAAAAAGGTTCTGGTGCTATACAGCTAAATATATGAATAGAATCAAATTATACATGAGTACAACAGGTGGTGCAATAAAACCCAAAATAAACAGAGTTCAGAATATAGTGTTACAGCTACAGAGAAAGTGCAGATTAAAGAAAAGTGTAAGGCCCAGAACAAGGTAGATTGTGCTGCACCCGCTGAGTTTCTCCAGCTTTTTGTGTAACCCTCGATTCTCCAGCATCTGCAGTTCCTTCTTTAACACAAGGTAGATTGTGAGATCAGGAATATATCCTTATCTCATGAGTGGTCTGTTTAAGAGACTGATAATAATGGGGAAGAAGCCGTTCTTGAATCTGATGGTACACTCTTTCAAGCTTTTGTATCTTTTGCCCAATGGGAGAAGGCAAAGAGGGAATAACCAGGATATGGGTGGCCCCTGATTGTGTTGGCTGCTTTCCAGAGGCAAGGTGAAGTGCGGTTGAAATCAGCCAGGGAGGAGGAGGTGTGGGGTAGAGACTGGCTTGTGTGAAGGACTCGGTGGCATCTTCTCAACTCCCTGCAATTTCACATGGGCTTGGGCAGAGAGGTTGATGCATCCCAACAGGGTATTTTCTATGGTGCATTTACAGAGATTGGCACGACCATGCTCATCTTGCTGCCACAATCCCCAGGTGCCCACAGACAAGCCACCTCAAAAGAAAGGTTATAAACCAGGTTATTACAAATGAATCTACACCAATATACCTAAACAAAATCAACTGTGCAATCCCCAATACATTTGCCATGCTCCTACACGCTGGCAAAGGTTTTCTGAAGCACAAAATGTTTTGTAGCTGTTGCAAACTCATTAGCCATGTCCAGAGGAACAGAACCAATGCAAGGTTTTTGAATAGTCAACCATAGAGTCAGTACCTTTTGCCTTACAGCTGGCCACTCGTGTGTAGAGAGTCACCCGATTCATATGCTATCACCTAAATTATGGGTGGATCATTACTTGTGCTGGTGGTTGTGACTGTCTATTCAAGTGATGGAGGATTTTCCACAACACTGGATTTTAACTGCTCTTGCACTGCTTGACCAAACTGCACCTTTTAGATATCTGAAGAGAGAAGTGGTAAGAGTAGAAAATGAGACAGAAAATAGGAGATGGATGCTTACACCATCTGCTGATCTAAATCAGAGGAGGTTGTGGGGTGAGCTGGAAAATGTGATGTGAAACGAAGATTAGTCAGGGGATGGTTTCAGTTTAGCTGCTAGCCATGTCCCTACCTATGAGCATGACTAGCTGTGTCTGTTTCCTCAGCAAGTGACTCCCCTTGGCTCTGGCTCTGCAATAGTTTGTTCTGTGAAGAAATGGGGAAGCAGGTGTCGGTGCAAACTGTTTGGGTGATGTGGCTGTCATTTGTTGTGCTTGCAAACTGTGACATTTGTGTGGATGGCTGGTGATGGTGCTAAGTATGAGGCTAAAGTAATGCATGTAATACAAGCCTGGTCTGAGGGCAGGGGTGCAGTCGATAAGATAAGGTATTGGAATATATTTTCAAGGACCTTGAGCACGTATGTGAACTCATTGACTATTTGCAAAACTGCACCTGATCCCTTGGGCTTCATTCTTGCCAATGAGTTCCGCAGAAAGCTTCCCCTTTGTCTCTGTGATGAAAATTGATCTTGCCATTTAACCTAAACACGAAATGTGTGGCAATTACAGAATTAATTCTGCCTCCGAAGTTTGCTCCACTGAAGTGAAGGGAAACACATTCCCTTTTCTTTGTTCTTTTAGGAAGAAGATGAGGAGACATTTATTTAATTGGAGGATGGTGAATCTGTGGAATTCTTTGCCGCAGAAGGCTGTGGATATTTTTAAGGCAGAGATAGATACTGTAGATTCTTGATTAGTGCAGGTGTCAGAGGTTATGAGGAGAAGGCAGGAGAATGGGGATAGGAGGGAAAGGTTGGTCAGCCATGATGGAATGGCAGACTAGCCTAATTCTACTCCTATCACTTATGACCTTATGACATAACAGAAGCAGAGTACAAGAGATATCCACTGGCATCTTCCAGTTAGCACAAGTGAGAAAAGTCAAATTTCTGTTTATGAGAATGCAGTTTCAACGAGCTCCAACAATAACTGGTCAATGAGCAGCAAGGAGAACAACTGGGTGAAGTTGTACATTGCACTAAGTAAGATGTTTATTGAAGATCAGTCATCCTGGCCTCATGTGGCAGTGTCCTAAGCCATTCCATCCGCAACTGCCTTTTTCAATGATCTTCTTTCTATTATATGGTCAGAAGTGGAAAAGGTAATTGATAATTGCAGAATGTTCAATTCCATTTGCAACTCCTCAGCAACTAATGCCTACACGTACACATACCAATAAACATGGAAGAAGAACTAATTCCTCACTACCTTATGACCAGAAGGGTATGGTAAAGTGCTTGCACAGTTTGGTAGCCCTTGTTGAACAAACTCCAAACATGCAAATATTTTGGGAGACATTGGTATTAATGGTATCATTGGCAATGTTGGTATCAATACAGGACATTAGTCTCTCATGCTCACTGTGGTTAGTCGGCAGAAAGCTATGAAAAATGTCAAATGATATCTTAATTTAACTTTTTAATTTAGTTTAATTTAGAGATACAGCATGGAAATACGCCCTTCGGCACATAATGTCCATGCCGACCACCTGTTCACACTAGTTCTATCTTATACACTTTCTTATCCACTCCCTACAAACTAGGGGCAATTTACAGAGGCCAATTAACCTACAAACCTGTACGTCTTTGGAGTGTAGGTGGAAACCTGAGCATCTTTACAAAAACCCACATGGTCACAGGGTGAACGTACAAACTCCGTACAGACAGCACCCGTAGTCTGGATTGAACACAGGTGCTTGGCGCTGTGAGGTAGCAACTCTACCACCACGCCGCCCTGATGTACAGTGTAAACGTAAAAAGTGATAATGAACAATGAATTGTTGTTTTGTTTCAGTTACATTGTTGACGGTACCCCACTTTGAAACATAAATTGCACTATTTATCATATTAAACAGCATTGGTGAAAGATCTATTCCATGGATAATAGAATATTCAGGTCACAATATAAACTGGCACCCAGCCAGCACATTTCCTTCTCTTTCTGTTTACACCATTCTTAGAAGAGAATTACAAGGTGTTAATAATCATTAATTAAAGCAATCAACCTTGATTTTATATAAATTTAAGTAACAGAGTCAGCCAACCAGTGAGCGAGAATCAATATGTTGATTAAGTTAAACAGGCATTGGGAAAATATTGCAATGGAAATGTTAGGGGAATTCAGCAAGGTCAAACTATATATGGGTTGTTAAGTCATTTCTACATAAGCTTATAAGATTGACTTGTCAAATGGACGAGGGGGGTTGTGAGTTCTTCTGTCCTCTCTGTGAAATCAAAGACGCTTTCATGAAAAGTCTTCACAAATAATGCATTATATCTGGTGCATGGAACAAATTTCACCCATTATTAGTATGCCTTATTGAAAAAACATAGTATGCCTTTTATATTAATCTACAGAGTTTTCACAATTACTCACAGTGCTTTTGTATTCATCGCCTCTTGTCCAGTTCTTTAATCAGAGTTTTACTTTGTTATAATGGCAAGTTTGTAAGGAAGATATATATATTTTTGTTCACAACAGTTATTATGCATTGTTAATTTTTTTGGGACATACCGTGGTAAAATAGTCTTAAAGATATCTTATAATCATTTAATTGTTTAAGTATCTCATGTTTCGGAAATAAAGAACGTTGTTTGAAATTTGATTTGAACAGAAATATGTTCATTAAGGAGGTGGAAAACTTTGGAAATCTGCTTGTTATGGTGACCTCATTTGCAATGAAGTTACATCAATAAAATGTGAATTCACAGTACACTCTGTCGCATGTTAAGAGACTGACCCAAATAGTATTACCAACAGTTTTACATTGACAGCAATGGTCCTTTAAAAAAAAATCACGCTTTCTAAAGATTTATGAACATTAAAAGATACACATAGACACACACTTGCAGGGAAATAGTATCTAAGAATATTGTAACCTCTTCACATAATTGCATCCAAGATAATCTAAAATGTTCCCGTTTATTATAAAACTGATGATTTCTATGCTTTTGCCAAATAAAAATTAAGAAACCTAGAAACAAAGTGGGTTGATCCACACTTATGCTTGCAGAGGAGAAATTCAATTCAGCAGAATATACAACTGAATGTAAACACTGACCTGAATAAAATAAACTGTCACCTGAATTTCTTTGCATCTGATGTTACATTCAGAATGACTGCACCAGCGAACAAACTCATTTTTGTGAGATATGCTTGTCACCCACTTGTGCTATCTCCCTTTTTGCTAGCCACTGTGCTGCATGGACCATCTCACTCGTTCACTGCACGCTGCCAGAGTCTGAGCACACTTTCTGTTCCATGTGATGTTGCCAGGTTACCTCTCCCAGGAGGCGAGTGAAAGACTAGGTCGAAGTGACCAATCGAGCAAGAGTTCAAAGTTCAGCTTCCAAATGAAGAGAATAAAATCAAAGGCCAGCATTCATTATGAGCCAACTCATTATGTGCCAGTTAAGCCCAATATCCTTCCCTATAGAGCTTCATAAGCGTTTTGGCTGTGTTCTGTGACAATGACCCAGTAAATTCTATCGTCCCTCTGAGCATGCGCGTTAACAGTGCACAATTAAACACTAAGGCATTGACCCTTCTGTCTCAGATCCTGCTTAATTTATCATAAGTAAATTAAAAATAATAAAGCACTTAAAAATCACAATTTATCTTTATTTTTTATTTCAGGAACATGCAAGAGTCAATTTGCACTACTTTGATGAATATTTAGTTCATAGGCTGATGAATATTTAGTTGTGGTTGTTGCAACATGCAGATGCAGCAACACAGAGGTCTTTGTCATGTGCAAATTTCCTCCATGCATTGTCTAACTTCACATTAACATTTAATAGCAAAACCTGTGGGACTAGAGTTATTAACATACCTGGAAGTTTGTGTTGAGCTAACCCTGAAAACATTGAGGAAAAAAATCTCCCCAAATGTTCTGCAGGATTTTCTTTGTTCAAGTAGTTGCTAAGACAAAATATGTGCACAATAACAGCAATATTTACATTTTACCGGTGCACAAATTGCAATTGCCATGCAAATAAATCCCTCTTATGTCTCCATAAAATAACACATAATTTTGTATATAAATGTTTGAACTAACAGCACCAACTGCAAAATTATTTGCATTACAAGCAAAGACTGAGGGAATTAACAAATACCATGAATAATATTTTTAACACCTGAAGTACTTATTTCACCCTTCATGCAGGATTTTCTTATCTTTCATTTTCTTATGCTGCTATGTATCAGAAGCTTTATTCTGCTGCTGCAAGTGAATTCCATAAATCCATCTCCGTTGCCTTTATTGAAACTTATTCAGGCGCCATCTTTATACAACACAGTGACATTGTTCAAGCTTGCTGGCACCATTGTTCGAGGATGCTGCATGCTGATGTTATGCAAGGTGCATACAAGTAGTGCATCGGGCAGTGCAGTTTGAAGTATCTGACCAGACATGTCCTCTCTTCCACTCCCTGCACCAAACACTTCCCCTCTCTGATATATCTTCCTCTATTATTCCACTCACCCCATTTCAATCCATTCTCCAACTTTCATGCCCCATTCTTTTTCATTGGCATACTTTATGGTTGCACTCTTCACTATTTATCTACCCCTTCCAATGTACTTTTTCTCTATATGGTTCCCTCTTCCAACCTGATACCGAGTCTACTATCCCAATCTGATTTTCTGAACTCTCTTCTTCCCTATTCTGAACATTGTACTTCCAGACTCCTTTAATTTAGTTTAGTTTAGTTTTGAGATACACCACAGAATAAGGCCCTTTGGGCCACCGAGTCTGCACTGACCAGCGATCTGTGCACATTAACACTACCCTACACACACCAGGGACCATTTTACATTTATAACCAAGCCAATTAATGTACAAACTTGCTCAGCTTTGGAGTGTGGGAGGAAACCGAAGATCTCGGTTAAAACCGTCGTAGGTACAAGAGAATGTACAATCTCCTTACAGACAATGATCTGGAGTCAGAATTGAACACGAGTCTCTGGCGCGGTAAGGCAATAGCTCTATAGCACACCACCGTGCTGCCCTTTCTCCCCCATTTTGATAGCCTACCCTCTCTCTTCCCTTCACTCCCAACTCTCACACATTCCTATGGCCTGATGCTTTCCAACTGATCTTTTCTTCTTATATTTGCCCCGCCCCCCCACCCCCCCCACCCAAACACAAGATCTTGCCTCTCCTCTCACAACTTTTCAGTATAAAACACAACTGTCAACATGGTAAAAGAGGTTTCAGTGACTCCAAGTTCATGCCAGACTCCCTGAAATCTTCATAAATTGCATGATACCGTGTGAAATCCAGGGAATACCCACATAGGCCTATTAAATACAATGAGTAATCAAATGGGTATAATTGCCAATTTCATTTCGGAGTCACGTGAGTGACTTCGTGAAGAACCCGCCAGCAGACATGCGCGACATATCGTCGCAACGCATTGCAGTCGACGGCTGGAGGTGGAGCGCGGCTCACCACCAGCCCTTCATAAGGGCCACTCAGGTAAGTGTAACTAACCTTGAGTTGGTTGGTTTTTGTTGTGCGAGTGTTTTTTCTCCCAACAGAAATATGGATAGGAAGAATAAGGGCCGTAGGACGTCCGCACGGAGTCGCCAGCCACCCATCCCGGAGCCCTCATCAACGGCTACACCTGCGAGTCAGGCCGGGAAAAAGGCGAGGAAGTCGGGGAGCCCTGTCGTCACAGGACCCGACCCGCCGATACTCCGCAGCTCTAGCGAGGATCCCGCAGAGCAGGACTTCGGTGTGCCACCGGAGCAGGCTGACCCTGACTCCATATCTCTGTCGCCAACGGGCTCGTTGGTCGACCAGGGAAAACAGGGTTCACGTGCTGCCGCACGGCCCTTCTCCCTGAGCCCTCGTAGGAGAGGCAGGGATAGAGCCCGTCAACCTAGCCCTTCGCGGGCGAAGGTATCACCTGCCGCTAGATTGCGGACTGGTGAATTGGCGGGACTCAAGTCCACTGGTAGACCTGAGAGGGCCAGTATGGACTTACCAACCAACAGGACTAGGAAGAGTCATTCAGGTGGAGTCCCGCCACGGTCACCGAGTCCCCCGTAGATGGGAGGACGGGACCGTACGCCGTCTAGGCCCAGGATTAGGGCAGTCGGCAAGCCCGCGCGGATGTCGGGTCACCACGCCGGGGCGTCGGGTGCCGACCTCTCACCGCGTTTGCCCTCCGAGGCAGCGGGATCGAGCTCCGCCAAAAGGAGGCGTTTGAGCAGATCCGCGCGGGAATCGCTCAGTTTCGCTGCGGCGACTGGTAGCGACAGTTCTTTCCGGCACCGAGATTACCTCGACGAGGTACGGGCCGATTACAGGAGCCTCAGCAGTTCCGTTGGACATGAGGACTCCGACCGCCCGGGTTCGAAGGGCGAAGGGCGTATTGACAGGATGGAGCGGATGTTGGAACTTCTCCTGCAACAAAACCAGAGGCGGGAAACATCTAGTTCCAGAGGGCACATGGATTTATCCCCATCGTCAGTGGGAAGCCTGGGACTTCCGGAGGATGAGGACATCTTGGTCCATGCACCATCTACATCTGAGGCCCCTCAGGAGGAGCTCCTGGATGCGGCAACTAAATTTGCACTGTCGGAGTCATCAGGACAACCCCTCAACTCCAAACTGGCTGCCACCGTTGACTTCCTGACGAACCATCAGCTTCAGGAGGAGGTCCTTTCGGAGGCCATGAATAGGCACAAGGCCCCAGCAAATTGCAACTCACTCAACGTGCCCATCGTCAATACGCCGATTTGGGGCAACATCAGCCCAGGGATCAGAACTCAGGAGGTGAAGCTCCAATGGATCCTGAAGTTGCTCACTGCTGGGATTACCGCGTTTGCAAGGTCGGTGGATGGGGTGGATCTCACCATCGAGCAGGAGGATGCTCTGGCACTACTGTGCAACACACAGTACGAAATAAACGCATTTAGGAAGAGCATTATTAAACCCACACTGAACCCGAAATTTGCGGGGCTATGCAAAGCACCTCCTACGCCGCCACCCAGACAGTTGTTCGGGGAGGACCTACCGAAGCGGGTCAAGGAACTGGATGACCACGCTAAGACGATGGGACTCATGAGGTCACATATCTTGACCAGGCAGCCGGCCAAGAAAGTGCCATTCTTCAGGCCACGAGGCCCTGCCGTTAGGCCAGCAAGGACCTACGCTCCACCACCGCCTTCATATCAGCAACCTCAACAGCCTAGTCCTTTTTTAGGGCTAGGCCCCCAGCGGCCAGCATGGAAAATGCAGACGCCGCATTATCAGCTCAACCCAGCACCTCCACGTCCCACCAAACATATCAGGGACCGCCGATAACCATGGAGGTAAGGTGGTCTGGATTTCATGCACCTGCATGCTTAACTTCACATGTTGGTGGGAGACTACGGTTCTTTACGGAGGCATGGGGAACCATCACTTCTGATGAGTTTATCTTACAAAGTGTTCAAGGCCATGAGATTGAATTCATCAATGGTAAAATCCCTCCATCCCAGCATATGCCAGATCGGAAATTTACACTGTCCAGCAAAGAAACGGCTGTAGGCTATGCTGAATTCTTAAGGCTACAAGAAAAAGGCGTGATAGAAAGGACTATACACAAACCAATTGAATTTGTATCCAACGTATTTACAAAAACCAAGAAGGATGGAGGATGTCGGGTTATTATAGATCTGACCCATTTGAATACTTTTGTAAAATATACCCATTTCAAAATGGACACGTTCGAAACAGCCAAGTTATTGATTTCTGAGGGCTGCTTTATGGCATGCATTGATTTAAAAGATGCATACTATTCAGTATCCATTCAGAAACACCACAGGAAGTTCTTGAAATTTACCTGGATGGATCAGCTCTGGCAATACAGAGCTTTGCCAAATGGGCTTACCACAGCCCCTAGATTATTTACTAAATTGCTCAAACCAATACTGGCTACAATAAGGAGACAAAATCATATAGTGATGGCCTATCTAGATGATATCCCAATTATTGGGAACACCCTGGAATCAGCGGAACTGGCAGTTTCAGCCACCGTGGAAATTTTTCAGAAAATGGGGTTTATTATCCCTCCAGATAAATCAAAGCTCTGCCCTTCACAGGTCATGGATTATCTGGGGTTCACGGTGGATTCCAATCGCATGAGGGCCACCATACCAACTAACAAAGTTGGGGATGTCATCCAAGTATGCAAGAATCTAGTCTGCGCCAGTATACCATCAATTAGACAAACTGCTAAGGTGATTGGCAAGATCGTAGCAGTTTTTCCAGCTGCCCAATACGGACCTTTGCATTATCAAAATTTGCAGAGAGCCAAGATCTCAGCGTTAAAACTGAACGCTGGACATTTCGATAGACCAATGCAGCTGCCTCTAAAGGCAAAAATTGAGTTACAATGGTGGATTGACAATATTTGTGACTAATTTAAACCCATCATTTTGCCCAATCCGATGGTATACTTACAAACAGACGCAAGCTCCCATGGCTGGGGAGCCACGGACAACTACTCTAGTTGTGGAGGCAGATGGGACACCCTTGAATCTACCCTGTTGTTGTCACAAGGGATAAACTATTTGGAGATGCTAGGAGCATTTCACGGACTTCGAGCTTATTGTTCCAACCTTACTGACGCTCACGTCCATCTCCAAATAGATAATACCACTGCGGCGGCATATCTAAATCATATGGGCGGTACCAGGTCAGTTTCATGTGATGAATTGGCAAATACAATTTGGCTCTGGTGTATTCGACAGAATATTTGGATTTCAGCTACCTATTTACCAGGTAAGCTCAATTCGGTGGCGGACACCAGGTCACGCAAATTGAATGATGAAATCGAGTGGATGTTACATTCCCAAATATTCGCTAAAGTTACAGCCAAATTTGGTAAACCGGATATCGTCACGGTTTTTGCGTCACGGTTGAACCATCAGGTACCAACATACGTTTCGTGGGAACCAGATCCTGGGGCAATGGCGATGGACGCGTTCTCGCTAGATTGGGGGAAATGGTTTTTCTATGCATTTCCTCCATTTTGCCTCATCAGTCGGGTATTGCGGAAAATCCAGGCAGATGCTGCTAAGGGCATTCTTATCTTACCCGACTGGCCTACGCAGCCATGGTATCCGGTGGTCCTTGATATGATCAGTCAACCATGGGTCCTCTGAGAGGGTTGCCCACAATTGGTGACCCTGTCTCAGGGGAAACACATCCCTGCCACAGTCACCTAAACTTATTGGCTTGCAGGTTCTGAACAGGCCATTACTGCGGTATGGCCTATCATCCAGAACTATGGATACCATTGGAGCATCATGCCGGGAGTCCACCAGGCGGCAATATCTCACACATATCAGGAAATGGGAAACCTACTGCGGCCGCTCCCACATTGCATACGACTCCGTTACCATCACCGACGTATTGGAATTCCTGGCGGGGTTGCATCATGACGAACACCTCAGCTACAGTGCCATCAACAGCGCCAGGAGTGCGCTGTCATTCTACCTCAATATTGAGGTAGGATCCAACAGGCTGGTGTCCAAACACATGCGGGGAATATTTAATTCCAATCCGCGTAGACCTCGTTATAACATCACCTGGGATATTGGGAAGGTATTAACCCTGCTCAGGACGTGGTCGCCCATGGAGGGGCTTGAATTGGACAAACTCACCCTGAAGTTGGTGATGTTACTGGCACTGACTTCAGCGCAGAAGGTACAGACACTCCACAAGGTCAGGATCGACAGGATGATCTCTACCCCTGGCGAAGTAATCTTCTTTATAGATGAATTACTCAAGCAGCATAGACCTGGGTTCACAGGGCTGCAGCTGAAGTTTTCGGCATACCCCGCTGATGCAAGGCTATGTTTAGCCGCCCATATCCGCCACTACATCAAAGTGACGAGAAAATTGAGGGGAATGGAGAAATACTTACTCATCAGCCACAAGAAACCTCACCATAGAGTGACGGTACAGACAATCTCCAGGTGGCTCAGGATCGTCTTGGGTGAGGCAGGTATTGACACTAATGTCTTTAAATCCCATTCCACCAAAGCTGCATCGACGTCGGCGGCAAGGGTCATGGAGGTGCCCATGGACCATATTCTTGCCACAGCGGGATGGGCGAACGAAGCCACCTTCCAGCGGTTTTACAATAAACCTGTTGCTGCTCCTGTATTGTTCGCGGAGGCCGTGCTGAATGCAGGTCAAGAGCATGCAGATTTCCCCCAGTGAGGGTTTTTTCCTTTGTTTGTTGTTAATAAATATTGTTATTATTTTTCAGTACAAGCAGTCTGGAAAGTTGATTACTCCTATCCATCCTTATAAGTGGTGTGTGACAGCATGGACGTGGTCCAGGGCATGGAATCACAGAGCTTTGAAGTCTTCACGAAGTCACTCACGTGACTCCGAAATGAAATAGTAAGATTAAATGAGAACTTACCAGTTCGAAGGTTGATCTTTATTTTATGAGGAGTTGCGATGAGGGATTTCGTGCCCTCCGCTCCCAACCCTCGATCATAAATCAACTGGTAATTAGAGTCTCTTCAATCTTACTATAACAAGTCATTTCTCTGTTGTTGGTTCTGTGATTCCACACCGCTACTTTGAAGTATGTCGCGCATGCGTGCTGGCGGGTTCTTCACGAAATCCCTCATCGCAACTCCTCATAAAATAAAGATCAACCTTCGAACTGGTAAGTTCTCGTTTAATCTTACTATTTTACTGGAACTAAAAAACAACTTGTTTATGTGGAACTTTGTACATATTCACTGGCAATACAGAAATAAAGTCTATTTTTAGGGAACTGCTGCTGACTTTCCCTGGTTTAATATAGTCTGCAAGTGACTTCTGCATGAGGTGGGGCCATGGCCTCTTTTGCAAGGTCAATAAACCTAAAAGAAGGGGGTTTCCGACAGCATTTAACAGTGAGGCCCTCAGCTAGATGTAGCCTAATGGACAATGGATGGAAAGCTGTTGGGTAGGACATGTGCTTCTGAGAATGTAGCAATCCCTCCGAGAGCAGGTGGGTTCCAAGGCTCAGCTTCTGGAATCATGGAGGCAGGATGTTAGGACCATTGATCAGAAGACAGTGATTCTGATTGCAGGGCTATGTCAAAATTGCAGAGAGGACCGTGATTGTGGTTCAAGGGATCCAATGGTGTTCGGCAGCTCTGATAATATTCAAGGGATTTATTTTAGATAACTTATACAAACCCTTCCCTCCCCCCTCTCCCCTCTCCCATTAATAGTCAATTAACCGGTTCCACAGTTTGCAACGATGTATCGCTGTGGGGATCACACCATCCCCAGCCAACAACCAGCATATTGGAACAACCCTGCCTGAGGTCATCTGTTGCTGGCCCTGATTTATCCTGGTCTTTTCTGGCTTCCAGTTCCTCCCCCCTACCATTAGTCAGAAGAAGGGTCCCGACCCAAAACGTCACCTTACATTTTCTCCAGAGATGCTGCTTTAACTGCTGAGTAACTCCAGCATTTTGTATCTATTTCCACTGAATTAACCTTGGTGTAGACAGATTGTGACAGATGGTTAACTGGGTAGTTGATGGCTTGGGAGAAAACATTCCCTGTTTTTCCCATACTTTCAAACTGTGCTGCAATGCTGCTTACCTTGTGGGTTCAACCCTTCTGCTCTGCTTTAATTTGCTTTTTTTCTGAGTTTCTGGAAAGCTTTGCTCTCTTTAATTCAAAACTGAATACCATAAAGCAAAGGCTAAAACATTTATTGTGATATTTAAATGCCTACCTCTGTTGAAACTATGTGAAGTGATTGAAAACCCCCTTCCTTCCTGCTCAAGATACTCTGCAAATTAACTTCTGACACAACTACAAATCATTTGCTCTAAAATGTAACCGCTTCAGAAACCTGCAAACTGGTTCTTTTAGCTCCATCTGCAGGTTGAATCATTCACAAACATTTAGACATGGAGATAAAATCATGGATATGCAAAAACTCCGAGGTGGCACAGACACACAATCACAATTGTTTATCAAACAGGCTTGAAACACTGAGCTGCTCTGCACACAGTAACACCTTATTAAATCTCTGTCACACACACATATGTGCACCAACACAAGCACATGTGTGGAGATGCTACATCAAAGGAAATGGGAAATAGAAATTAGTATATACTGTTGCTTGGTCCAGGACACATGCAAACACTCATGGAGGAGTAAGAGGGAATCAAATGCATTTGACATACTTTAATTGCATTTTCTTCATTTCATAACCCACTACATTCTGATATATCAGTGCAAGTACTGTAGATAATAGATGTACCTATTTATGCAGAACACAATAGTCTATTCAATTTTAGAAAAAAAACAACATAGCAAAATTAAATTATATAAGAACCTATTCCTACAAATTTCAGCAATTTCAGCTTCATGGTTAAGTACCGTAATCTCAGATTTTAAAAAAAGGTGATATCCACAATTTGATGCAATAAAATCTTTAGACTCACATATAAGACATGATCCACTTCCACTTTGATTTCATGTCATCAACTAATCAGTGATCGAAGAGAGAGAAGTCCAGACTAAATGAGTGGTAGTGAAAGGTCTTTTGTTATCAATATTCCAAGTATTTCTTGGCAGCTCAAAGAGCGATAGTAATCAGTTTGGGGATCTGTTGCATTGGATTCATAATATTCAGCACAAGGTGAACAATGTGCAATAAAGTCACCATGCAATAATTCAATTCATTTTTGCACTGACCGCTACCGAAGTTTATTCAGAGATTCAGATTCCACTCACAAGAGAAAGGCCCTGAACAGCAGGCAGAGCAGACTACAGGGTCTGGCCATGTCAAACATCTGATGCAGACTCATCACTTTAAAAGAAAATGCATGAACTACTACTAAGCTGGGAATTCTTATAAGGAGCTAATTTATCAACTGACTTTTTATCACAATTCTAGTATATCTCCCATGGTGTTTCTCACAATGCTTCAGAGTTATTCTTATAACACTGAACGAGAAACACTGTAATAGCTGCCCTCATGCGGGATTGTTCTCAAATGGGGAAAAGAAATCCCTTTCATCCTCTATCTACCTTCAAATTATTTATAAATGTCAGCTCTGCCCTAGATATTGTCTCAGGTTTAACGCCTCTGGCTTCTCTTATAAATAGATATGCCATTTATTGTGACCATGGAGTTTACTTTTACTATCCGTTATCTGAATGCAGTGTTTAATTTTACAGAAAAATCCTAAAGCAGACATTAGGTCTCTCATTTATTATCCAAGAGCCCAATATTTGTGCCAGATAAAATCACACAATCTCTCCTTTAGACATCCAAGAATTACAGGTTGCTGGGTCTCAGAATTATATGTCCCATTGTGCCTAGATGTACACTGCCTCTCCCTAGGTGTCACGTGGTAGTTGACACATAACATGGATCCATCTGTAGTACCCAGCTCATTAAGGATAACAATGTCAGTGGCTGACTTGTTCGCTTTTGGCAAAGATTATTAACATAGTAATTCCTTTTATCTCAGTAACTCTAGGGTACCTTCATCTGCCAAAGTGACATAAGGATGCTGGACATTGTAAAAAAAATTAAAAATCTGACTCTTTATCTGGAAAATGCCTGACCAGATTTTGCTGTGAAATTATGATGGGGCTAATTGTGATCACTGTTATTTATGTTTATGTCCAAAAGAAACTTCCCTAGAGTTAAAGAGTTTAAAATAGGAAATCCATCAGCTGTTATTCTGGCTATTAAACCCCTTCAAGAGATTCATAATGGGATATTGCTGCAAATGTTTTCATTAATGTGAAGTTGCTATAATGTCAAAGCAAAATATTGTTGAATTTGAAAATCTCAAGTAAGACAGAAAATGTTGGAGATACTCTGTAGTAGATGCAGCAACAATGGAGAAAAATGTAGTTAATGTTTCAGATTAAGTATCAGAATATTATTCAAAAGAGCAGACAGCACTGCAGAACAGAGGAATCTGGGGGTCCTTGTAAAGTACATGGAACATGGGAAGTTAACATGAAAGGTTAAGTAATGAGGAAGACTAAAGGAATGTTGGACTTGATTGCAGGAAGGATGTTTTTCTACTACCAAATGGCGCCACGATTAAATAATAATCAAAATACTTCGGACCACTCAAGTTTCCTTATTTAAGGAGAATGCATTGCTTAAGAGGAAAAGAACATTTGTTCCGGTGATTTCTGTGATGAAATGACTGTCTGTGAGGGAAGGTTGAGTATTTTACTTCAACACAGTGCAGTTCAGATCTTATTGAAACACACAGGTTGAAGGCATGGAAGCAATAGACATCCATGTGGCAATTAAATGGCTGTTGTCAGAAAACTGAAAATTGTTGATGTGTATAGATGGAAAGAAAAAAAGAGTAAAGGTTGAATGAAAAGATTGTTTTTATAACACAAACAGGCTGAAACAATATGTCTACTGACACAATCCTGCTTGTGAATCTTGGGAAGGAGGTAGAAACAGGTTACATGAGTTTGGAGACCATGGGAAAGTGTGATCACTGAGGTGAGGAAGTGGGAGAAAATGGCCTAATGTTCAGTCGCGCACCAGTCAGAGATATAAGGAAATATTTGATGGTATTCACCCCCTGCACGGCAGACAACAGCACTAGCCCTGACAGCACCTTCTGGATTGATCCTAGATGAATGGAGAGTTTCAAGTTCAGGGGTATAGTTGGCATATGTTAGTGAACAAGTTAAGAAAATGTAATGTTGTTAGTTTGCCACAAAAGGTTAGAAACCAAAGGGAAGGGCAGGTGGTACGGGAACAAGTTTACTGTATGAGGTGAAAATAGCTGGAAAAGAAGTGGAGGTGGTTCACCGAATCTCAAAATTCATTGAGATGGGGCTGCAAGGGTATGAAGATGAGGACCTTTCTGAGGATAGTCATTTGGGGCTGGGAAGAGAGTCAGAAACTAGTAGATGGCATGGGATATGACTGAGTGGAGGAGTGGGGGTCTGAGGAAAATGAAGAAGGATGAGAACGAATGTTGGACCTTAGAAATGGATCATGTTTATGATCCTGGATACCTGCAAGGAGGAAAAAGGCATCTTCAATTACAGTGCCAGATGTGGCGAAGAATGAAACCAAATTATGTGTCTTCGTTTCTTAGATGCTGCCCAAGTATTTCCAGCACTTTCTGTTTTAGTTATGAAGTTGTTATAACTAAACATAACTAGTTTAGTCATAGCAACTTACCAACCAACCTAGGATATTGCATGGGGAGCATTTAATTTCAGTCCTAATTTATGACACAAGGAGATAGCCAATACAGAAGTGGACAAAAACAACATATTTTATTACTTATTTTATTAATAAAATAATTTATAGAGAGCCAGAAATGGCATTTCTACTGAGTACATTTCCATGGAGGTGGTCAGATTTTGGGCAAATTTCCCTATTCTCTAATGTGGATTGGAATGTTTTGTTGCATTAAAAACACTAGTTATGCTAATCCTGTAAGTGTTTGTCCTTTGTTTTTGACTGTTTGGGAAACAGTATCCAAGGAAACAGTGAGTTTAATTTCAAACTGACTTGTGCCTGGCTGTATTTTCTCTGTAACACTGTGTGTACCTGAGCAGCCTTGTTTACACCAGATAATATTGCTTTGTGTTCAAAGATATAAAAATACCAGAGGAACTCCTGAAAAGATTTTCAAGGATGATACCAAAACCTCTCCATTTTGGTACACAAATCATTCATGCAAGAGTAGATGGGAATATGGGAAGGATAAAATGGGTAAGGTTCAAAAGGTCAGCATGGACCTTGGCTGATGGGAGATCTAACTGCACTACATAGGATTTATCTTGATTAAATAATTCCTTCGCCTTCATAATACTTACAACTCTATTTTTGCTAGCTCCAGTAATTTGCATGGTACATGGAACTCTTTGAAGCACTTCCCTCCGCAAGGGGACTCCGGACTGTCAAAGCCGCCACAGCCAGACATAAAAACAACTTTTTTCCACGAGCAGTAGCTCTGCTCAACAACCAAAAGTCTGTAGCCTCCTTTTGCTCTGGTGTTTTATTTTATTCTTCACGTTTAAATTATACTGTTTTATTCTTAATTGTTTACTGTATATCATATTTTTGCATTTATATTTAGGCCCCCTAAAATGACTGCTAACATTGCATTTGCATTCCTTACCACCGATTCAACTTGTAAATTAACCTTTTGGAAATCCTGCACCAACACTCCCAAGTCCCTTCGCACCTGTAGCTATAATGCCAATATTATTAATAATTTCTTACCTATTCATAGTATTTTATTTCAACTCCCTTTCTCTTCAAACCACTATTACTTCTAGTTTATTCCCATTTTGAGAGCCTAAATTTGTTTACACTGAAATCAATTTAGTAAAATCATCACATTACAGCACAAGAGAAGCTGATTTAGCCTACAGTACAAAGACTACTGAAACTCCTTGCAGTTAATGCTCATCCGGGTGCTTCTTAAATACAACAAGGTTCTGCCTAAGCCATCCAGTCGGCTAGAGAATATCAGATCCCTACAATTCTAAAGGAGATTTTTTAAATCCCTTCAATATTTCTACCTTTTACAATATATCTATGCTCCCCAGTAACTAACTTCTCTGTAAAGGAGAATAGGTTCAACATATTTCCCCACAAAGATAACCCAATCTTATGTACTGTAGTTAGATCTCCCCTCAGCCAACTGTTCCAAAGAAAACAGCTGAACCTTAGCTGATTTTTACTTATAAATAAAATTGCCATACCAGACAACCTCAAACCTCCACAGAATACCCCCTCTTATCCTACCCTGGAATATGGTGATCATAATTGTACAATGTACTTATTTTATACAGTTCCAGAAAGATCCCTTGCTCGTCTTCCAAGCCAAAACAAATGAAAATGACCCATATTCATTCTTAACCCTCTATTCCTCTACCCTAAGATCTATTGTGCATTCCCTTGCCTTGTTTGCCTTTCTCAAATTTATTACTTCATATTTCACTGTATAATATTCTATTTGCTATTTTAATACCCACCTGTGATATCCTGTCTACCTATCCGTCTCAGATTAAACTATTTACTCAATTAATTAATAACGTTTAATAATATTGGTTGGTAATTTAATGCTTCCCTTTAGATTGCTGACAATTTCACCCACCTATCTTCGCACCATCTGAAAGCTGGATATGTAGCTTTTGTGGCATCAGGGATGATGTCTGATTTGGCGGTGGCTACACCGACACTCGCAGTAGGGTGAACTCGCCAATATATTTTATTTATATTGATAAGAAAATCCAAGACTGCATGGGGACACAGTTCCTCGCCATCAGGATGCAGGTGCAGTGACACTGGCGATCGTGGGGTTGTCCCGGCAGTTCACCCTTGTCTCACGAGGAGGCACTGGCAATCTCAGGTTTATCTTGGCAACTGAACTTTGGACGTGAAGGGACAGCGCTGGAGATCTCCGGATTACCCTGGTGGCTCATTCTTTGCTTCTGTGTGGGCGCAGTCCCTGATTGCCCATGGGCAGGAAGAGGCACTGGCATCTCAGTCTCTCAGTGCTCAGTGCCCAGTTATCAATGCTTAGTGCACCGTGAACCTTGTCCCTCTCCATCCTGCATTTTACAGGGAGTTGGCTGCCAAGGATCAAATGGCCAACCAATATCAGCTAATTGGACACAGCTGGTACCAATAAAACTAGGGAGCAGAGCGACATCCAGGGAAGGGGGCGCTGTCACACTTTCAAATCCAATTTTTTAATCTTTTTAAATCCAGTCAATAGTTATGACCTACATGCAGATCTCTATGGGGGTCTACCAATCGTAATGTGCCAATTTGAAAATTTGTACATTACACCTGCGCTCTTCCTCTCTCTGTTTAGCCAATTCCTTTACTAGGTATATTTCAATTCCATTGAGTTTAAATTTTAGTTAAGTCTTTTGCAAGAATCTTCATCAAATTAATTCGAGAACTCCAGAAAAATCACACCGGTCATTTCCCACGCCTTTATTGTAAACATCTACAGAGTTGCACCTTGACTCATCTTCAAAAAGTTCAACAAATTTTGGCATATGACACACCCGTTAGAAACCCCTGCTGGCTGTATTTGTTTGGCTGAACATTTTCAAAACATGTTTCTTCTCCAAGCTCGGGATCATTATGATCACTATCAGATAAATGTTAATGCACAATTAGGCTGCCACTAAATAATATAGTATAATATTAACTGCTTAACCTTGGATGTGAGCTACTTCACAGCAGAAAACTATCCTTAGTCCATGTAGAGTTTATTTCATCAGTTTACTTCAATCTGTACAAAAGATAAAATCTCCAATAAAATTACTCTGCCTTTCTCACAACTTGTCTAATCTTCACATTTATGCATTCTACCAATGCATGGCTGCTACCCAGGATCTACACACAACTCCCATCGGGATTTTAAGTTATTTTCTATTTCTTAATTCTACCCATAAATTCTCTGCGACCTGCTGATTTTTATATCCTCATTCATCATAGATACAGTTTCATCCTTCATCATGAAGGGCGATTCTCCCTGCTTCCAATTCGCACAACTTAGTCTACAGTGAATATATTTCACAGTTCAGACTTTTTTGCAGCAAGATCTCAGTAATAGCTCCAAATGAGGACCCTCTCAACAACACCCCAGGTCTGCCGACTATCGACAATACCACCAGCGGGCTGGCTAACGAAGCTGATGGGAGGAATGAGCACACATTCTCACTGTCCGAGCACGATGTGAGGAAGGCTCTGACACGGGTGAACACGAGGAAAGCTGCCGGCCCTGATGGCATCTCGGGGCGAGTACTTAAGTCCTGTGCTACGCAGCTAGCTCCGGTGCTCACTACAATAGTTCTGTAGTCCCTGCCTGCTTCAAAAAATCTACCATTGTACCTGTACCAAAGAATGCCTCCCCAGCCTGTCTGAATAACTACCGTCCGGTGGCCCTCACCTCGGTAGTCATGAAATGCTTTGAGAGGCTGGTGAAGAAACACATCTGCGCCTTCGTCCCTCGCAACATGGACCCGCTACAATTTGCATACCGTCCAAACAGATCCACGGACAATGCTGTCTCCCAGGTTTTGCACACCACTCTCTCCCATCTTGACAGCCAGAAGGGGGGCTACGTGAGGATGCTGTTCATAGACTTCAGTTCAGCCTTCAACACTATAATCCCCACCAGACTGGCCGCAAAGCTACTGGATTTAGGGCTCAACACCCCCCTGTGTGCCTGGGTCCTGGACTTTCTCACCGCCAGGTAGTCAAGATGGGAGGGAATACATCGAAGTCCCTCACCCTGAGCACAGGATCCCCCCAGGGTTGCGTCCTCAGCCCCCTATTGTACTCCCTGTACACACATGACTGTGTGGCTAGGTTCAGCTCCAACTCGATAATCAAGTTTGCTGATGACACCGTGGTGGTGGTGGGCCTGATCTCAGACAACGATGAGAAGGCCTACTGGGAGGAGGTAGCTGATCTGGCACTGGTGTCATGACAACAGCCTCCTCTTGAACATCAAAAAAACGAAGGAGCTGATCGTAGACTTTAGGAGGGCACATCATCCGAGGATGTACACACCATTGAGGATAAATAGGGATACTGTGGATAGGGTGAGCTGTTTTAAATACCTGGGAGTCCACATCTCTGAGGATATGACATGGACATTGCACGCTGCAGCACTCGTGAGTAAGGCAAGGCAGCGCCTTTACCACCTCAGGCAATTGAGGAAATTCAGAGTGTCTCCGAGTATCCTCCAGTGCTTCAACTCTGCGGCTGTGGAAAGCATCTTGTCCGGAAACATTACAATCTGGTTTGGGAATTGCTCTGCCCAGGACAGGAAGGCTCTGCAGAGAGTAGTGCGTTCGGCCAAACGCACTATGGGAACTTCTCTCGCCCCTCTGCAGGAACTGTATATCAGGAGGTGCAACTCCAGAGCAAATAAGATAATGGGAGACCCCTTCCACCCCTGCAACGGACTGTTCCAGCTCTTACGGTCAGGCAAACGCCTCCGTTGCCATGCTGTGAGAACGGAGATGATGAGAAGGTGTTTCTTCCCAGAGGCCATTCGGACTGTAAACTCCTATCTCACCAGGGACTAACTCTACTAACTTACTGTACCACAATACCGCCCACAATATTTAATATGACAAAGAACATGTGATTCTGTTTGTAGTTTGTTTGTTGTTTGTTTGTTTTTTGCACAAAGTCCGCAGGCACTGCCACTTTTCATTTCACTGCACATCCCGTATGTGTATGTGATGAATAAACTTGACTTAACTTGACTTGACTCTCTCTGAATCTGCCCCTGCAACGGTGATTATCTGACATCTACAATGCATTTATTTAAAGAAAACTTACCTGGACTGTAGTTTGTCCTTTTGCTCTTACATGCTAATCACATATTTCTCTTTTTCAATTTACGCTTTTGATACTGCTTAAAGCCCAATAACTTTTTTCTGATTAGTTCTCTGCAGTTTTTCCTTGCAATTGTCCTAAAACCACACAATTTCCCTTGATCATACCTTTACATTGCAGGTATAATCTCCTTCTGAAGACTCTACTTGCCTGGTCCACAAGAACTGCATTCCAAGCCTGGTTAAATTGTAGTTTGGCTCCATGCCACGTACTATCCCAGTTTTGGTGTTAAAATCCATAAAGTGAAACATGACTTTCCGACATATTCTTTAAGGACCTGTCCCACTTTCATGACCTAATTCACGACCTTTTTTACTCGTGGACATTTTTCATCAGGCTAGAAAATGCGCCGACCACTTGATGCCACGAGTACCTATGACTAGCATCACGACCTACCTACGACCTCGTGACGACTATGCTGCGAGTGTGAGTCATAGGCAAACTCAGCAGAGGTCGTGAATTAGGTTGTGAATGTGAGAAAGGCCCTTTAGTCATGCATGCACCACCTCAGAGCAGTACATCTCTGTAGCGGAATGGTCTGGAACATGAGAGAGCCAGGTCCCAAGGATGGCTTGGGGGAAGTGCACATTGTTTCGTTTTGAGCAAAGAAGATGGAAGATAGACAAAAATAGCAGGAGTAACTCAGCAATGCAGTTCCTTCCGACACAAAGAAGCTGGAAAGTGATTTGATAGAACTGTTCAAAACCATGAAAAGGCACAACACAGTGAATAAAGGAAATCTGTTCCCACTAGTTCCCACTGGAGTGAGGAACACAGAATTGATGTGATTGGCAAAATTGCCAGAGGCGACATAAGGAAACAGTTATTTATGCCGTTCCCGATTTGGAATTTGCTACTTCAAAGAATAGTGAAAGCAAATTACCAAAAGGGAATTCTATAGGTTCTTTGAAGAGAAAATGTGGTGGGTTATGTTTGGGGAATGGTACTAACTGCATCTGTCTTGCAAAGGCCTTACAATTTAACAGATTTTGTTCCCCGTCTGGATTGGTTTAGTTTAGTTTAGTTTTAGAGATACAGTGCAGATCCATGCCCTCCGGCCCACCGAGCCCACACCAACCAGTGATCCCCTCACATTAACACTATCCTACACACACTTGGGACAATTTACATTGATAACAAGCCAATTAATCTACAAACCTGTATGTCTTTGCAGTGTGGGAGGAAACCGAAGATCTCGGAGAAAACCCACATGGTCAAGAATCAAATCAAGAGTGTTTTATTGTCATATATAACTGATAGAACAATGAAATTCTTACTTGCTGCAGCACAACACAATATGTTAACATAGTACACTATTAACAATATAATAAACGATAGAGATAAAAAAGTTCAGTGTGTATATATACATATATAAACACATACACACAAGTACACACACATGCACACACAAACACAGATACATATATATATGTGTGTGTGTGTGTGCCTGTGTTTGTGAATATATATATATATATATATATATATATATATATATGTGTGTACAGTGGCTTGCAAATGTTTTCATACCCCTTGAACTTTTCCACATTATGTCACGTTACAACCACAAACGTAAATGTATTTGATTGGGATTTTATGTGATAGACCAACACAAAGTGGTGCATAATTGTGAAGTGGAAGGAAAATGATACATAGTTTCCAAATTTTATTACAAATAAAAAACTGAAAAGTGTGGTGTGCAAAAGTATTCAGTTCCCCTGAGTCAATACTTTGTAGAACCACCTTTCGCTGCAATTACAGCTGCAAGTCTTTTGGGGTATGTCTCTAACAGCTTTGCACATCTAGAGACTGAAATTTTTGCCCATTTTTCTTTGCAAACTGGTCAAGCTCAGTCAGATTGGATGGAGAGCATCTGTGAACAGCAATTTTCAAGCCTTGCCAGAGATTCTCAATTGGATTTAGGTCTGGACTTTGGCTGGGCCATTCTAACACATGAATATGCTTTGATCTAAACCATTCCATTGTAGCTCTGGCTGTATGTTTAGGGTCGTTGTCCTGCTGGAAGGTGAACCTGCCCCAGTCTCAAGTCTTTTGCAGACCTGTTAGGTTTTTTTCCAAGATTGCCCTGTATTCGGCACCATCCATCTTCCCATCAACTCTGACCAGCTTCCCTGTTCCTGCTGAAGAAAAGCATCCCCACAGTATGATGCTGCCACCACCATGTTTCACAGTGGGGATGGTGTGTTCAGGGTGATGTGCAGTGTTACCTTGCCGCAACACATAACGTTTTGCATTTAGGCCAACAACTTCAATTTTGGTCTCATCAGACCAGAGCATCTTCCTCCACATGTTTGCCGTGTCCCCCACATGGCTTGTGGCAAACTGCAAACGGAACTTCTTATGGATTTGTTTCAACAATGGCTTTCTTCTTGCCACTCTTCCATAAAGGCCTGATTTGTGGAGTGCCCAACTAATAGTTGTCCTGTGGACAGATTCTCCCACCTGAGCTGTGGATCTCTGCAGCTCCTCCAGAGTTACCATGGGCCTCTTGGCTGTTTCTCTGATAAATGCTCTCCTTGCCTGGCCTGTCAGTTTAAGGTGGACGGCCATGTCTTGGTAGGTTTGCAGTTGTGCCATACTCTTTCCATTTTCAGATGATGGATTGAACAGTGCTCCGTGAGATGTTCAAAGCTTGGGATATTTTTTTTATAACCTAACCCTGCTTTAAACTTCTCCACAACTTTATCCCTGACCTGTCTGGTGTGTTCCTTGGGCTTCATAATGCTGTTTGTTCACTAATGTTCTCTAACAAACCTCTGAGGCCTTCACAGCACAGCTGTATTTATACTGAGATCAGATTACACACAAGTGGACTCTATTTACTAATTAAGTGACTTCTGAAGGCAATTGGTTGCACTGGATTTTATTTAGGAGTATCAGAGTTAAGGGGGCTGAATACTTTTGCACGCCACACTTTTCAGTTTTTATTTGTATAAAAATTTGAAAACCATGTATCATTTTCCTTCCACTTTATAATTATGCGCCACTTGGTGTTGGTCTATCACATAAAATCCCAATAAAATACATTGACATTTGTGGTTGTATGGTGACAAAATGTGGAAAAGTTCAAGGGGTATGAAAACGTTTGCATGCCACTGTATATATGCATATGTGGGTGTGTGTGTTTGTATACTTGTGAGTATGTGTATATATATATACACACACTGAACTTTTTTTTCTCTATCGTTTATTATTTTGTTTACAGTGTACTATGTTTACATATTCTGTTATATATATAAAAGTTATACATATACACATATATATAACATTTTTAAATCTCTTATTTCGACGGAGATGCAATTTTTTGTTCCTGTATTGTATCTCCGCATGTACTGCAGCCTAACATCAGGGAGCTGGCGATTCCTGGTTCGAGACCGACTGCAGAAGCTTCAAGTCCCAGGAGCTTTGACTGCCCCGATCGCGGGAACTTCGATCGCCCTGACACGGGAGCTCTGATTGCCGGAGCTTCGATCACCCGGACTGCAGATGGTTCGACTGCCTCGACCGCAGGAGAATAAGGAGGAAGAAGATTGGACTTTTTTGCCTTCCATCACAGTGAGGAATGTGGGGAATCCGCTGTGTTGTTTTTTTTGTTCACTTTTATGCAGTTATGTGTCTTGTTGCTTCTTTTCAGTATGGCTGTATGGTAATTCGGGTTTCACTATACCTTAATTGGTACTTGTGACACTAAACAGACCTTTGAACTTTTGAAATTGAAACTAAAAACTCATTTATTTATTTTTTCCTGTTCCACCGTTCCGCCCTTTTTAAAAAAATGTAATGTTTTAGTTTTAGTTTTAATTTGGAATTTGAATAATTGCAATGGCAGCCAGAATTTGCATATGGGCACCCTCTTAAGTTGACTTTGCACCAAATGGTCTCTTTCAGTGCTGTAACAACTCAATTTTACAACTGCATGATGCCAATCCTCCAATCTCTGAAAATTATTCAGGTAACATTGCACGGTGCACAGATCTGCCTGTATTTGCATACACACATGTAACCAGTTAGGAGTCATCTACATTGCTGTGTGCATGCTGTCACACATAACTAGACTACGTTACAAATTTCTCTGTCCTGATGCAGGGTTTTCAACTGAAATATTGACCAGTCCTTCCCACACATTGATGTTGCTTGACCTACTGAGTTCCATCAGCAGATTGTTTGTTGCTCCTAATCCCCGCGTCTGCAGCCTCTTATGTCAACAATTTTCTCATAATGTCTCATAATAGAAGATATTGTTCATTAATAGAACATATTGTTCTGAATTTTTTACAATCAAAACATTCTCAGTGGCATAACTGAGTAGCAATATAACTGCCAATAGTATTGGAGATTGCCTTTGTATGGTGACTGTGGTGCGCAATTACTGGTTTATGATATCGCACGCACATGCACTAATTACAGAGTAAAGCAAGCAAAAGCCACATTACTGGAGAGGGAGAATAACTACTATTGAAAGTATTAAATGCTGCAATTATCCTCCTCTTGTAGAAACAATAGAATGACATTCTTCGATTCAGTGTTGTAAAGTAATCAGTGTCAGAGCAAGCCTTTAGTGGACTGTCATGGACCCTCCAGCATCTATATCCATATTGCAGCTTTCTTTTGTGGATGACTAACAAAACAGCCCCAGATCATCTTTTTTTCTCGTCACTGGTTTATACATGTTTTCTCAATTGATTTTGTGGAATATCTTGATCTTCTATTGAAACAACTGAGCCTTTCCACTTTCCAGTTTTTTTTGCTCTGAAATATTCCTATAACAACAAAGTAGAGTTTTCATTTCTTGTAATCTTGGAGGATATTACATGGCCATTTCTTGGAGAAGGAAAATGTTGTAAACAAAATATGTGGAAACAGGTACACTGTGTTGGCTTGGTTTTAAGTTTTTGTTTGAAAACATGCTATAGTTCACGAGGGTGTCAATATGTAGTACATGTCAAAATGGATATCACAGTAATATTGCTTTGCAATTAAATACATGAGTTTATTTTATCTTTTAGCTTTGAATTTGCTGTTTGGAGAATTGGAACAGAAATCCAGGACTGGGTGGAGTACTCTTCCCTTTCCTGGAATATCAGTGCTTCAACATTTGCCGGTGAATCCCAACTTCTTTATGATAGGTAGCTGTTAATCAGAATCAGGTATAGGATTTTCATAGGCTTCGCATCACGGGATACCCAGTCTCTGACCGACTACCATAGCCATGATATTCCTGTGTCTTATCCAGTTGATTTTCTAGGCAATGATGACAGTCAAGATTTTGATGCTAGGGGATTAAACAATGGCAATGCCATTGAATGTCAACAGTAGGCGGTTACTATAGGTATGTTACAAAACTTACCTTGAACGCCGTGCAGTTCTGCCACTCCCCGTGTGCGCGACCTTGGCGCCTTTCAGAGGGGAGCGGGTTTAAAATGTTGTTTTTCTCCAGACAGGGCAAATTGATCCATCTCAGGGGATTTTGTTGCTAAAGAGAAATCGCTCCGACATTTGTTTTATGAAGGTATTTTTAAACTACGCTAGATTATTTATTAGCTAGAGTAATTTAAAAACCATGTTCTAAAGCCGTGAGCACCGACAACTGGAAGGATTTTACGTAGGGGATAAAATAAGGTACACAGTTTATTTTTACATATAAACGTGCTTCTTAGGAAGCCTTTAACCAAATTTTCATGTTGCGAAAAGGGGACAAAAAAAACCGAACCAGCAGTGTTTTTCCTGCCGACTGTGGGTTAAATTCACCGCAAACTGCAACGTTCCAATCCACCGCGTTCCACTAAAACCCACTCGCAAGTTGATTTAAATGGCCATTAATTTACAGGAATTAAACATTAAATTCCTTCCATTTACCAATAAATTCATGAAAATGAGATTTAAAAACCATGTTATATTGTGAATTCTTGTGTGAATGTTATCTGGACACTTAGGCAATTTAAAAATGTTTATCTTTTCTTAAGAAATGGATAGATGTTTAGATCTAGTAATTGAATTTTGTAATTAGCTACAATTAGGTAACTAACTAATTATATGCTTTAATTTCAGGTCATCCAAGTAAGATTGTTTCATATTTGTTTCAGAATGCTTCAATCTATAATAACTGAAAATTTATTTCAGTTCTCTTAATTTTTAAGAAAGTTATGGGCTTTTGACTGTCCTAAATCACAGCTTTTGAGTTAAGTCAATGAAAAGGCAATATGCTAATTTCTGAGTATGAAAATGGCCATAACTTTTAATACTGAAGATATGAAAGTGAATTAGGTGTCAAATTAAACTTCTTTTTATGCTTTATCTGATGGGATAAATGCAGACTTGATTTTTAAAATCTCAAAATTTTGTAACATTGCTAGTTACTATCTCTTGTTGAGATTAGCATTGGCTGATACCTCCAGGTACAAATATACATGTTGCATGTCAGCCCATGATCGAACATTGCTGAGCTCTTCCTGCATGCAGGCAGCAGTTACTACATGTGTTGAGGAGTTACATATGCAAATGAATATTATGCCATCATTCGCAAACATTGTCACTTCTGACCTTTCGATGGAAGGGGTATTTAATAAAACACCTCTAATTAACTGAGCCTTGGACATTGCCCTGAGAACGTCTTGCAATGATGTCCTGGGTCTGGGATGATTGACCTCCAATGGCTGAAACCATGATACTTTATATGAAATAAAACTCAACCCATCTGAATTTCCCTCACCTCCCTCCCCTCACCACCATTGACATCAGTTTTACCAGGATACCTTGACGAACACCTTGATGTCAGACAGTTACACTCACCTCACCTCCTGAATTCATCTCTCTTGATCATGTTCGAAAGCTCATTTCCAGGTCCAAAGTTTTTTGTAATTTTTTTCCTTCCCTCTTTCCTTGTTATCATTGCTGTCTTCCATCAATCCTGACCACATTCCTTTCAGAAAGACCATAATCCCATTTGACTTACAATTATCTCAATTTAACATGAGCAACTGGAAATCTTTCAAAGACTCATTGATGATCATACAACAGCACATGCATAAGACTCCTAATTTTTAATATTAATTTTATCTTTGCCTTTACTCCTTTGTACAGATTATTTCAAATATTTATTACTTTATGGACAATGCAGCTCTTCTTACCATTTTAAATGTATTCTCCCAAAAACATTTTGACATTCTCTTTTCTTAATAGTCTTCCTTGAGATGAACAGATTTGTCTTGAGTCTCTTATTAAATATTTTGTCTTTAACTGGCTGTCCTTTTAAACCATCATTAAAATTATGCAGCTTGAGCTTCTCTAATGTTTTAGCAGGAGGGGGGAGCACAATGTTCTTCCACGCATCAGAGCATCTGCTCCCCGTGTGATATCTGACCCAATGGGTTCTCGTGCCTTGAATGGCCTCAAGACACTGTTTGGAACAGGCTCATCAGAAGGGCAGAGATTCCGACAACGAGCACTGAGGCTGCATAATGTAGAGATGCTGGGATATTTGTCAGTGATGTTCATCAGTAGTGCAGTGATCTGGTATAATATACATTGGTTTTGCATCATCCTAATTCATCTTTGAATTCTTCCAACTATTTGTCTTGAGGTTTCAATTCAGAATAATGTAGTGGCCAATTTATTTAGTATTGCTGCTGAGACGTGCCCTGAATCTCCAAGTGTTAAGAGTTTATTTCCACTTTGATCTATGACACATGGCAAAATTGGGCACCATATCTTTTGGGCATCATATCTGAGGAAGGATGTGCTGGCAGTGGAGAGGGTCCAGAGGAGGTTTCTGATCCCAGGATTGAGTGGGTTAACATATGATGAGCGTTTGACAACACTGGGCCTGTACTCACTGGAGTTTAGAAGAATGAGGGGGGACCTCATTGGAACATACCAAATAGTGAAAGGCTTGGATAGAGTGGATTGGTGAGGATGTTTCCACTAGTGGGAGAGTCTAGGACGAGAGGTCATAGCCTCAGAATTATAGGACGTTTCTTTAGGAAGGAGTTGAGGAGGAATTTCTTTAGTCAGAGGGTGGTGAATCTGTGGAATTCTTTGCCACAAAAGGCTGTGGAGGCCAAGCCAGTAGATATTTTTATGGCAGATAGCAAGATTCTTGATTAGTATGGGTGTCAGGGGTTGTGGGGAGAAGGCAGGAGAATGGGATTAGGAGGGAGAGATAGATCAGCCCTGATTGAATGGCAGAGTAGATATGATGGGCTGAAAGGCCTAATTCTGCTCATATCACTTATGACCTTATGCCCTTATGATTGTATAAGCTAACATGGATTTGCCACTTACTGTAAGTTAGTGTTTGAAAACAAAGTTATGAAAAGTAGACCACTGAAATCTGAGTCCAGTATAGGTGAGGGCAAAACATCAATGTCCCAATGGAACCCTTTACTTCTCATCTCTTCATTGCAAGCAAAAACATTGATTATAGCATGCAACTATAACAATTAATTTCAGTGCAAATGACTCCCGCATACAAGATGATGTCATCAGATGCATAATTGAATGATCAGCATTGTGATATATGTGCCCAAAAGAGCTTTTATGTGCAAATCATATAATTCGAAACAAATACATATCCAATTTCTGGGCAACCTCTTTGCTCCTGCTCTCATTATACAAACTCCCAACTAGTTATCATCCCTTGCTTCAGTGTTATATCTGTGCATTTATAATTCTGCTGGTGCAGGCTGTCCCGGGTTACCAGTGCCTGACGTATGGATGCACATACATATGAACGAGCTCCCATAATATTATTAATTTTGGAACTAGTTTCATTCCTCTTTACTTTTAGTTATTATTCTTTCAAATCATTAGTATGTGCTTTTGATGCCATTCATTGCAACACGGTAGATATATAGTTATCATGTGGAGTGATTTTTGTGTATTTTCTGATTAATGGACAAGTTTGACTGGGGTGTCTGTTAAAAAAATAACAGCACCTATTCATTACCTAGGAATGTCCTGAAATCTCTTGGACAGAACCTCCTAAAATGCCTTATGGAAATCCAGACACTCATTGCCCACCATGCTGGGAATATTCGCAAAGATGCAATTAAATTAGTCAGCTGTGATTTATGCTTCATAGATCTAACTTAATTCTTTTTGCTCAGTTTATATTTTCCCAGTGTAAAGTTGCTGAACCTAACATCGCAGCTGATGTTAAACTCAAGTATGCAGTGGGAGCTGCAAGTCTTGATGCACGGTCTCAATCTGAAACATTAGCCATCCCTTTGTCATGAATGGAGCTTTAGAATATTAAGTTTAATGGATAGGCAATTTTGTAACCTAACAATGTTCCAGAGATTTGGTATTTTAGATGAATTACTTTATTTAAAATTAGGTGTTAAATCACTAAGTTCATCACCGGACATGGCTAATCACCTATGTACAACTTGTCATCATCTTCCACTGTAAAGAGTATAAAATACATGAATAAATCTTTCGAGCATTAAGTTTACAAAAGTAAATATACTTTTATAAAAGTAAAAGTGAAACAAAAGTGAAACAAAAGTAAAAGTGAAACTTTTATAAAAGTAAAAGTGAAACAATGCCAACTGTTAAGGAAGGGATAGAGATGAGTCTCTATCCCTTCCTTAACAGTTGGTATTGTTTCACCTGAATCTGCTCGTGGGCCTGCTCTCCCCTTTATTGTTCTCTTTGTATATTTATGGACGCTTTTGCTGTTGCCTTTCCCCCTTCAATGCTTGCATCATATTCCTTTTGGAAATTATTATTGTTCTATGCCTCCACTGATTCTAGAGTTCCTCCTCTCCCTAACCAGCATGCTCCCCACCTACTCCCACTATGTCCGATGTACACATTTTATGTTGCATTTTTGTAAGCCTTTGCTTTCAATTTTATGCCAGCATCTTATTTTATTTGTTGACCACAATTTTGGAACCATTTAAGACCTTTTAAAGAGCAGCTACTTGTTCTGTATCAGTTAAATACATCCTTGAAGTGTTCCAACTGTTTGCCTTTAGGTTTACAGTTCATAATAGTTTGCTGTGACCAATTTTTTTCTCATTGCTACTTAAACATGTCCCCAGTCTGCAACTCTGTAGGATTATTTTGCACTAAATGCATAGCCAGCAGAATAATGGTATGTGAGGAGATAAATAATGAAATTCAAGATTTATAAGGAGGCATTATTTTCTTGTTAAATTATTGATATGTCAATTCAATCCTTTTATGTATTCATTGGGCTTGCTTTTCTACATGAATACTTATGATTCATCATATCTCCTAACTTGAATAAAATATTTAACTGTCATAAATGAAAGTCTCGATAAAAACAAGCTCGATGAACAAAAGCTTTTCATAACAATTGGAAAATCATTTTAAATGTGGCTGTCCTCAAGTCCTGTTTAGTTGGCATTAGCAAAGCAAAGTAATATTTGTTAACCTTTAGTATTTGAAAGAATCATTACAAAATCTAATGTATGAAACTATTTCCTCCAGATTGATAATAAATGCAAGTCTTAATTTTCTCTCAACTGACATTCACCATGTTCCCCTAAAATCACCATCAATTTGATCTAAAATCTGTTATGTGAGATGAATCTAGTCTTACTATTAATCAACATAGAGCCATAGAGCATTAGAGAGTTCTGTTAGGCGAAAGACCTTTCAATGCACTGAGTCTGCACAAACCATCAATAATTCATTTTAGCCATTTGCATTGCAAGATTCCATCACTCACACACACACTATGGTTCATTTACTGCAGACAATTAACCAACCTACCTGTGTGAGGAAATCAGAGTGCCCAGAGGAAGCTCACAAAGTCACAGGAAAATCATGCAAACTCCACATAAACAGAACCGCGGTTCAGGATTGAACCTCGGTCTCTGCTGCCGTGAACTAGTGACTTCACTAGCTGCACCATTGTACTGCCCAAATGATTATCAGCAAAAATGTAAATGTACTTATAACCTCAAAGCAAAGGTAAATAGTTGTCTATCAGGTCAGATAAAGAAAGCGGAGTCAGAAAGAGTTACTGAGAAATTGGACCCATTTGTGCAAGGTATCTTGAAACGAAGAGAAATGAAAGCATTTCTCTGACCCTGTGCTAAAGCAGTTCATACATTTTTCACAAAAAACTGCTGAGAATATTTTGAGCCACATTTCAGTGAGTAGCACACCAGAGAATTCCCTAAATTGCTACCTATGAAGAAAGAGACTCCGTTACAGCACCATCAAAGGTACAATCCTTTGAATGAGTTAAACTATGAACACATTGTTTTCTAAGATAGACAGAAAAGATCCAATTACAATTTCAAAAAAGAATTAACAATTCATGGTGTTGAAGCCAATATTCGTGCCAATCAAGGCAATAACCGCTGATCTTGTCTGTTTCATGCTATTCCATAATCGAGATTCCATTCTGCATTTATTTTATTGGTGCATGAGATCTGGATTCATTGGCTTGCCCTGTATTTATTGTCCATACAAAAATGCTCCTGAACTAACTGTCTGTTCAGAGCATGGTCAAGGCTCTACCACTTTGGTGTGGGTCTGGAATCGTATGTTGATCAAACCAGTAAATCAAATCAGGTTGCTTCCCTATAACCTATCTGTATTGGAGGTACATTTACTACAACCTGGTAGTTTCACCAATAACACTACAGATGCAAGGTCATGAGCAGCTTTATGTAAACTCACCTTCCTTTTTCCATTTGAACTTCTAGGGCATCCCTTTTGACAAATGCCTTGTGAAACAAAATCTGTGCAGGGCTGTGCAGGGCTGAACATAACCCTGTAATCATTGATTGTTCATGGATGGATGCCACTGATAGCTTTGATAAATCCTCCACGCAGTGCTTCCCAAGTTGATAAAGACACACAAAGTCTTGGTACTGGTGTAAATATTGCCAACAATTTGACCTAGTCCAACCACACTGATGCCTTGGGCAGAAAAGTACACCAATGCCTCTACTTCTTCAGAAGGATAAGAATATTCAATGTGCCTCTCATAACTCATAAGTTTATAAGTACTTGGAACAGAATTAAGCCATTCAGACCATCAAGTTTCCTCCGCCATTCAATCATGGCTGATCTACCATTTCCTCTCAACCCCATTCTCCTGTCTTTGCCCCATAACCCCTGACACCCTTACTAATTAATTTCTTACCACTAGACTCTTACCAATTACCATATACAGATGCATGATAGAAATCACCCTTTCTGCATGCATCAAAGCTTGGTATAGCAACTACTCTGCCCAACACTGCAAGACATGCAGGGAATTGTGAATGACAGCTCAGTCCATCACAAAAACTAGCCTCCCCACCTCCCCAATCGGCCCCATCTATAGGTCACGCTGCCTTAGGAAAGTAGCCAACATAATCAAGCAGACACTCACGCCCTGACCATTCTCTCTACCCCACTCTCCTGTCTGGCAGAAAGTATAAAAGCTTGAAAGGATGTGTCAGCAGTTTCTTCCCTGCTGTTATCAAACTCTTAAACTTACCTCCCGTATGCCAAGGATGAATTCCTGAATTTATGGGATTCCTTGGGATAGTCCTTGCATTTTTTAAATCTGCACTTTGTCTGTAGCTGTGATATTAAATTATGCACTTTGTTTTTTTCCCTTTTGCACCACCTGATGTACTCATGTATGGCATAACTTGCCTACATAGCATGCAAAATGAAGTTTTTGCAATATCGCCCTGCACGTGACAATAATAAACTAATATCACTGGCTTCAAAAGACAGCATGTATGCCTTAATAAAATAAATTGAAATGATAGCAGGAAAATATAATATATTACATTTCGAACAAAAACAATCAGCAATGTCCAATAAGATTTTAGACTTTAGAGATATAGCACAGAAGCAGGCTCTTCGGCCCACCGAGTCTGAACCGACCAGCGATTACCCTGTACAATAACACTATCCTACGCACTGGGGATAATTTTTACATTTTACCGAAGCCAATTAACCTACTGACCTGCATGTCTTTGGAGTGTGCGAAGAAAAGGGAGCACCCTGAGAAAACCTACATGGTCGCAGGGAGAACATACAAACACTGTGCAGACAGCACCCATAGTCAGGATTGAACCCGTGCTTTGGTGCTGTAAGATAGCAACTATACCGCTGCACCACTGTGCCACAATACATAACTGATTATTTGGGCATTAGCAATGAAAAGTAAATCTTTATCTAATGCAGGATCTGTCAATTGGTTTTTATTATCACCTTTCATCGAATGTTTGTGCTGAAAAATTAAGTTGATTTAAATGAAAATTGGTAAATTAGTATGAGTGCATGAACAGAGATTGAAAACTGCATTCTTTTAATACCGGCATATGCTCTTAAGTATGTGTAAGCTCTTCTTAAATTGCTGGCAGTAGCTCCATCTTTTCTTCTCATAGATTCCTCTAATTCCCAAAAGGATATCTTAGTGTCTGTAGTAAGGTGGCCACCTGACTCGTTGGTTTCAATCTTTCTGTCATCCTTTATCACATTATTAAAGTGAGATTAGTGGTCTCTTAACCATTGTACTTTATCCTCCTGAACCATTTGGTTCAATGCCACTTCATTCAGTGTTTCACCTTATCGTCTTATTCTTCTGTATCATCAAAGCTCACAGGATTAAGGGGGCTACAGCCACTCGAATGCATTGCAGTCGAGTAATGGTTTACAATGTGTCCCTTTTCTTTGAGGACATATATTTTCACTAAATGGAAAATCCAAACATTTGTACTGCTGGTTATCGCAAGATGGATCGGCACATGAAACTTCCTGAAGAAAATGGCAGATCCTCATTACAAAGACAGTTTCTTAACCTAGTTTTTCATTCTTCAAATCAAGCAGTAATATGCAAACACAATATAATGATCTGCAAACTACTATATATCTTAGATTCTGAAGAAAGGTCTCGACCCAAAACGTTGCCCATTTCTTTTCCGCCATATATGCTGCCTCACCCGCTGAGTTTCTCCAGCATTTTTGTCTACCTTCGATTTTCCAGCATCTGCAGTTCCTTCTTAAATATATATATCTTAGATTAGTTTTGTTTATTATTGCAATGTACAACAAAACACCTTTGTTTTAATGCAATCCAGTTAAGTAAAGCCTATACATGAATACAATCAAGTCAGCCACAGTGCCCAGATAAAGGATGCAGGGTGCAACATTTAATGCAAAGATATAATATTGATAAAGTCCAATTAAAGATAATTTAAAGATCTCCACTAAGATAGATGGGAGGTCAGAAACACACTCTAGCTGATGAGAAGACCATTCAGTTGCCTGATTGCAACTGAGAAGAAACTGTTCCTGAATCTGGAGGTATGCATTTTCAAACTTCTGTACCCTTGCCTGATGAGAGAGGGCAGCAGATTAGCATGAGTCTGGTCCTTTATTCGCCTTCCAGAGGGCTGCTGTGGTAGACGCCTTCCAGAGGGCCGCAGAGAAGCCAAGGCCAATGGCTCGCGGGTCGGACTTGGAGCCTCACGGGTCGGAACCAGCAGTCTGGGACCTGAGCAGACACCACGGAGGCATCCGGAGAGGACCCGGCAGTGATAGTTGAGAGGTCAGTGCAGTGGTCGACGATGACGCCGACTGACAGACAAGGACAGACACGTGGAGTGAGGACGCCGCTACCAGGAGAAGGAACAAATGAGGACACAATGTGAAGGGACTGCCGTGAGGGAGGGGGGATGGAGGGGGGCTGTGGGGAGAACAAAGGGGAACCTAGTGCGGATATAGCTTTGATGTGGCTAGTCGACGACAACAATTGCTGGTGATATTTATTCCTAGGAACATGAAGGTTTTAACCATCTCTACTTTGGCATTATCAATGTAGACAGGAATGTGTGCACTGCCTTGCAATATTTCTGGTTTAATCCCCACTCTAATGAAGAGTAGCAAATTCTCCTCACTTTCTGAGCAATACTTGAAGAAGGGTCTGAAGGAGGGTCCCGGAACATCACCCATCCATGTTTTCTAGAGATGCTGTCTGACCTGCTGAGTTACTCCAGCACTTTGTGTCCTTTTGTGAATTAACCAGCATCTGTAGTTTTTTTGTTTTTCCGGTGAAATTTGTTTAGCTATTTACTGCTGGTTTGTAGAAGCTCATTGAGTACAAATTGCCTACATTTCCTACAGTAGAATAAGAACTACACTTAAAAAATATGCCGCTGATTGAGAATGGTGCTCTGAATGGGATAACGACGGTGTTATATAAATTCAGGTTTTCATTTCAAATTGCTATTTGATCCATTTCTATTCTGCTCTTCACATTTATGTCACTTCATTGAAGTTTGTCTCATCACAATGAGTATTCTCCTTTTCTTTGTCTGCTATTTCTTATTCAAATGTGCAGATGTGTCCATGTTTGCTGTGGTGATGTTTATCTTTTTTTTATTGTCACCAATTCCCAAAATTAAATTATAATTAATAATTATTTGCCCATTTTTGATCAAACAAATCAGACCTCAGAACTCTAACTTTCTCTTTCTTGAAATTGTAGTTCTTTATTACCAAGGTCACTCTATCCTTCCAAATCCTTCTACCTTTCTCAAGCTCAACCAATTCAACAATCCACCTACTGTTTTCCATTTGCCCTGGTATTTGATCCAATCTTCCAAGTCCTTACCTTGTGATTTGTTTGGAACTAACTGTATCTCAATAAGTGGTGTGCTTACCGACACATTTTGAATTCATTGTAGCATGTAACATCGGCAAATTTCACTGAAGAACTGAAGAAAATATTAGAATTAGCATTAAAAATATAAAGCCAGTGCAGGAGCAGTGGCCTGTTTCAATCCACTGGATATCTGCCTGAATGGTTCCTGACCCTTTCTTACTACAGAAAAAACATCAGCATCAAAAAACATCTCTTACCTCTCAATGAGGTAGCCTGGAGAGAAGGAATGGGTGATGTTTTGGGTCGAGACCCTTCACCAGACAGAGGGAGGGGGGGGAGTGGTATGAAAAATCCTAACAGCAGATGATCCCTAACTAAGTAAAATTCCAAATCAATACAAATTATCTGAGAGAAAATTTCAGATGGTGCTCTTCAAAGGTTTTGATGAAGGTTCACAATGAAATAGCAAGTTATCAACCATTTTAATGCTAAGTACCCAGCTGCGTATGCACATAAACTCAAAATTGAATCGGCAACAACAGCAAAAATTTGCATTCATACCCTGGTTTTCCTGCAAAAAAGTTCTGCATAAAATAGATAAGAGAATGGGCATTTAAGCAATCAAGGAAAAAATTAGGAGGTGTGGTTGAAAGTATGGCTGAAGCTTTTGCAGAGATTGTGAAAGCTCGCTTGACAAAAAGATGTAAACAGAGGGATCAAGAGAGCAGGAACGTGGAGAAGCATCAAGTACACCAAAAAGACCAAGACAGAAGGTCAAGGGGGGTAAGGCTGGAAGAGGTTATCGAATTTTGCTGTGAAGAAAAACAAGCAAATATTGAACAAGGGCTTGGAATGACTAAGATTGCTGGACATCAATAAGCATTGGACTGATATGTGTGAAGTTAATGGTGAGATAAAGCTGGCTGCAGTGAAATAAGTTGGAGGTTATAGTGGGCGGATTTGGAATTTCAGCAGAGAAGGCATTGGTGAAAAAACTGGAAAGATGGGAATTGCACAGATGCACATTTCAACAATAATTATGCTAGATGCAGAACTTGACAAGGATGCAAATGTGAGAATCAGCAAACATGGTTATAGATTTTTTTAAAGGGTTTGTTCAGAATTGAACAGGCCTTTAAATTCTGATTCAACTTAATCGGTTCAATGGAGAAGGAAGCTGTCCAAAATCATTTTGATTTTAACCAAGATGTAATAAATCTCCATTAATATGACGAAGATAGACACAAAGTGCTGGAGTAATTCGACGGGTCAAGTGGCATATCTGTTGAAAAGAGTTGGTGATGTTTCGGGCTAGGATTTTTCTATAGACTTAAGTCAGAAGAAAAGCCACCCATCCTTTTTCCTCAGATATGCCACCTGACTCGCTGAGTTGTTCCAGCACTTTATGTCTATCCTTGGTATAAACCAGCATCTGCAGTTCCTTTCTATACATCCATTAATATGCCAAATGGGTTGGAAAATCGAGAACAATTGGAAGAGGTAGAACTGGGAATCTCTGGCATGCTGCTTTCCCGCAGAAGTAGTCACCAAGAGTAGCTTATAGGTGATAGAAGTGTCGCCTAGTGGAGACTTGGCAGGCTAATGGACGAGGAGGAGAATTGGGGATCAAAGGGCAGCCTTTTCCAACCAGGGTGGTTAATACCTGAAATACCTTATCTGAGAGAGTGGCGGAAGCAGAGTCACTGACATTATTCAAGAAGTGTCCAGATTTGCACTTGAAATGCCAAAGCAAAGAAGGCTATTGGCTAAGTGTTGGCTTTGTGATCAAGTTAGCACTGATAGCATGGATGTAGTGAGTCGAGCAGTCTTCCATGCTGTGTGATTGCAGCATGGAAAAAAAAATCTCATTGAGTTAGAAATAAGAAACAATGGAAATGAACTGTGTGGTCAGCCACAATAGTCTTAATTAAGATTTGGAAATCAAACAGAGGCATGTCACTATGAAGTGTGATTCATATATTCACACCTGAATCCCCTAATCGCCAAGTTCAATGCATCAATTTTCTGTCTCAGCTGGAATTTGATATACTAGTCCACCTTTATAAACCTATTCACTTGTTATCATTCATCGGAAAAAATAAATTAAGCTCAAATCATGGATGAATTATCGGGTTATGCTTGGTAGATCCTTCTTTCATTTCAGTGAATAGTATGTTAGAGATAACAAGCCATTAATATTAGAAACCAAAATACTAATAAAAATCCAAAGTGCTGTAAATGCAAAGGATGCTAGTCAAAAGCACTAGATCTTGAAAAAAAAAGGGTAAAACTTGAGATGGAACCTGTGATGGCACTTTTTAGTGTGGCCTGGCCTGGCCTCTGGTGCATTAGCAGCATGTTCTGATTTTTGCGCAAAGATGATCATTGTCTTATTTGTTTTTCACAATTGATGCAGAAAAAGTGAAAATGCCCCTGGTGTTTAAATGCAAGAGGGAATGAGGTGAAATGTTGTACAAATTCTCTTGGGAAACACTTTATAAATTCTGTAAATAGAACATTTGTAGATCACTGAAGTATTATTCCACACAATTGTCCTCTTCCCATGGAGGTTACCAATAACCACCCTGAAGAATAATGTAATGCTTATTTTCAACATTGAGGAGTTTTATTTATATTATTAATTATTCTCACACAGCAATAAATATAATGGTGTTTAATCACTTTAATTTCCTCTACTTCCCACTATTTCCTGAGTAGTCCATGATCTCAGGATAAGAAATTAATCAGTGAGGTGAGAATATGCTTCTTTCCTGGGAAGGATAGTTTACACATAGATTTAAATTAATATTGTCACGTGTACTGAGGTGCAGTGAAAAGCTTTGTTTTAAATGCTATCAAACCCGATCAGATGATATTGTAGAAGGATACCATCAAGTGAATTCTTGGAATGTAATAACCCAGAAGAGCTAACATTTTATATTCAAGTGTATGATTAATGGATGCTTGGGATTGGGGTTTTGTGCATGAGTGCCCTCTGATATCCTCATCTGCTGCATCTTGTAAACATTGCTTTAAAAGATTACATGTGTTGGAGTAGATAATTTTCCTGAATTTTCCACCGTATATTGCCTGAAGAATCAATTCATATCTATTCTTAGTTAAAATAGAATAGAATAGAATGCCTTTTTATTGTCATTCAAATAGACAAGGTTTGAACGAAATTTCATCTCTGCAGACATGACATTACAAAAAAACCAAGACACACACTTAACACGTGCTGGAATCTCCAACACGTCCTCACTGTGATGGAAGGCAAAAGTCTTATCTCTTCCCTTTGTTCTTCTCCCGCGGTCCAGCAGTCCAACTGCAGCATCGCAGCGACTGGGGCTCCCGATGTTAAAGCCCCCGGCGGGCGATGGTAAGTCTGTTTAAGCCGCGCCTGGTGATGTTCGGCCCCGCTCCGAGTCATTAACCCCTGCGATTCCGCTTGGAGAAGATGCCATTGCGGGAGCTCCGAAAAATGGTCTCCTACCAGTAACCTGTGAGCTCCCAATGTTCCTGTCCACCGGGCCTGCAGCCGGAGCCTCTGAAGCTCCAAAGTCGGGTTGCAGCAGCGCGCCACCACAGCTCCTCCCGCTCCGAAGTTGGCCGGCTCCGCGATGGCAGGTCCGCAGGCTCCGCGACTGGAGCCCTCAGGCTGGTTCCGGTTGGAGGCCGCCGCCGGCTCCAAGATGTTAACACCCCACCCCACCCCACCCCACCCCACCCCACCATCCCCCACCCCCACCACATATACACAGCTAAAAAATAATAAAAATTAAAACCAAAAACATACATCTATCAGGACAAAAAAATTTAAAAAGACAGACGCCGCCACACTCCAGTTCATTGATTTAAAGTGTATGATGCTTCAGAGAAAAACAATCGGGCAGTATAGTGCCACAGCAGTAGATTTACAGCGCTTGCAGTGCCGGAGCCACAGTTTCGATCCCGACAACAGGTGCTGTCTGTGCGGAGTTTGCACGTTCTCCCTGTGAACTGCGTAAGTTTTCGCATGCTCCAAAGAAGTACTTGTTTGTGGTTTAATTGGCTTGGTATAATTGTAAAAGGATAGTGTTAGTGTGGAGGGATCGCTGGTCGGCGTGGACTCGGTGGGCCGTAGGGGCCTGTTTCCGCACTGGATCTCTAAACTAAAGTAACCTAAACAATCTTTCATGTACAAAACCATACTGACTTTCCCTATTCATCCCCTGTCTATCCATGCAAATACATATCTCATCTCTCAGGAACCGCTCCCGTAACTTACCTAGCACACATTGTGTGCTCACTTATAGTTCCCAGGCTTTGTCTTGCAGCCCTTCATAAATAGGAGCATAACATTAACCACCCTTCCAGTCATCCAGAACCTCATCAGTGTATAAGGATGATTCATATATCTCAGCCAGTTCTTCTCTTACTATATTTTATAAATATATTATTTTTGAAGTGTAATTTCTACAGGCATGACAATCAAATTGCAAACAGCAAGAATTCAAAATCGGCTCATAACTTTTCTGTTAGATCAAATATTTTGTTAGTTGGTGAGTGGAAAATGAGGCATGTTAGAAACTTTAAACACAGCATTTAATATTTATTTCAAATGGCAGGCTCAGTTTAATATCTTCCTGAAGTTGGTATAACCAACACAAGATTACTTCTAATTTGCCAGCTCTAGGCCAAAGCTATGTTTCAACCCGTAACCTTCTGACTTAAAGACATATCTTACTATCCCGAAAAATATGCATTCCACTCTTCTATTTCAATAAGTAACCAATCTAAATCAATAAAAGTTAATACATTCTACAAAGATGTGCATAATTGTAGATTTTTCTTCAATGCAAAAGAAAAGTGTGAGAAATCTACACTTTAATGCTTTCTAAGTCTATAAATTCAATTAGGTCATTTCTCTCAAGAAGAGCAGAGGTGAGGAAAGGAAAGGAAATATATATATATATATATATATATATATATATATTTCCTTTCCTTATTTACACACAGTAGGACTAGTAAAAAACCTAATCCGACAGATTCCTGAATGTTCATTTTAGTTAAGACAAAAGGTTTTGTTCATGGTACTAATTATATCTATTGGCAACTGGTACTGTTCATGCATCCAAGTTACACAATTCTACTATCTCACTCCAGAGTTACTGCTAACATTTTTTCCTTCTTTGCAATAAATTACATTAAACATGTCTCCTTGTAGAGTTACAGAAATTATATTGCAGAGCCCATTGTCCCATTAGACCTAACGTAATGCAAGAAACTTTTATTCTTTTATAACTAGTCAATTCCCAGTAAAATTATGCACAAAGTATCAAATTTCATGTCAGCTTTTACTTGGAACAATTTATTTTAAACTTTTCTTCATTTGCCATGAAATACGTTTGAGACAAGGGCCAAGATAAACACAATCTACTGTATATGACGGAGTGTAAAACTGTCCACAAAAAGCAAGACAAATCCAATCTAGCCATATGGTGGAAAGTGTCAATGACAGCATTATTAACTGGCACTTCCTTCCCATGCTTAGATCACTAATGGTCAGATTGGGTTTGTCAGGCCCATTCTGCTCCAATGCTTATTAGCTCCAAACATGAACAAAAGAGCTGAATTAAGAGATGAAGTTGGAACAACCACCCCTGACAGCACAACTAGATGTGACTACATACTGCTTCAAGAAGGTCTGGTAATAATGAAGGCAATAGCGGTCCAGAAATCCCCACCACAAAGCTGTATGAATTTTGATTTATCTCATTTCGTGTAACCGTTGCATTCTCTCTCTCTTCACCACACTAGTCGTCTTGCTAATTTCACTGTTCGTATTTCTTTGTTATTACCTCATCGACAGCCACAATGGGACACTGTGGGCTCCACATTTCCTGGGTCATCCGTGCTGGCTCTGATTTGTTCTGTACCTTGTCATACCTCTAGTTTCCCTCTCCCCTGACTCAATCTGAAGAAGGGTCTTGACCCAAAACGTCATCTATTCTTTTCTCCAGAGATGTTGCCTGGCCAGCTGAGGTACTCCAGCATTTTGTATCTATCCTTGGTGTAAACCAGCATCTGCAGTTCCTTCCTATACAAAATGATGACACGGATTGGTGACTCATCACATTAGCTGGTAAAGCAAGATCTGGACACATTTCAGCCTGGGGCTAATGCTATGTTTGTACTGCATCCCATAACATGTCCCTCAGCAACAAAATAAATTCTAAACACTTCCAGTTGACATTTCAAGCATGATCCTTGGTTTAATTGCACACCCAAATTATGTTGGAAGTCACAACTAACTGGCAATATAATTGTATTATTTACATAAATTCTACAGTTACAACAGCAGGTCGGAAGCTGGCTAAACTACAGCAAATTACTCACTCATCACTGGTCAAATTATTTCTGCGTCAACAGGGCATGGGTCAGGATAATGTTGGAATAACCTTCATTTGCCTGGAATAAGTGCAGTTCCAATAACACAGTGTAGGGCAAATCAGCCTGCTTAACTGAATCCCTGTCCATATCTTCAACATCCATCAATTCTGCTGGTTGCACACTATAGTTGCAGCACATAGCGTCTACAATAAATGCATTACCGCCATTTGCCAAGTCTTTATTTTTACAATTTCCAAACCTTCCACACTAAAACTATGACCCAAAGGCAGGTGTGAACACCACCCTCTCCGATTTCCCTCCCAATCACATCCCATCCTGAGCTGTACATTGCAGCATTACTGAAGTCAAACTCTCTACCTGACAGCAAGTTCAGCAGACAGATATGACGGCTTCAGAATCTGGCTCACTATAATGTAATTAGGGATGGACAGTAATTGCTAGCTTTGTCACTGATGCCTGTATTCCATGAATAAATATTTGAAAATGAAGAAATTCTTTAGAGCTGGTCCTTTGCTGCTGGTAGTGTGATGGAAACAACATTTTTCACTTAACTGGGTAACTGATGACAGCAAAGCTTGGTGCCTAGTTAAGTCTGTTTTTATGAAGTCTTTTGTTATATTAATTGTGCTATATAATTCCAAGTCATTGTTAATTGATGCTGGAATTGTTTAAGTTTACAGTGATTTACAGACAGGAAGTACAGGTTGGTGTCCTTAAATCTTTTATCTGCACACACTTTCTGCGAACATTAACCCCAACAAGTCTGCTCCACCATTCAGTGAGGTTGTGAATAATCCATGCCAGTCACCTACCTGAGCATCACTGTAGTGTAGAACATCTAGTGCATTCTAATGGTTGTGGCAAACCCCAGCAGCCACTTCTGCTGGGTCTCACAGGTTATCGTTATTGAGAATGTGCCACTTGGGAGTTGGAATGAGTGAGGGTTGGTCATCTTTCGACAAAGAGTCCCAACCCTGAAACTCTCTCTCTCTCTCTCTCTCTCTCTCTCTCTTTTTCCTCAAATGCTACCTGATCTGCTGAATGCTTCCAATATTTTTGGTCTTTATTATTATCGATCCTAGGCCTCAGTAGAACCCATGATTGGGCCGGTCATTGCCCACAGATTAGGCATTTCAAGAGTTAAATTCACAAGCACTTCTCACAAAACTAGAAAAGAAAATAGTTGGTATATAGTTATCAGTGACTGCATATGGTGTATTTTATATTGGCACAGGGGTGGTGGGAGAGATGGGGTTGGTGCTGGATTTCAGTGACTCCATCAAGGGTGAACGGAACATAGAGATGTTTTGCGGAGTTTCTAGGCAGGGGAGGTTACTGGGTCGATCAGATCATTGGCAGGGTGAGGAGGAGGGTAAGCCCGGTGGAAGGGCCTATGGATCATTCAAGGGGTGGCCCAAATGATAAAAGTTAAATACATGACTTAACCTAGTGATGTCCCAGACAAACCTGGTATTGTGAAAACTTGTTATCTGAGGATTACCCATTCATGATCATAGCTGGGAGAACTCAATCTGATTTTCCCTGAAATATGTTTCAAAGGGAGAGGTGTATAATGGAGAATGCTCTGACATGATTTGTATCTGATGCACTGCTGACAAGGGCCTTGCCATCAACATATGCCAGGAATGAGGAGGTTACCCTACACTGAGCGCTTGTCGGCACTGGGCCTATACTCGCTGGAGTTTAGAAGAATGGGGGGGGGGGGGGGAGAACCTCATTGAAACATGCAGAATAGTGAAAGTCTTGGATAGAGTGGAAGTGGAGAGGATGTTTCCACTAGCGGGAGAGTCTAGGACTAGAGGTCATAGCCTCAGAATTAAAGGACCTTCTGTTAGGAAGGAGATGGGGAGACATTTCTTCAGTTAGAGGGTGGTGAATCTCTGCAACTCTTTGCTACAGAAGGCTGTGGAGGCTGTCAGTGAGTATTTTTAAGGCAGAGATATATAAATACTTGATTAGTACAGGTATCAGTGGTTATGGGGGGAAGGCAGGATAATCGGATTAGGAGGGAGAGGTAGATCAGCCATGATTGAATGGCGGAGTAGACTAAGAATGGCCTAGAATGTAGAATGACCTAATTCTACTCCTATCACATGACTGTATGATCTTCCACATACACCTTGACCTCTCAATGTGCAACACATGACACTTGTTTAGATAAAACTCCATCTGGCATTTCTCCACCCATTTATGTTGACCTATGTCCCACTGCATACACTGTCAGACTTCCTCACTGCTCATAACATACCTCCTCACTGTCCATATCGCCAGCAATCTTGATGTGTCTGCAAACATACTAATGAACCCATCTACATGATATCCAAGTTGATCATATACCGTATATTATAGGTTCCAGCATAGATCACTGCAGAACACCACTGGTCACAGTCCTCCAATTTGAACAACACCTTTCAATCCCATCCTCTGTCCTCTATGAGTAAACCAGCTCTGAATCCACAAAAAAGACAGACACAAAAAGCTTGAATAACTCAGCGGGTCAGGCAGCATCTCTGGAGAAAAGGAATAGGTGATATTTCGGGTCGAGACCCATCTTCATACAAAACAAGTAACCATGAATATTGTGCAAGTTAATCTTCTGGATCTGCGTACCATGTGGCGACTTCATCAAATGCCTTACTAAAATCCCTGAAGACAACATCCCCCCCCCCTCTATCCTCATCGATCATCTTCATCACCTCCTCAAAACATTTGATTAATTTGCTAAGATATGACCTACGACAAAGCTATGCTGACTGTCCCTGGTTAGCCCATTCCTTTTTAATGGGAGTAAATCCTATCCTTAAGAATTTTCTCTAATACCTTCGCTACTACTGACATGAGGTTCACTAGTTCAGCACCATTAGACTTTGGTTAAGCCTCGGATTATCCACTTCCCTTTGTAGATAAAGAACAGCACTGGCTACTCTCCACTCTTCTGGGACCTCACATTTGGCTAGAGAAGTGAAGATTTTTATCAAAACCTCTGCAATCTCCCTTTTTCTCTTTCTCAAAAACCTGGGAGAGATCCCATCAGGTCCTGAGAATTTATTCACCTTAATGCTCATCAAGTGTCCCAACACCACTTCCTCCTTGATCTCAAACTGCCCTTGCATATTAGTATTCTCCACACTGGCCTCACTGGCCATCATGTCCTTCTCCTTAGTGAATACAGATGCAAAATGTTCACGGAGTACCTTGCCTACATCATCTAATTCCAAACACAAATTCTCATCTTTATCAGTCCTACTTTCTCCCTGATTGTCCTCTTATTTTCTAAGACTAAAGTAAACCCCCAAGAGAACAATGACTCCTGCTGGAAAAGTCATCAACTGATTCAAGTGATTCATCATACATTCAAGTTATGTATATATCAATTACATATTTTACTGCACAAGAATAATTCTGGAGATTTTCAATATTTCAACCTCGTCCGTCTAAGTATAATTTCATTATGTAATGCTGAAGTATTCATGAAGCTTGCTTTGCAGGCAATCATGCATCTACCTTATCTTTTCTCCTCACTTTGTTGCTCTGTTGTGTTAATGTTTTTTATTAAACATTCTAATGTTCACACTAAAATCGATGTACCAATGCAAAATTGTCAACCTGTAATTACACAATATAAGCACCAGGTGATATCATTACGTTCTGCCAAGTAAAATCAAACACAAATAAGAGAGAAGCTGTCAGTGTTAAGAAGAAACATTAATAGAGAGGAGAAAGATCGAAGTGTGGAAGAAATGAAGAAATCTCATAATTGAAAGCATCAAGAGTTGGCATTTGTCATCAAGAATCCTCATCAGTCCAGGCCATGTTGTTTTCTCAGGGCTACCATAGGACAGGGGGTACAGAAGCCTGAAGGCACTGCCAGGATCAAAAAAACTATTTTCTTATAACTATCATATTCTTGTTTTCAAGAGAGTTAGATTTAAATCTTAGAGCTAAGGAAATCAAGGGATATGGGGAAAAAGGTAGAATGGGGTACTGATTTTGGATGATCAGCCATGATCATATTGAATGATGGTGCTGGCTCGAAGGGCCAGATGGCCTACACTTGCACCTTTTGTCTATGTTTCTTGAACCAATCAGCACTACACTGTTGTGTGAAAGATACATCTTCTAGATGCGCTGGGACACATCCTCAGTGATGTGACCTGGGGTCATCGGGTGTTTCGGGTCTCACAACATCAGACACCCTTGCCCAGGCGACCCAGCCGGGGTTGATCAAGCCCCGACTTGCGTCCCAGCAGCAACCGCCCACGGATCAGCCCTCTTAATCCAAAGCCACCTAGTGGCTTTCTCTGCGGCTTCACTTGCGGATTGAATGGCCCTCTTCTTTGCCAGCCCCCTAATGCCCAACTGGTTGAGGACTTTGCAGAGTGAGCGCCCTGCAAAGCCTCTACAGCCCACCTCTATGGGCTCATAGTATGTCTTCCAGCCTCTGCCCTGGCACTTCTCCACCAGTTCCTGGTACTTTGCGCGCTTCCTCTCATTAGCCTCTTCAATACGCTCTTCCCAGGGCACTGTCAGTTCCAGAATGATCAGCTGTTTTGTCACTTCGGAGGTGATGATCATATCTGGCCGGAGTGATGTTGCTGTAATGTACTGTGGAAACTTCAGCTGTTTGCCCAGATCGACGTGCAGCTGCCAGTCAGTGGCTGTGTAGAGGAGGCCCGTCCTTGTTTTTGGTTGTGGTCACACCAATCCTATCTCAACGATGGAACACTCGGGCCCACCTTTTGCACTATCACGGACGTTTTTTTTCCCTCATTGTGTTCTGCATAATACCTTTTTTGCACACTTTTTCTTTTCATTTACTTGCAGAATTGTACATGTAATTTGTATGTCATTTATTTTGTTGTATGTTTATCTAAGTGTATGTATCTGTGATGCTACTGCAAGCCAATAAATCTGACTTAATTGACTTGTCACAGATAACAGAATCAATTCTCAGGGTGATCATATTGAGTTGCCACTCACAGATGACTACACAGGAATTTGGTTTGTATCTTATGAAAAGTTAGGTCTCTGTCAATCTTATGTCTGTCATATAATGAATTAGTAAATATACTAGTTTAGTTTATTGTCATGTGTACAGTAAACATCTTTTGTTGCGTGTTAACCAGTCAGCAGAAAGACTATTCCTCATAAGAAGAGAGTTAGGAATATTCCAGGAAATGATAGGTAGGTGAGCCTCGCATCAGTGGCAGGGAAGCTATCGAAGAGGATTCTTCAGGATAAGAGTTACTCGTATTTGGAAGAGAATGGACTAATTAAAGACAGTCAGCAAAGCTTTGTCCACAGCAAGTTATGTCTTACGAACTGATTACGTTTTATGAGGAGGTCACGAAGGTGATTAACGAGAGTAGAGAGTGGTGGAAGTCATTTGTTTTAATACCTTTGCTTCCATGATCTTCTCCACAGTAAAAAGATATACTCATTAAAAATCGTATTTCTCTCCTGTGGCTCCCTTCATGTATGGCCATGCGGATCTCTAAGGTGACCTATTCTCACCCTACACACCCATTTACTTTTAATGTACCTGTAAAATCTCTTGGGATTTTCCTTTACCTTGCCTGCCCGATTCATCTCAGGCCCTAGTTTCCCTCCTTATTTTCCTCTTAATCATACTCCTACACTTCATAGAGTCGCTCAGGAATATACTTGATTCCGACTGTTTGCTGGTGATGTATGCCTCCTTGTTTTCCCTGGCTGGTGCCTTGCCAACCAGGGTTCACTAAATTCAGCAGCCTTGCCTTAACCCCTCCAGAATCAGTACCCCGTTCCTGCTTTTTCCCCATATCTCTTTATTCCATTAGCCCTAGAGCTATATGCAACTCTCTCTTGCATACACCCAGTGAATTGTCCTTCACTGCCTACTGTGGCAGAGAATTCCACAGATTCAAAATGCTCTAGGTAAAAAAGCTTTTCCTCATCTCAGTTCTAAATGGCCTACCCGTTATTCCTGAAATGTGATCTCTGGTTCTGGACTCCCCAAAATGGGGAACATTTTTCCTGCATCCAGCCTGTCCAATCCCTTAATAATTTTATCTGTTCCTATAAGATATCCTCTCATCCTTCTGAATTCCAGTGAATATAAGGGTCTGAAGAAGGGTCTCGACCCGAAACATCGCCTATCTCCTTCGCTCCTTAGATGCTGCTGCACCCACTGAGTTTCTCCAGCTTTTTGTGTAGCCCAGTCGATCCATTCTTTCAGGGAATTAACCTGGTGAATCTACTCTGTACTCCCTCAATAGCAAGAATGTCCTTCCTCAAACTAGGAGACCAAAACTGCACACAATACTCCAGGTGTGGTCTCACAAGGACCCTGTACAACTGCAGTAGGACCTCCTTGCTTCTATACTCAAATCCTCTCACTATGAGGCCAACATGCCATTTCTTCACTGCCTGCTGCACTTGTATACATACCTTCAGTGACTGATGTACATGAACACCCAGGTATCATTGCACATCCCCTTTTCCAAATCTGATACCATTCAGATAATAATCTACCCTCGTTCTTGCCACCAAAGTGGACAAATGCACATTTATCCACATTATACTGCATCTGCCATGCATCTGCCCACTCACCCAAACGATCCAAGCTTTCCTGCAGCCTCATAGTATCCTCCTCGCAGCTCACACTGCCACTTAGCTTTGTGTTATCTGCAAACTTGGAGATGTTACATTTAATTCCCTTGTCTAAATTGTTAATATATATTGTAAATAACTGGGGTTCCAGCACCGAGCCTTGCGGCACCCCACTAGTCACTGCCTATCATTCTGAAAAGGACCCATTAATTCCTACTCTTCAATACCCTACCCCAATACCATGTGCTCTAATTTTGCACACTGATCTCTTGTGAGGGAACTTGTCGAAGGCTTTTTGAAAGTCCAGATACACCACATCCACTGGCTCTCCCTTATCCATTCTACTTGTTACATCCTCAGAAAATTCAAGAAGATTAGTCAAGCATGATTTCCCCTTCATAAATCCATGCTGACTTTGACCAATCCTGTCACTGCTTTCCAAATGTGCTCCTATTGTATCTTTAATAATCAACTCAAGCATCTTCCCCACTACCGATGTCAGTCTAACTGGTCTTTCATTTCATTTACTCTCTTCCTCCTTTCTAAGGAACTGGGGTTACATTGGTTACCCTCCAGTCCACAGAAACTGATCCAGAGTCTATAGAACATTGGAAAATGGTCACAAATGCATCCACAATTTGTAGGGCCACCTCCTTAAGTATTCTGGGATGCAGACCATCAGGCCATGGGGATTTATTTGCCTTCAGCCCCAACAGTCTACCGAACACCATTTCCTGACTAATGTGGATTTCCTTCAATTCCTCCCTCACGTTAGATCCATAGTCCCCAAGTATTTCTGGGAGATTGTTTGTGTCTTCCTTAGAGAAGACAGAATCAGAGTACTTGTTTCTCATTATAAGTTCACCTGCTTCTGACTGTAAGGGACCTACATTTGTGTTCACTAATCTTTTTGTCATCACTAATCTTTTCCTTTTCCACATTTCTAAAGAAACTTTTACAGTCAGTTTTTATATTCTCCACAAGCTTCCTTTCATGCTCTATTTTCCCCTTCTTAATTAACTCCTTTGTCCTCTGTTGAATTCTAAATTTCTCCCAGTCCTCTAGTTTGCTGTTTCCTCTGGTCTATTTATATGTCTCTTCCTTGGACTTAACACGATCACTAATTTCCCCCATTAACCATGGTTGAGCCGCCTTCCCCGTTTTATTTTTACGCTAGACAAGGATGAACTATTGTTGTAATTCATCCATGCGATCTTTAAATCTTTGCCATTGCATCTCCACCATCATTTACCAGTCAACCCTAGCCAATTCCTGTCTCATACCATCAAAGTTACCTTTCTTTAAGTTCAGGAAGGTCAGGAAAGGTCAGAAAAGGTTCAGGAAACTTGTCTCTGAATTATCTGTGTCACTCTCCATCGTAATGCAGAATTCCACCATATTATGGTCACTGTTGCCCAAGGGGAGCTGCACAACATGATTGCTAACTAATCCTTCCTCAATACACAATATCCCGTCTAGGATGGCCTGCCCTCTAGTTGGTCTTGCTATCGCACTTTTAATACCCTCCCACTTGCCAAATGTTCTTTTGCCTGCACACCCAATTAATATCTACAAGTCTTCGGCGAATGCCACAAAAACTGACATTGCCACAACATAGAATCTCAACTTATGGACCAATCCTATCTCTTTCTATAACAATTTAAAAACTAATAAAATTGCAGCCAATGCCCTCAAAATGCTCCCCCAGTGGCACTGCAGTCACTTTCCCCACCTTGTTTCCTGAGATAAGGTCCAGTGTTACACCTTCTCCATTTAAGTAAATGTACAGGCTGTTTGCCCAGTTCAGCAGACACACACATTAGTGCTGGTGAATTGAGGAGCTTGCTTGCTCTCTACTGCTGGACATCATTCATGGCATCCCCTGGCAGCACTATTATTTTATTGTACTACAGGGGAAATGGATGGCAAGTGGTTCTGTCACTCAGACCCCTCTGACAGCCATTATCAGTTCACCACTGTCAGCTCACCACTATCAAAGGCAAAAGTATAAAATGTCTCATAAAAATACATTAAAACTACTGGAAATTAGGCAAAGTATGGACATCAAACGAATGGGTCTCCCTCTGAGAACGATGTTGCCGTACTGTAGGATAGCCAAATCTATCCCTCATTGCTGGCACCGGATGGGAAGCGGTTGTAAAGTGTGAAGCGGCTGAAAAAGGACAGCGCCACAGGGGGGGGGGGGGGATAGTTCCTTTCACAGCATGTGCAGATTCTGGCCCGGGTTAGCATGGCCTGGGCTGCACATAGTAGTGAACTTGGCTGGGCTGCCAGGGGTAAAGTTGCACGGAGGGCAGGAGCATTGAGAAGGAGGCAGTCGGGGATCATGCCAGCAACTCATTCAGTAGCTCAGGTGGCTGTGAGCGGCTGCCGGGACCGGACAGCGGAACCGGCCACCACCTCAGCACCTTCTGCCAGCCCGCCCGCCAGCCATGGTGTCCTTCAGTACAGGCGCAACTGGTGGAGGCTGGCTGCTCCGTCCCGGCCTCTCTCACTCCCCATTATGCGTTATGTGATCTCCCTCTGCCAGGAAGTCCTCGTCCCTCAGACCTGAACCGCACAGCGCATTGTTGGACAGGCCAAGACGGAGGCTCCCCGGTCCAGATTGCCTCCTTGAAGGAGTTTCACATCTTCCTGACTAAATCAAACCCTTGATCCTGTCCCACCAGCCTTTTTTCAAAATTTAGCAACTCAAAATGGGGGTGCGTCTTTGCCGCAGGTGCGTCTTCATTGCCAGGAAATACGGTATATATCTAAGTGGTGGAGATGGGAAGATGTGGCTAGTGGTGGGATCCCATTGGTAGGCAAAAATGTTGAAGGATTATATGCTGTATGCGACGGCTGAAGGTGAGGACTAGGGGGACTCAATATAAATGCCTTGGCCTACATGAACTCCCGGTTGCCAAACATTTTAACTTCCCTTCCCATTCCCATGCTGACCTTACTGTCCTGGGCCTCCTCCATTGTCAGAGTGAGTCCACAGGCAAATTGGAGGAACAGCACCTCATATTTCACTTGGGCAGCTTACAGCCCAGTGGTATGAGTATTGCTTTCTCTAATTTCAAGCAAACCTTGCATTGCCTCTCTCTCCATCCCTCCCCCACCCTAGACGTCCTGCTAGTTTTACTTATCGTATCCCTTTGTTATCATCTCCTCCACAGCCAACAATGGACAATTCTGGGCTCCACCTTTCCTTGATCATCGGTGCCAGCTCTGATTTATTTTGTACCTTTTCATGCATCTAGTTTCCCTCTCCCATGACTTTCAGTGTGAATAAGAGCCTCGACCCAAAACATCATCTATTCCTTTTTTCGAGCAATGCTGCTCGACCTGCTGAGTTACTCCAGCATTTTGTGTCTTGCTTAGTTTATCTTGTTTGGCCTAGACATGGTGAGCTGAAGGATCTGTTCCTGTACTGTGCTGTTCTACATTTTATGTTCTTTCTTAAATCAGCACTAGATCCAGCTTAATAACCCAAGGCAATCACAGCCATTGAAGTTATTCTGAAATATATTCACTGCTGTTATATAGTTAATTCAGCAGTCAATCTGTAGACAGTAAGCCCTCTGAACCAGCAATGTCAATTGAATATGAAGATTAAATCTTAACCTTGAAATTCTCTAATTATTTTGTTTTCTGAAGTGCATAGAACAGAAACGGTTATAATCGTGTGTGCTTTATCATTTCTGTCCTCCTAATACACTCAATGAAAACACAACATAAACGTTGCCCAAGGAGGGGATTTTAACACCTATACTCTATGTTCTCTTCAGATAATTTTGAACAGCACTCTTGCACAAATAATTTAAAGCAATATTTCACCGGTAGAGCTGAACTGGATAGAACCATTACTCCCTGGGAATTGGGTAACTGTATATGCCCAAACTATACAATTATTTCTCAATCTTGTACCTTACTGTGAATGGGTCTATAGTATATCATCCCAAAGTATAGATTACAGCATCTGCAGTCTCTTGTGTCTTTAGAGTATATCATGCTTTACTGATGTTTGAGCCAATTTGTGCAAACAACCAAAAGTAGACACATAGAAACATAGAAATTAGGTGCAGGAGTAGGCCATTCGGCCCTTCGAGCCTGAACCGCCATTCAATATGATCATGGCTGATCATCCAACTCAGTATCCCGTACCTGCCTTCTCTCCATATCCTCTTATCCCCTTAGCCACAAGGGCCACATCTAACTCCCTCTTAAATATAGACACAAAAAGCAGGAGTGACTCAGCAGGACAGGCAGCATCTCTGGAGAAAAGGAATTTGAGACCTTTTATATGGTTGAGACCCTTCTTCAGACTCAGGGAAAAGGGAAACGAGACATACAGATGGTGATAGTGAAAGATATAGAACAAACAAATGGAAGATATGTTAAAAAAAATGACGATGATCAAGGAAACGTGGAACCCACAATGGTTCATTGTTGGCTGTGGGCTAGGTTATAATGAGTTATACAGATAATGAAACTCAACAGGACGACAGTGAAACTAGAATGATGACTAAAGAGAGGGAGGGATGAAGAGACAGGTGATAGATAGAGACAAGGGTCACTTGGAGTTAGAGAAATGATGATTTGCTGACATTTTGATAAAGAAAAAATAATAATCCTTAAAAACAATTAATGAACTATTTTTATTCTTAAATATATCAATCTGGAAGCTGCAACCTTTAGAAATAATTAAACAATAAAAATAAAAAAATAACTGTTTTAAGTTAGCTTTGTTTTCCAACTCACCATGTAGCCCAAGTCTCCTACATTTATATTGCAATAAAATAATGAACAATTCTGTTAAAATTCTTGAAACAAATGTTACTGTGGTTGTAAGTTAAACCTCCTTCATCAACTTCCACTCACAAAGGCTTGTTCCACCCTCTGGGGAACTGGGCCTGAGTTTTGTTGTATTCCCAGAACAATCAGTTTTCAGCTGGATCTTGCTTGCCGGTATTTTCTGGACTACACATGCACAAGCTTTTATACGTTGTCATGCCTCATTTGAAACCTTAGTGCATACATGGATCACTAGTGTCATTACTGGCATACTAACATGTGCAACTCATTATCCCAACCTCATAGCTGTCTCCCGGGCTGGCTGCCTATAGCGCTCCATTAGAAATTACCATTTTTATATATACTCATTAATTTTCAGCAACTGGGCTGCTCAAACTCAGAAGTCCAAATGCCAGTTGAAATATGGGTTCATTTTTCAGAAACTACAATATTACAAAATGCCAGATGATCATTGATAAAATCTTACTCTAATCTTTCAGCCCCTCTCTTTGGTCTAACTGCAGTAACTTTCTCTTCAAGTTCATTCCATTCCACAAGAATGCTTCAGAGATTGACGTGCAAATCTTATAATTCCTCTCTGTACTCCAAAGACGTACTGCAGCTATGTACACTTAATATTAATTATATTCCATTATTAATTCAGAAACCACAGTTTAAAATTATTTAACTCAGTAAATGCATTTTACTACACGTGATAATTTACAAGATGTGTGTGCAACATTGTTAATCACTATTATGATATTTTGTTGCTTCACATAATGGACCACACTTTCTTGCAAAAATAACTGCATTTTATAGCATTTTATTAATTTATTTAAGGTAATGTGTGCCAATACGATGATGAAGAAATAAGCCAAGATCTGCAGATCAAATTGCAAAAATAATTTCACCACTCCCCAATCAGTCTCATAAAAACAACACAGCACGCTGGCACAGCGGCAGAATTGCTGCCTAACAGTGCAGGAGACCCAGTTCGATCCCGACTATGGGTGCTGTCTGTATGGAGCATGTACCTTCTCCCCGTGACCTGCTCCGGTTTCTTCCCACACTCCAAAGACGTACAGGGTTGTTGGCTAATTAGCTTGGTATAATTATAAATAGTCCCTAATGTGTGTAGGATAGTGTTTGTGTGCGGCGATCGTTGGTTGGCACGGACTCGGTGGGCTGAAGGGCCTAATTAGTCGCTGTTTCTCTAAACCAAACTAAAACTAAACTAAACAGTTTACCATCAATGACCCTGGGGTTTTTAAGAAGTTGCTGGATTTAAAGTCTATTTCTTTTACTCTCAATCTTTTGGCAAATATTTATTCAGTTTGACATTGTTTTATTAACCTACTCTATGAATGCAATACATACTGACATAATAAAACATTGTTATTTATCACAGAATGTAACGATTGCCTCGCAACGATGGAGCCTCAGTGGCGGCGATGCCTCGCGCGTTGACCCGTGGTCAATGAGAGCGTGGAGGACCACCGTGAGGGGGAAGGGAAGAACAGTAGAGGACCCGGCGTGGGGGAACCACTGTGAAGGAGGTGGGGGGAGAACAGTGGACAATAGCGGGGGTGGGAGGACAAAGGGCAATGGGGACCCAGCGTGGGGGAACCACTGGGGGCGGGGACAAAAGAGGAGCCGGCGTGCTTTGTAACTTTGTCAGCACCGTAGGTGGCTGCTATTTGTATACATTGTGTTTGCAAGCAAAGAATCTCACTGTGCCTAGTTACATGTGACAATAAAGTATTCCTATTCCTAACAACCTTGCCATTCTAACATAGGATGTTACTATAATGCCCTCTGCAGGCCTCCTTCATATTTAGGGTGAAGGGTGGGGGGTTGTCGCCCTATATCAATCGTCCCGCACACACTACAGAGATAATCACAGTACTGGAAAATATTTAAGGATCTCACACATCTGGTCTTTGGCTATGAAAACAGCACCAAATCTCATCTATTAGTGTGTGTGTGAGTAATAGTACTTCAACAGCCACATACACACATCTCACACTATGTGCACATTGCTGGTGGCACAGCGGAGCAGGCAGATGTGTATTGCAACACATTCATTGATACTTTTCCCTGAGGAGAAGCTGACACACTATCACCAGCTGAGACAGCCGAGGAGAGGGAAATGGTGCTCGAGCTGAGCTGCACAGATGAAACGAAGGATTAGAGATCAATGGGCAATCTCATCTCTTATCCTCCTCGCAAGCATGATTATCCCCCTCATGTTGCAATGCATTCTGCCCAATAACATTCACATACCGTAAATATATCATTATTCTTCCCTCATCAAGATCCTTACACTTGTACCCCTTCCACTTCAGAAACTTTGGAAATACAATCTAGCCAGGCCCTTAATGTGGAGCAACCACATCCAAAAAATTACTGACAGTCATATTGATCCTGGACTGGCTAAAATCTATGCATAATTGGTGATGAATACTTCAAAATTATTCAGATAGCATTGTTGCAAGAGGATGGATCCACACAAAGTTACTGGTGCAGACAGCAAACCTAGCTAAGTGTTAAAGACCTGTGCAGACCGACTAGTTGGATATTTAAGGACATCTTCAACCTCTTGCTTCAGCGGTCTGAGGTTCCCACCTGCTTCAAAAAGGCACAGATTGTACTAGTGCCCACATACAACATAGTGACCTTCCTCAGTGATTGCTGTAGCACATTCATCCACTGTAGTAAAGTTTCTTTGATGATTGGTTATGGAGGGAATCAACTCAAAGAGAGTCCAAAGACATATCACACTCTTATCTTTGTCTTAAATGGACAGCCTGTTTTTTTTTAAATGATGACTACTCATTCTACTGCAAGGTTATGGATCTATAATATTAATTCAGTTTCTCTTTCAGCACTGATATTGTCTGATCTGCCAGGCATTCCCTATCACTCTGATCCGCATTCAAAGTTTGGATTTGGCTTTGTTTTATTTTTCTCTGACTAACATTATCTCCCTTGGTGACAGACTATCTTTGATCGGACCACTGACTTCGCCATGCACTAAACGATATTCCCTTATCATGTATATCTATACACTGTAAATGGCTTGATTGTAATCATGTATTATCTTTCCGCTGACTGGTTAGCATGCAACAAAAAGCTTTTCACTGTAACTCGGTACACTTGATAATCAACTAAACTGCATCTCCCTATCGATCAAATGTTTACACTAACAGTTTATTACCGTGAAATCCTGGCTTCACCCAATCAGAGATTGTTTTAATCCTATCCATCCCTCACCCAACCTCTCCATGACTTAAAACCAACTTGCTTCCTCTCTTTCCCAGTTCTAATGAATGGTCTTTGACCTGAAACATTAAATGTGTTTCCTTATCTACAGATTTTACCAGACCTGCTGAGTGTTTCAGAATTTTCTGTTTTTATTAATGCGTTGTTTTAGATTTGACTGCATTGAGAATAACCTCTCCACATCCACTCCATCAAGACTGCTAAGGATTTTATATTTCAATCCAGTCACCTCTCATTCTTTTAATCCTCAGCAGAAACAAGCGTAGCCTACCTAACATTCCTTCATATGTCTGTAATTGCCCTTTGCAGGTATTCATTAAGTTAACCTCTGAATTCTTTCCAATGCATTAATATCCTTTCTTAAATGAAGAGACCAATATTGTACACAGTTCTCTAGAAGTGGTCTCACCAATATCATCTATTATTGTAGCATAAGTTCCCTCTTTTTGCATTCAATTTCATTAGCAATAAATGATTACAATCTGAAGATAGACACAAAAAATGGAAGTAACTCAGCGGGTCAGACAGCATACCTGGAGAAAACAAATAGGTGACGTTTTGCATTGAGACCCTTCTTCAGACTGAGAGTCAGGGGAAAGGGAAATGAGAGATATAGAACAACTGAATAAAAGATATGCAAAAAAGTAACAATAAAGTAACAGGCCATTGTTAGCTGTAGACTAGATGAAAACGAGTTACTGCCAAAAAGACTCAACAAGACGAAAAAAATAAAGTTTAATAAAATAAAAAATATATCCAACACAGGAACTATGCAAAAAATATTTAGACATTCTGTGACTCTACAAGACGACTATGAAGCTAGTACCACTTGGTTGGGGGAGGGACGGAGAGAGAGAGGTAGAGTAAGGGTTACTTAAAGTTAGAGAAATCAATATTCATAACCACTGGGTTGTGAGCTGCCCAAACTTCTGCATTTACAATCTGTCCGCTTTCCTAATTACTCAGAGAACCTGTCTACTAGCCTTGTGCAGTTCATGCACCAGGATAGCCCACGGCATATCAGAGTCTTTTATCAGTTGCTCTGTCACTGCCATGAGGCCCACTGCTAAAGCCCCCATGTTTCAAGCGACAAAGGGTAACCCATTTTTCTGTTTTCAGCAAAGTCCTACCAAATATTCCCTTCAACTTTTATCTCCACTCCAATAAACTTGCAAATAACTAGTGATCCATATAAATAAAACAGATTCTAGACTTATGCTTGCTGTCTGGCTCCGATCTCCTCGGCATGGTCCATTCCTATGTGTCGTTTGCAAACACAGAGATTAATTTTAGTGAGGAAATAACACTAATGCACTGACTTTAGCTCTGGATGTCTGAGTATTTCATGCAGGCATGCAATTGAAAGTCACTTAAGATGTTATGTGCACTGTTAAGAACCGACACATTTAACCATCAATTCTATGCTATAATGCAGCCCCATAGTCCATAAAAAACCTTAAATCACTGAATTTATCGAAGGAAATATTACATGCTCACTTTCAGAATATTTACAAATACAGGCAAAACATTACTATTGATTATTGATTAGAAATTATATTATAAGTATTATCAATTTGAATATCAAAGTTTCATGGATTCTAACAATCAACGCATCAGTGTTGCTCGGGCAAGTTTACCTGGCAGAATAATTTTATGGGAATGGCAATTTTGTTACAAGTCTCAGTGGAAGGGAAGCTGTGAAGAGCCTGTGAACTCACCTCACATGCCCTAAAGTCTCGCAGTGAGTTCAGGAAGATTTATACTCTTCCTCAAGTGGATCATGGCAACTTAGGCACATAGAAGTAGAGGGGGCTGGGGCTGCAAGTCATGGTGTGGGAACAGGAAGATGAGGCCCTACTGCAGTGATGACCCAGCAGATCAAGGGCTGACTACATCAGATACATGGAGCGGCGGCAGTCACTGAAGGAACTGACAGCATCACACACTTGACCAGGCCAACCCCCTACATCATCAATATCCCCACACTGACTCAGTGCCACCTGGACCAGGGCTTAAAGTAAGAAAATAACAAATGCACGTCTCCTTAGGCCCAGATCAGATTTTATATTTTCGGAGACTTGAGTCTTGATAGGTGAAAGATGGCGCTGGAGCCTGGTAATTCTTTGCGTGCATCTCAAAAGATAAACTATTATTCACTCGAACAGTTGTACTCTTTTACGTGTTTGATTTGACCGGAAAGCACAAGAAGCAAGGCTTTTCACTGCACCTCGGTAGATGTGACAATAAACTGATTTGTTATGTAGCAGAAATTACCATCTTAGGATGTGTAGGAAGGAACTGCAGATGCTGGTTTAAACCAAAGACTGACACAAAAAGTTGGAGTCAGCGGTACAGGCAGCATCTCTGGAGAGAAGGAATAGGTGACATTTCGGATCGAGACCCTTCTTCAGACTAATTAGAGATAAGGGAAATGAGAGATAAAGAACAATGAATGAAAGATATGCAAAGAAGTAATGATGATAAAGGATTACACAAAAAGCTGGAGAAACTCAGCGGGTGCAGCAGCATCTAAGGAGCGAAGGAGATAGGCGACGTTTCGGGTCGAGACCCTTCTTCAGACTGAAGAAGGGTCTCGACCCGAAACGTCGCCTATCTCCTTCGCTCCTTAGATGCTGCTGCACCCGCTGAGTTTCTCCAGCTTTTTGTGTAACCCTCGATTCTCCAGCATCTGCAGTTCCTTCTTTAACAACATGATGATAAAGGAAACAGGCCATTGTTAGCTGTTCGTTGGGTGAAAATGAGAAGCTAGTGCGATTTAGGATGAGCCAGGATACACTGTATATTATAAATAATTGATAAAATGTGACTTTTATTTCTTTCATAGCACAATCCTAGTTCCACATTTACTAAATTGTTCTATGGCTTGGCATAACCCCCACATCTCAAAGGAAAATGACACGTTCATATTTAATTCCATACAAAACAGCTCCTCCTCATTTCTCCAGCTCTCCTCTACAAACTGTATAGCCAGCATTTTCTACAATTTGACTACAGCTAATATTAATATACCATACAAATGGAGAATTGGATGAACATCGTTGAAGAAAGCTCTCCAGTCTGCTAACCCGACTCATTTATTTCGTCAAAGGTAATTGGAAGTGGGACAAGTTTAGAGTTACCTATTTTTCTACAGGAGATCGAAAGAAGTATCAGTTTCACTGAGCATGACACTGTGGATTCACATTTTAAGAATTCTTCTGATTCAGTAAATTACCTGATTATACGCAGTAGACCAAAGGATTTGGTTAATCTGACAGGGTCATATAGTGGTTTCACTCACATCTGGATAACAAACATCAAAGGGTCATATTTGACAACACATCCCCTGTCAAAATAGTCAAGTCTCAAGAGTCTACTTTAGCTCCCCTACCTTTTCTTTGTTATTTTTAATTACTTTTCACAGGTGACTTCGTACTTCAAAGTCTTATTACGTGTTGAGGACAGACCCACAGTACCTTCACAAATCTGACAATTAACCGGTTTGAGGATAAAATGATAGCATTTCACAGGTTCACCAACAGCCAATTTCGTCAGCTTGAAATCAATTTTAGAAGCCCATTATTTAGTGCTGTGTCAAAGAACAACCCTGAGTCATTGATATTTGAGGCAATAACCCAAAGATCTGTCAAATATCTATCTCTCATCATCACAATATTTCCAGTTATATTAATTTGTTCTTTTCTCTATTTACGTCTTCTGAGATATTGATTCAGTCCATGAGTGCCACTTACTTTCAGTCAGTCAGCCTTTCTCTTGTTTGAGCTTAGATACTGAGAACTAGCAGATTGCTCAGTCACAAAGATATCAGTACCATGCTCCATTAAATTCTCGCCTTGCACCCAAACAAACACTCTTTTCATATAAAAAGCCACGAGAGTCCTGATTAGAAGCAAATAAATCTGTCCAACATTTCCATAGATCATGCTATTATTACAGCTCCACTAAAGATAATTCAAAATTGTGTGCTTTCGTTGAGCTTGTATCAAGCCAAGATTAAACCAAATATATTTTTAGAATTATATTTTTGATGTTATTCATTTATGTATCAATGACACTATAAATCTAAACTAATCAAAAGAATGGAGGGCAGACTGATTATTTTGATTCATTTATATTTATAATGTTATTGATATAATTGAACAATATCAAAATATATATATATATCTGCATGTACAATCTGTGATGCCTTTATTTACTTGGTTTGTTGGAAGTTAACCACTACAATTATACCTTTGGCTATCCATTAATATCAAATTATTACATTTATTCAGATAACATGACATATCCGGGATTATATAGTAATTCACTTACAATCCCTGTCCCCCCCCCTCACACCCTCCCCCTTGTCCATTTACCCATCTTCCTCTCCTAATAGTAGTATCTCACGTTGGGATATGGTTTTATAGATGCTGACAAATGTTCAACACTTTCCCCACATAATCTTCTTTACTTGCTCTTCTCAACCTTTTTATGGAGAAAAAATAATCTTCTCTTCAAGACCTGCTTCCCCAAATGAATACTAAATGACAGTGTGGCTATTTTGCATCATCTTCATTATCAAGGATCCTCAGTCTCTGAGCACACCTTAAGAAGTATTCCAGCTGGATTCTTCTGCTGGAAAGTGATTCCTAGTGCTTCAGCCATTTCGTCAACAGAGAACCTAACCAAAAGAGACACTGCTATCAATCCTTCTCTAACACACGGATTGTAGTTGTCATCCTGGATGTGATCAGCCAACTCAGCATTGAACAGTGTTCAAACCCAGAGCCGTCAGTAGTGAATGATTTAGCTGTTCGTGAATTAAACTTACGGAGCAATCAAAAAGCTCCTAGATCAAAATATCAAACGTTGATTCAACCTTAGATTCAAGAATCCAGATAAAGGAAAGTCGAGGATGGGATGTGGTTTCTAGGTCAGGGCAGGAGAGAAAAGTGGAAGTGAATAGTGAGCTGCGATAGGTTTAGTGTTGGGGAAATAGAAAATAATTTGCAGGCATCATTTACTGGAAACATGGCTTGCAATTTGATGAATAATTATCATTCAGGTTATGTAAAAAATATGCATAAATTAGGTTTAATTAGACAGAATAACTATTACTGAAATGGTTGGCTGTGATAGTTTCCCCTTTTTATTAGTTGCTATACAAATAATAATTAGTCAGTAAACTACAGTGAAAACACCAAAACAGGATCTCTAGAATAAAGAAAGGCTCTGTTATGTCAAAACAGTTAATTTTGTATAAATTGTTTGATACTGACAGTCTTAACTTGTGAGAGTTCTCCCATTATTGTAGTATAAACTGCACCTGGGTATCAGAAATTCTCATGCAACTAAATGGACAGATTATACAACATTTCAACTATTTAATTCATGAGCATAAACACTGGGGAAGTAATGCTGAATAGCTGTTGAATATTCAACTGCGCCGATACTTGATTGCACAAATTTTCACTGAGAAGAAGAAAATAACAACCCAAACCAACATCAGCAGACCTGGGAAATCAGGGTCCATAATAATTTGTATAACTGCTAATCCCACTTGCGAATGGGTATAATTTGTAGTTTGAATTACTATATTCACAGCACTGAAAATGCAGCTTGATGGAGTCAGTTTAATTTATCTAATAAACAACAAGATAATCTCTATCCAAACCCGAGTTAAATTTTGCTTCTATTGAAACTGTGCCCTGAAATTCTGTGTAAGCCTCAAAATTCAAAACTATGAATCAAATTTCAAACTAAAATAGGGCCAATTCAATCAGACTCTTTATTGTTGCTAGGTTACTCTGGAAGTACCTTTTTTCAAGAGAAATGGAATCTCAATGACCAGGATAACCATCTTTATAGTTCTATCATGATGATGTATCATATTTTCAATTAGCAAACAAAAAGACTCTTCGTATTATGTATAAGAAATGATCATATTTGGAAAATTACCATTCTAAGATTAACTCCAGGCTCAGCAAGAAAAAGAGCAATAATAATTTCTCTCTCTGACAACCATCACATTTCTTCAGTTAAATCAGTGTGAGCAGCATTGCCTTAATCCAAGTCTGAGTGGATAAAAGTCATCAACACACATTCCTTTAAATGGAATATGATATGATGCCAATGGGACAGCAGTACAAAATAGCTGCAAGTACGTTGGAAATGAAGAGATTATTATTTTGTCAAAAGCAAGGCATATAAGAATTTATATATATTAATTTCCAGCTGAATCCTGGTAATGGTGCAGAAAAACGCAAGTATTTTCAGCAACAGAAAAGCCTATTAAACAGAACAAGCCTTGTTTTCATTTTGATAAATGTTTAAACATCCTATACTTATTGCTCATTTTCTTATCTCTAGAAAATAATCTAATTGTTTCTTTGAGCTGTATAAGTAGTCTTCTTTGGTAATTCATTTACCAAGTCTTTAATGTTGACCTTGATTTTCCACAATCATGTAAAATGGGTGACAACAAATCAACACCTGTCTTACGTCTTTTGATTATCATTACTATTGAAGTCGACTGCAATACAAACCAAAAAATGACACACTATAGGCTTCTAACTTGCTATTATAACTTTAAATAATCACCGCTCCCTCTGTAACTCCTAGGTCAATTTGTCTCTTCCCACCCAAACAACCCCCTCCCCTGGTACTTTCCCTTGCAACCGCAGGAAATGCTACACTTGTCGCTTTAACTCACCCCTTGACACCATCCAAGGATCAAAGCAGCCTTTCCAGTTGAGGCAGAGGTTCACTTGCACCTCCTCCAACCTCATCTACTGCTCTAGGTGTCAACTGCTCTACATCGGTGAGACCAAGCGGAGGCTTGGTGATCGGTTTGCCCAACACCTCCGCACAGTTCGCATTAACCAACCCGATCTCCCAGTGGCTCAGCTCTTCAACTCCCCCTCCCATTCCGAATCCGACCTTTCTGTCCTGGCCCTCCTCCATGGCCAGAGTGAGTCCCACTCCAAATTGGAGGAGCAGCACCTCATATTTTGCTTGGTTAGTTTACACTCCAGTGGTATGAACATTGACTTCTCCAATTTCAGGTAGTCCTTGATTTCTCCCTCCTTCCCCTCCCCTTCCCAGTGCTCCCACAGCCCACTGTCTCCACCTCTTCCTTTCTTCTTCCTGCCCCCCCCCCCCACATCAGTCTGAAAAAGGGTCTCGACCCGAAAAGTCACTTATTCCTTCGCTCCATAGATGCCACCTCACCCACTGAGTTTCTCCAGCATTTTTGTCCACACACTAAAGCGAGATCTGTTTCTATTACCTAAGAAATAGATAATTGTCATATTGAGTCCCCCCAAAAATTGTAAAATTGACCTGAATCCATGTTGAAGTGGTGTTAGGATGATTAATATCCAGAAACACAGGATCCTGCACAAACAGTTTTGAAGCACTCAGACATTGTTGAAGGGCAGCCTTTAAAGGAATGCTTTACGTGACAGCAACACATTTTGCCAGCTATGGGTGAAGAGAGAGTTTGCAGAGATGAAGAGAGGTGGACTGCATTCACTGTCACTTGAAGGGATATGTAAGTCCTTGTCAATGAGCAATGAAATAAATCATGTGCGATGGGATGGGGGCAAGTGGGTGGAAGGAGATCAGTTCCAGGATCCAACTAAATAGTGACCACATTAGTCTTTGCCAGGAGTGAGAATTTTCCAAATAAAGTACATATTCTGGAAGAAATGTCACAATCTCACAAGATCTATCATGGTGACCTGCACACCACTTTTTATAGAATGGAGATTCTCACAGAAAGTGTCATTATCTGCTATTTGAGTTCTGTGAAGTATTGCTCATCAGGAAAATCAGAAAGGTGGTAGTAAGGTACTTATAGTAAATGAAGCAGGGATTTATTCATTCATCTGTATTATTCAGTGCTGGCAGTCTTTTACACCAAGACATAAAGGGTTTGTTATGCAATATGCAGCCTCTTCTGGCGGATTAGTTATGTCATGTTGATGTTGAAGGGTCAAAGACAGAAGAGGGCACATAGAATTTTATTGTGGTCACCTTATGAAAATTCTATCTATTAAGGAATCCTTTAGAGCTGTGTGGAAACTGCTTGCCTCCTCTGATCAGCTAGAAAAAAAGATAGAGGATACTGAATAAGAACATCTCCTAGTAGCCTTCTGTTTCCTCCTGTTCCAGCTGCTTTTCAGACCCTGCTATGTGGACCTCTGTCACCTTGCTGTTATCTATAGTTTGCTGGATTGTGAAGCATGTAGCACACACAGTGATGACATCGCCACATTGGCTTGACATGTTCTGCACGGTACCCCCAGATTAATGCAAGAACAAACCTTGATTTTGCAGGGATCATTTGGCATTTTCTACATTTACCCCACCCAAAGGAAATAGCGGATAACCCTTATCAACCAGGATCCATCCATCGAGACTAGGCCACTCACAACAAATATCTGGCTTCTATCAGAATGAGAAATCAAGAGCTGCTGACTTCCCACAGATGCGGGTATTGCTGACAACCCTGAGCAAAACAGTTTTACAGTGCATTCAAAGGGGATTAAATATATCCTTCTCACTTCATGTACTGTTTGGGGATGATCAGCCATGATCACATTGAATGGCTGTGCTGGTTTAAAGGGCTGAATGGCCTACCCCTGCACCTATTGTCTATTGTCTATTCATAGCTGTCAAGACCATTTTCATTTTTCATTTCCTCAATGCATGATTTTTCCAGGAAACTGCAGCGTCTGAACGTCAGGTCTTAGATTTGACGTTTCACTGCTACATTTGCGAAACCAATGGTAATTTCTATATCGATCCAGTCTTTGCACGTTTCTTGTTGTATCTATAGTCAGCTACAGGGGTGGGAGAGAACACTGCAGTACTTTGGGAGCGGGCCCTTTGCTGATAGGCATATTTTAGCAGTCTGCATTTCCAAGCCACATTACATTATCAACAATGATGATAAAGAATGCCTCCAACATTTCAACTATTTATTGTAATGCCACCAACAGTCACAACTGAGCCACTCTTTCATTGCAATCTTAGTGACTAATGCTGAAATAAAATTGCTATTAGGTGTAGCTCACTCTGTGAACTTTGTAAACTTCTGAAGTTGTTTCTGCCGTCAGGTTAGAAGTTGCCAATGTCAGCAAATGTCCTCATTAAAAGCTACCTCATTATGCTCCCAGTTCCAAAGACACAATTTCATGTCAATAGTTGTGTGAAACTTTCTGCTCCAAGTTATACTGGTACAGATAGAAATGCTAGTGGGTGCTTAGCACTGGGAAAACATCAGGCACAATAAAATATATGGTAGACGAAAGTGCTGGAGAAACTCAGCGGGTGCAGCAGCATCTATGGAGCAAAGGAAATAGGCAACGTTTCGGGCCGAAACCCTTCTTCAGGCTGAATCTCTATCTGAAGAAGCATTTCGGCCCAAAACGTTGCCTATTTCCTTTGCTCCATAGATGCTGCTGCACCCGCTGAGTTTCTCCAGCACTTCTGTCTACCTTCGATTTTCCAGCATCTTCAGTTCCTTCTTAATCAATAAAATATATAGAGTACAGAAGCATCCTGTACAATTACACGCTGGCATGATAAGGCCCGGTATCAATCTCCAACGTGACCTGCCTCTGGTGAAAGCAAAGCTGAAAATATTAGCGCAAAAAATGGAATGCTAGATAATATAAACATCCTGGATTTTATGTTAAATTATTTTTGGATTCCTGAAGAGCATCCAGGTGCGATGGATATCCACTGCAAATGGTTGTTCAAGTTCATAGCACCACACATTTCATGCCGTATATCCACAGGCTTGAGTTTTTTCACAGTCAATGTTTCTAGGCATCAACTATCCAAAAGTCAATGCCAGCATACATCAGGCTTGTCACAGTCAAAGTTCATAGTCACTGCTCACCATGCTCCATATCCACAAGCATCAGCCTTCCCAGTCAATGTCAGTCAACAGACACAGTGGATGTTCCATGTTCACTACCCACAAGTATCAATTGTTCCACATTTCTGAACACAATATAGCAAATTAATTGAAAGTTTTCCCTCACCTTGCTTATCTCTTCTTTTCTATGTGTTCTGAACTCCTTGACCATTTTACTCTTTCTTTGTTTCATTAATTTATTATATTATTTTTTTCAACCTCACATCCATGAAACACTTGTTTCGCCAGTCTTTCCTTCTTATAATTTATTGCTTTAAAAATTAAATCAATGTCCAAAACCAATTATTTTTTGATCTACTTCATTTCCCCCTCAACTCTTTATTGTGTCCACATTGGTTCCATCCAGCAACATGGAGCTTGATCAGTCACACAGGCTTTTTGTTCCAAAAGTGAACTCCCCTTGGCCTTGCTAACTGGCCAAGCAGATAAATAGTTATGTTGCTAATATTACTCAGGATCACTCAGTACCATTCAGTAGCTAATGATTTGTAACAAGAATTTCAAGTGTTATTTCACCTCTGAGGAACTATACTGCTGTGAAGTCTATTCATTATAACTGCTAGAGTCAAGAGTGTTTTATTGTCATATGTACCGAAACAGAACAATGACATTTTTACTTGCAGCAGCAGGTTTGTAAACACAATACCTCAATAGATTATGTAATTAAAAAAACACAGAAAAAAAGTTAAATAAATAAATAATCCTATATAATGCAAAACAGAACAGAGCCCGAAGTCCAACATGCAGCCAAGGCAGTTCACAATTCAGAGTTTAGTTGGAGTTCGTAGTGTTCAATAGCCTGAAGCTGTTCAAGAATCTGGACATTACAGTATCTTCTTTCCGATGGCAGGAATTAAATGAGTGGGTCCTTGATGATGCTGGCTGCCTTTTTGAGGCAGCGCCCACTATAGATTCCTGCAACAGTGGGGAGGTCAGTACCTGTGATGGACTGGGCAATGTTCATTACTTTTTGTAATCTCCTTGGCGTACAAGTTGCCGAACAGGTCATGATGCAACCAGACGATATGCTCTCCACCATACACCTGTGGCAAGTTCAGGAGACTATTTGTCGACATACTGAATCTCTATTTGGGTCCCTATAGTACACTTCAAACAAGGTGACCATCATCTTTTTATTTCTCAGCTCCACCCATATAGCCTTACTGGATGAACAATATTCTGAGGAAGTAGAGGCATTGATAGGCTTTCTTTATGGTTTCATCAATGTGCTATTAATATCCCATAATATCATTCAGGTGGGTTTAAACTCAATTGGACCACCAGGGGTGCCGGGGAGATGGCAGCACTGCCGGCAGTCGGTTCGTTTTTTAATCTTTTTGTTATTTTTAGCGTTTGTTAAAAGTTTGTTTTAATGTACTTCGGTTTGTTTTATGTGGGGAGGAGGGGGGAGGGGATTGGGGGAAACTTATTTTCAAGTTCTTACCTTACCGGAGATGTGATCAATTTTCAGATCACATTCTCCGGGCTCTGCGGCCTACCATCGCTGGAGCTGGAGGCCACCTCGGACTGTCGTGAGCCCCACTGCGGGGCGCAGACTTAACATCGGAGCGGATCCCTTGCCTGGGATCACTCCCACCGCGGCCTGTGGACTTACCAACAAGGGCACGCAGTCTCGGGTGAGGCTAGTCAGGAGCTCCAACACCGCGGAAGGCTTGACCAGCCCCGACGCAAGTTTCGATTACCCTGTGCGGGGGAGCTGACAACCCCCCGATGTAGGAGCTGATCGCCTCGATGTGGAGGGCCCGAATGCCGCCGGCTACGGGAGTCAAGATCGTCCCATCACGGAGGACTCGAGGCCCCCGACCGAGGAAGAACAAAAGGAGGGACTTGAACTTGAATGTGTAGGAGTCACTGTAGTGGATGTTCATGTTAAAATGTGTTTTTGAGTCTATTGCTTTTAATTGTATGACTGACCTGGCCAGTGAAATTCCTCGTATGTTGCAAAACATACTTGGCAAATAAAATCTGATTCTGATTCTGATTGGAGGGGGCAAGATCCAATGCAGGACTGAGACAGCTGAGAGGCTGGAAGTCAGTATGCAAGGTGATGAAAGAAAGTTCAGTGGACAGAATAGGCAGGAGCACAGCAAGAAGCAAGAAATAACTATTGGATTGAATTGCATTTATTTTAATGCAAGATGCCTGAAAGGGATGGCGGATGGGCTCAGGGTGTGGATAGGTACATGCGACTGGGATGTAGGGGCAGGTCTGGTAGCTTAATGATCCAGGGTATAGATGTTATAGGAAAGATAGAGGTAGGAATAAAAGAGGGGGTGTTGCTATTGATTAAGGAGAATATCATGGCAGAAGACTGAGTTTACATTACCGATGGTTCGACCTGTGAGGCTACATGGGTGGCTCTGAATAGGATGGTCACCTTGTTCAGTGTAATATAGGTCCCCAAATAGTTAATGGGAATTAGAAAATCAAATATGTCAGGAGATTGCAAGCAACTACAAAGTTAATAAGGTTGTCATCGCAGGGGGGTTTAATTTTCCCAATATAGACTGGGACTGTTATTGTGCAAAAGGCTTAGATGTGGTGGAATTTGTCAAATATGTTCAGGAAAAGGTTCTTCAGGCAATATAGAGAGGAATCAAAGCTTAGGAAATTGGGAAGGACAAGTGACTGAAGTGTCCATGGGTGTGCATTTTAGAACCAGTGATCACTGTCCGATTAGCTTTAAAATAGTTATAAAAGGCAGGGCAGGCTCACGAGTTCAAATTCTGAATTGGGGCAAGGCCAACTTTGGTGGTATTGGACGGGACCTTTAACACGTTGATTGGAGTAGGTTGTGTGCAGGCAAAGGACCATCCGAAAAGTGGGATGCATTTAAAAGTGTGATGGGCATGCATGCTCCTGTTAGAATGAATTGTCCCTTGTGTAGGATAACATTACTGTGCAGGGATCGCTGGTCGGCGTGGACTCGGTGGGCTGAATGGCCTGTTTCCAAACTAAACTAAACTAAAAGAAGATTTACAAGGATGTTGCCAGGACTTGAGGGCCTGAGTTATTGGGAATGATTGGTCAAGGTAGGACTTCGTTCCACGGAGATAGAGGCTGAGGGATGATCTGATAGAGGTGCATAAAATCATGAGGATAGGGTGAATGCACAGAATCATTTTCCCAATGTAGGGGATTGAAGAACTTGAGGGCATAGAATCAAGAATCAGAGGACATAAGATTAAGGTGACAGGAGAGACTTAATAGGAAACTGAGCAGCAACATTTTCACACAGAAGTGGTGGGTAAATGGAACAAGCTGCTGGAGGAGGTAGTTGAGGCAGGAGACAATTAACTGCGGGTGAACACTTTTGTCTCAGCAGGTGAGTTTCCCAACTCATTTACACTGACTCTCAACACCTTCCCTACAATGATGTTCCTCCATTTTGTAAAGAGCAAATGAATCACTCCATTGGACCCTGATGTCGACTTTCAAACAGATATATAAATCAACAGTGAACAGATAATTGGACGTTGTAGATTTAATGCTACTTGCACTTTAAATTATCATCTATCTTAAAACAAAGAATAAAAGTTTGACTTTGCTATACTACAAAATTACTTTCACCAAATTCAATGTTATTTGAATGTTACACTGAATATGACACTTTCCCAGTTCTTCCTGGCATCGCTCTAGTCTAATTTTCTCTGATAGTTTCAGGCACACAACTCTATGGAAGTAAAAGTTTTCCTGAGAAATACTGTTCATGAACAAAAGTAATGTCCTTATCAAACATAGACAAGGTACTAGGTGTGATTGACGGATACGTCAAGAGACATTTTCCTAAACCAAAAGAGTTCAGGGCTTGGGTATGTAGTCTCAGGAGAAAGAATCGTTCATTTAGCAATGAGATGAGGAGAAATTTCTTTATGCAGAATTATAATTATTTGGAATTCACTCCCAGAGAGTTTTGTCTGAAGAAAGTACGTCCTGCAAAAGCAAAGTTTCATTAAACAAAATACAAAGTTATTTTTATATTGGACCTTTCAGTAACTAAGTACATCAATTGTTTTTGAACTGTAATCAATTATTTGAAAGCAGGGAAGTATAATGAGGTACAATAGGGCATATCTGCCATTAGTTTGGATTTGATAAACTAAATCAGAATCTAAAGTACTTACTTTCTAATTTATGATCCAATACTTGCTGTTAGACAAGTTATTTATTTAGTTATCATTTTATGAAGAGAATACTCATTTGGGTTATGTCTCATGTGTTAATTATTTATCCCAGTGGCTATCAAAAAGCTCATTAAAATTCTTGTGAACAATTATTCACCTCATTTAGAAGCAGAGACTGGGTTGGCACCTCAGAATGGATCACAGATGTCAAATGTGCTCATAGTTTATTTTTCAATACTAGTCAAATGTTGTGATAAAGTTGGCTACATATTATTTATACATTTTTCTGATTTTGAACTGCATAGAATATGTAAGAAAATGAAACAACCCAATCAGTCATCTGAAGATTTATTTCAGTCTGAACAAGCTGTATCTTCTGTTCTTAAAGAGGTTAATCTGCATGAATTTATTTTAACATGAGGACAAATGGTAAAGGCAAGGTAAAGATTTATACTCCTTGAAGATTTTCTCCAGCTACCCCATGCCAGCTTTCCAGCATGCTTTCCATTCTATTTTCTTTGATATAATTAAGCAGATTTCTTTTGGAGGCATTTAAACTATTTGGCCCAACCACTTGCAATGGCAATGAGTTCCAAATTTTAGGCACTGTCCGTATGAAAACGGTTCTCACGAACAGGGAAATGAGGAGAGTAACGCTTCAATCTTTAGCACATAAATGGTCCTCTGCATATAACTCAGGCAGTAAATTCACTGTGTAATATAGTATTGAGCCAGGTTCGATCCCAGTTTGTATCCAATTAGCTGATCACATCTGGGATACTGGTACAAAAGCAATTAATCACTGTGCTACTTGGCTTGTAAAAGGCATAATGCGGCCAGTATTCATGTTCCTGAGCAGTATTCAGTTCTGTCTGCTGGAAGCAGCGTTAATAGTGGGTAGGAACAGGAAGTGGCTTGGCTGTGACACCTCAAATAAATTGACAAGTTGCTGGCACCACTCATACGTCAGAAAACGGTCATTGTAGGATGTTCCAGACACCAGTTCCAGAACACAGGTAGAAGGGTTAACTTTTTTACAATGTAGAATACACCAAGTACTTGCGCCGTCGAAGTAAGCCATTCAGCCCAACAAATTCTGGTAATGTTTATGGTCTGCACAACCCCGTTTCTAATCCTCTCCATCCAACCCTTCCAATCTTACTTTTTCTCATGTATGACTCTCATATAAATCCACCTATTGTAATGTTATGTAAAGATGCAAATCCAACATCACGACTACCCTGGTTTACAGACCAACACTATTCTTGTTTTACAGTCCATTGTTTTGCCTCATTTAATGAATATATCTGTTTGTACAGAGAGAGGTGGTGACATCATTAAAAGTACGGTTATTATATCCAAATGTACACGGGCTGATAATCATTTAATACATTGGTGACTTGGCTTCAATAAATCCTAGTTCAGACTCCAGAAATGAACCAAGAGGAAAATAAGTCTTTGTGATCGGAATTCTAACGAGCTACCTTGACAGTTTTGTGCATGCAGGTAGACTGATTTGCTGTTGTACTGAGACCGGTGATTAGATCTGTACTATGTTCTTAGTTAAAGCAGTTTCTTATATAAAGTAGCAAATAGAGCATGTGTTATCTGCATATCTCCTTGTCTAGAACAAAGAAAAACAGATCTATGTTCATAACCTATCAGCATTTGAAATTTCACACGCTACATGAAGCCACATCGATATAGTATTAAAAATGCATCTTTTGGTTCTGAAGAAAAATAATGAAAACTCTCCATTCCCAACCAGGATGTTGAATAGACAAAAGTTCTGTTCAATGGTCATGAACATTTCAAAACCCAAATAATAAAATTAATGCGAAAGGTAACATTTGGATCAAGACTCGAAAAAAAAAAATAAGTGCAGGAGCAAAAGGAAGAGTGCGGGAGTGTGTTCAAATAGACGTGGCCAGCTATTCCAGCTGTATCTATGCCGTGATTCAGTTTATATGGCCTGTACTTGTATGAGTATCAAAAATGTTGAAAAGAATAATAGGACAATTAGGCTAACCTCTTAATTTCTACACCACGCGGAACAAAGCTGAACAAAATTTGCCTGGCATCCCATTATAGTCACTAATTCTAGCTATATATTGTACAAGAAATAAATGTACATTATTATTATCAGAAATAAAATACAAAGCAACTCAGCAAGACTTTAGTAGAACGTAAAGTGTTGGAGTAATTCAGTGGGTCAGACAGCATCTCTGGAAGATATGGATAGGTGGCATTTTGTGTCGGGACATATTGCAGACTGATTGCAGTGATGAATGCTGCAACTCATAACCTAAGAACATTGTCGGCACGGCAGTGCATCAGTAGAAGTGCTGTCTTACAGCACAGAGACACTGGTTGGATCATGACTACGGGTGCTGTCTGTATGGAGTTTGCACTTCCTGAGACCGCGTGGGTTTTCTCCAGGTGCTCCAGTTTCCTCCCGCATTCCAAAGATGTGCAGGTTCGTAGTTCATTGGCTTCTGTAAATTGCCCTTAGTGTGTAGGGTGCAAATCTGGGATAACATAGAACTAGTGTATGATTGATTGCTGGTCGACGCAGAGGCGGTGGACTTAAGGGCCTGTTTCCACACTCCATCTCTATCTCTAAACTAAACTAAACTAAACATCATGGAAAAACCTTAATCGCTAGGATTACTGTAGTTGATGATGCAGGTAACCATTCTCTTAAATGCAATCAGGAATGGCAATAAATATTAACTTTGCCAATTACACCACATATTCAGTAATTAAATATTGCATATTTCATTTCGGAGTCATGCGAGTGACTTCGTGAAGAACCCGCCAGCACACATGCGCGACATATCATCGCAACGCATTGCAGTCGACGGCTGGAGGTGGAGCGCGGCTCACCACCAGCCCTTCATAAGGGCCACTCAGGTAAGTACAGGCAACCTTGAGTTGGCTGTTTCTTGTTGTATTGAGTGTTTTTTCTCCAGCAGGAACATGGATAGAAGGAGTAAGGGCCGCAGGACGTCCGTAAGGAGTCGCCGGCCACCTATCCCGGAGCCCTCTTCAACGGCAGCACCCGCTAGTCGGGCCGGGAAAAAGGCGCGTAAGTCGGGGAGCCCTGTTTTCACAGGACCCGACCCACTGACACACCTAAGCTCTAGCGAGGGTCCCGCAGAGCAGGACATCGGTACAGCGCCGGAGCAGGCAGACCCTGACTCCATCTCATTGTCACCAACGAGATCGTTGGTTGACCCGGGCAAACAGGGTTCACGTGCTGCTGCACGGCCCTTCTCCCTGAGCCCTCATGGAAGAGCCAGGGATAGAACCCGTCTACCTAGCCCTTCGCGGGCGGAGGTTTCACCAGAGGCCGCTAGATTGCGGACTGGTGAATTGGCGAGACTCAAGTCCACTGGCAGACCTGAGAGGGCCAGTGTAGACTCACCAACCAGCAGGACCAGGAAGAGTCGCACAGGTGGAGTCTCGCCACGGTCACCGTGTCCCCCGTTGGCGGCAGGACAGGACCGTACGCTGTCTGGGTCCAGATTAAGTACATTCGGCAAGCCCGCGCGGATGACGGGTCACCACGCCGCGGCGTTGGGTGCCGACCTCTCACCGCTTTTGCCCTTGGAGGCAGCGGGACCTAGCTCAGCCAAAAGGAGGCGCATGAGCAGATCCGTGCGGGAGTCGTTCAGTTTCGCTGAGGCGGCTGGTAGCGACGTTTCATTCCAGCACCGAGATTACCTCGACGAGGTAGGGGCCGATGACAGGAGCCTCAGAAGTTCCTTTGGGCATGAGGACTCCGACCGCCCGTTCTCGCATAGCGAAGGGCGAATTGACAGGATGGAGAGGATGATGGAACTTATCCTGCAGCAAAGCCAAAGGCGGGAAACATTTGGTTCCAGGGGACTCATGGATATATCCCCGTCATCAACAGAAAGCATGAGACAGCCAGAGGATGAGGAGATCTTGGTCCACGCACCAACAGCACCTGAGGTCCCTCAGGAGGAGCTCCTGGACGTGGCAGCCAAGTTTGCACTACCTGAATCGTCAGGACAACCCCTCAACTCCAAACTGGCTGCTACCGTTGACTTCCTCACAAACCATCAACTTCAAGAGCAGGTCCTTGCGGAGGCCATGAACAGCACAAGGCGCCAGGAAATTGCAACTCCCTCAATGTGCCTATCGTAAACATGCCGATTTGGGGCAATATTAGCCCAGGCATCAGAGCTCAGGAAATGAAGTTGCAAAGGATCCTGAAATTGCTCACTGCTGGGATTACCGCTTTTGCGAGGTCGGTGGACGGTGTGGATCTGAACACCGAGCAAGAGGATGCTCTGGCACTGCTGTGTAATACACAGTATGAGATTAATGCATTCAGGAAAAGCATTATCAAGCCCACATTGAACCCCAAATTCGCGGGACTATGCAGAGCACCCCCTACGCCACCACCCAGACAGTTGTTCGGGGAGGACCTCCCGAAGCAGGTCACGGAATTGGATGACCATGCAAAGACGGTGGGTCTTATGAGGTCACATAGCTTGATCAGACAGCCGGCCAGGAAAGTACCATTCTTCAGGCCACGAGGCCCTGCCATTAGGCCAGCATGGACCTACGCTCCAGCGCCGCCGCAATATCAGCAGCCTCAACAGCCCAGGCCTTTTTTAGGGCTAGGCCCACAGCGGCCAGCATGGAAAATGCGGACTCCGCATTATCAGCACAACCCAGCACCTCCCCGTCCCACCAAACATGTCAGGGACCGCCATTAACCATGAACGTAAGGCGGTCTGGATTTCATGCACTTGCATGTCTAACTTCACATGTTGGTGGTAGACTACGGTTCTTTAAGGAGGCATGGGAAACCATCACTTCTGATGAGTTTATCTTACAAAGTATTCAAGGCCATGAGATTGAATTCATCAATGGTCAAATTCCTCCACCCCAGCATATGCCAAATCGCAAATTTACACTGTCCAGCAAGGAAACGGCAGTAGGCTATGCTGAAATCTTGAGGCTACAAGAAAAAGGCGTGATAGAAAGAACTATACATGAACCAATTGAATTTGTATCTAACATATTCACAAACACCAAGAAGGATGGAGGATGTCGGGTTATTATTGATCTGACCCATTTCAATACTTTTGTAAAATATACCCATTTCAAAATGGACACGTTCGAAACAGCCAAATCTTTGATTTCTGAGAGCTGCTTTATGGCATGCATTGATTTAAAAGATGCATACTATTCAGTATCCATTCAGAAACATCACAGGAAGTCCTTGAAGTTTACCTGGATGGATCAGCTCTGGCAATAAAAGCTTTGCCAAATGGGCTTACCACAGCCCCCAGATTATTTACTAAATTACTCAAACCAGTGTTGGCTACACCGAGGAGACAAAATCATATGGTCATGGCTTATCTGGATGATATCCTAATTATTGGGAACACTCTGGAATCAGCGAAACTGGCAGTTTCAGCCACTGTGGAAATTTTTCAAAAAGTGGGATTCATTATCCATCCAGATAAATCAAAGTTCTGCCCTTCACAGGTCATGGATTATCTGGGATTCACGGTGGATTCCAATCGCATGATGGCCACCATACCAGCTAACAAAGTTGGGGATGTCATTCAAGCATGTAAGAATCTAGTCTGCGCCAGTATGCCATCAATTAGTCAAACTGCTAAGGTGATTGGGAAAATCGTAGCAGTTTTTCCAGCTGCCCAATACGGACTTTTGCATTATCAAAATTTGCAAAGAGCCAAGATTTCAGCATTAAAATTGAACGCTGGACATTTCGATAGACCTATGCAGCTGCCTCTCAAGGCAAAAATTGAGTTACAATGGTGGATTGATAATATCCATGACTCATTTAAGCCCATCATTTTGCCCAATCCGATGGTATACTTACAAACAGACGCAAGCTCCCATGGCTGGGGAGCCACGGACAACTACACTAGTTGTGGAGGCAGATGGGACACCCTTGAATCTACCCTGTTGTTGCCACAAGGGATAAATTATATGGAGATGCTAGGAGCATTTCACGGACTGTGAGCTTATTGTTCAAACCTTACTCACACTCATGTCCGTCTCCAAATAGATAATACCACTGCGGTGGCATATCTAAATCATATGGGCGGTACCAGGTCAATTTCATGTGATGAATTGGCAGATACAATTTGGCTCTGGTGTATTCAACGGAATATTTGGATTTCAGCTACCTATTTACCAGGTAAGCTCAATACAGTGGCGGACACCAGGTCACGCAAATTTAATGACAACATCGAGTGGATATTCGCAAATATTCGCAAACGTTACAGCCAAATTTGGTAAACCGGATATTTACCTTTTTGCGTCACGGTTGAACCATCAGGTACCAACATACGTATCATGGGAGCCAGATCCTGAGGCAATGGCGATGGACGCGTTCTCGCTAGATTGGGGGGAAATGGTTTTTCTATGCATTTCCTCCATTTTGCCTCATCAGTCGGGTATTGCAGAAAATACAGTCAGATGCTGCTAAAGGCATTCTTATCATACCCGACTGGCCTACGCAGCCATGGTATCCGGTGGTCCTTGATATGATCAGTCAACCATGGGTCCTCTTAGAGGGTTGCCCACAATTGGTGACGAACCCTGTTTCAGGGGAACTACATCCCTACCATAGTCACCTAAAATTATTGGCTTGCAGGTTCTGAACAGGCCATTACTGCGGTATGGTCTATCATCAAGAACTATGGATAGCATTGGAGCATCATGCAGGGAGTCCACCAGGCGGCAATATCTTACACATATCAGGAAATGGGAAACCTACTGCGGCCGCTCCCACATTGCATATGACTCCGTTACTATCACCGATGTGCTGAAATTCCTGGCGGGGTTGCATCATGACGAACACCTCAGCTACAGTGCCATCAACAGCGCCAGGAGTGCGCTATCATTCTACCTCAATATTGAGGTAGGATCCAACAAGCTGGTGTCCAAACTCATGCAGGGAATATTCAATTCCAATCCGCCAAGACCTCGTTACAACATCACCTGGGATATTGGGAAAGTATTAACCCTGCTCAGGACGTGGTCGCCCATGGAAGGGCTTGAATTGGACAAACTCACCCTGAAGCTGGTGATGTTACTGGCACTGACTTCAGCGCAAAGGGTACAGACACTTCACAAGGTCAAGATTGACAGAATGATCCCTACCCCAGACAAAGTAATCTTCTTTATAGATGAATTATTCAAGCAGCATAGACCTGGATACACAGGGCTGCAGCTGACGTTTCCAGCATACCCCGCTGATGCAAGGCTATGTTTAGCCACCCATATCCGCCACTATATCAAAGTGACGAGGAAATTAAGGGGAATGGAGAAATACCTACTCATCAGCCACAAAAAAACCTCACCATAGAGTGACGGTACAGACGATCTCCAGATGGCTCAGGATCGTCTTGAATGAAGCAGGTATTGACACTAATGTCTTTAAATCCCATTCCACCAGGGCTGCATTGACATCGGTGGCAAGGGTCATGGAGGTGCCCATGGACCATATTCTTGCCACAGCGGGATGGGCGAAAGAAGCCACCTTTCAACGGTTTTATAATAAACCTGTTACCGCTCCTGTATTGTTCACAGAGGCCGTGCTGAATGCGGGTCAAGAGCATACAGATTCCCCCCAGTGAGGGTTATTATTAATAAATATTATTATTATTTTTTCAGTACAAGCAGTCTGGAAAGTTGATTACTCCTATCCATCCTTATAAGTGGTGTGTGACAGCATGGACGTTGTCCAGGGCATGGAATCACAGAGCTTTGAAGTGTTCACGAAGTCACTCACGTGACTCCGAAATGAAATAGTAAGATTAAACGAGAACTTACCTGTTCGAAGGTTGATCTTTATTTTATGAGGAGTTGCGATGAGGGATTTCGTGCCCTCCGCTCCCAACCCTCGATCATAAAGTCAACTGGTAATTAGAGTCTCTTCAATCTTACTATAACAAGTCATTTCTCTGTTTGTTGGTTCTGTGATTCCACACCGCTGTTTTGAAGAATGTCGCGCATGCGTGCTGGCGGGTTCTTCACGAAATCCCTCATCGCAACTCCTCATAAAATAAAGATCAACCTTCGAACTGGTAAGTTCTCGTTTAATCTTACTATTAAAGCTTATTTCATTAAAAAATACCTGTCATTTAAGTAAAAGTTTTATTGTACTGCATCTATTAGAAATAGTTAAGTAAAAGTTTTATTATCTAATACATTAATCAAGATTAACATACTTGAAAATATTATTGTTTAAATATAATGGAAAATGAAATTAAATCAATTATTCCACTCAGAATTGAGCTATGTGTGGTTGAAAGTTGAATAAATCAGTTAAAAGCATTTCTTAATGCCAATTTACACACTGGCCTGATAATGGCCTGCAGTATCTAATTATATTTTTTTAATATAGTTCAATGGCTTAGCATACTTAATGGATTAAAATGATTGGCCCTATTTGCTGGAACATTTTTGCACTAAGTCATAATAAACCATATCAGTTTATACTCGCTAAGGGTCTGTTTATTCTCTCACTTGGCCCCAGATTTGAGGGACATATAAATTATTATTTTTTAAATGCACAAACAAATGAATAAGAAGCAGGAATAGGCCATTCTGAACCTCAAGCCTGCACGGCCATCTAATAAGACCATGACTGACCTGACGCAACCTCAATTCTGCATTCCTGTCTCTCCACAATAACCTTTCACCCCTTCGCTTATCACAAAGCTATTCATCTCTGTTCAAAGACTCTGCTTTCCTTTGACAACAAATACCTTAATTGAAAGCATCTGATTGGGATGCACCATATCTTAGTTGGCCACTGCACTGCCCAAAACTGCAAGAAATTGCACAGAGTTGTGCAAACAGCCCAATCCATCACACACATCAGATTCCCCCCATCGACACCATCTACGCCATGCTGCCTCCGGAAAGTTGTCAACATAATCAAAGGGCAATTACACAGCAGACATGTTCCTCTTCTGACCTATCCCATCGGATAGAAGGTACAAAAGCTTGAAAACATATACATACAGGTTCAAGAACAGCTTCTTAATCGCCCCAAGTGAAAGAAAAAAAACAGACTCGTGGTTATGTACGAGATTCCAAGTTTATGTTCAAGAGTTTAACCGAGTTCCCACGGGAATGTCATTTCTGCGATGTTCCAAGTTCCTCTCCCAAGTTACCAAGTTCCTCTCCCGTTACTCTTGAGCTCCCATTACCATGAATGAAGGTATGTTTTAATGAGCAACAGTGTTAAAGAAGACATCTCCATCCTGCGGCTTTGAGTTAAAGATAGAATTCAGCGCGGCCGCATCTATTGACATGACCTACAAAGGGAAAATGCGCACCGTCCAGTGCCAGAGCAGTTATATTTATGATTTGTTTGAAACACACATCATGTAGTTAGAAGACCAGCGGGCGAAGGTTTGTTATATTTGGAGGGGCAAGCGAAATATAATGCTGATAGGTCTGAGGTGTTGCACTTTAGGAGGGCTGATAAATTAGGACATGTGCAATGAGTGGTAGCAACCTTGGGAATATCGTATCAACAAGGAATGTTGTTGTACAAGTGAAAGAAAATCACTTGAAGGCAACATCGCAGCTGGATAAAAGATAGACACAACGTGCCGGAGTAACTAAGTGGGTCAGGCAGCATCTGTGGAGAAAAAGGGTGGGTGTCATTTCTTTAGAAGGGTCCCGATCTGAAACATCTCTCCAGAAATACTGCCTGATCCGCGGAGTTACTCGGGCGCTTTGTGTCTATTTTTGGTATAAACCAGCATCTGCAGTTATATGTTTCTACTTAGCACAGCTAGATGTGGTGGTTAGGAAGATGGCGATACAAAAAGCTGCAACTGCTGTCATCTTAGGCAAAACACGAAGCACTGGAGGAACTCAGGGGGTCAGGCAGCTTCCGTGGAGGGAATGGAGGGGGATGTTTCCTATTGGGACCCTTCTTCAGACCGATGGTGAAGAATGGTCATACTGAAGAAAGGTCGCAGCCTGAAATGTCGCACTCCATTGCCTGACCCACCGAGCTCTTATCCACCGAGCACTTGATGATTTGCTCAAGGTGGGTTGGAACGTTTACGGAATCCTTGCTTTCATTAACCGAGGCTTAGAAGAGTCTATTGAACCCAAGAACTTTAGAGGGAATGCGGGCATCAGAAGCAGGTGAGTTTGACGGGAGCGTGGGAGCCGCACACAGCGAGTGGAAAAGTGTTCGGGAAGCCGAACCTAGCATGAAAGAACGAGCACGGGTATTGGGTCCCAATAGGAATAGGTTAAAGGCTTGAAGAGAAGATGGAGACAGAGACACTCACATTCAACAAGGACAGTAATTCTGCTATAACACGATCGTTGCTTTGCGAAGTAACGTTGTTTTTTTAATAGAAAATCATGTTATAGAAACAATCGTAGCAATGGGGAAAAAGGTGTTTCACCCTTGCAATAATCAAGTTATTTTCCTGTGTGATTTTACAAACATGGTCTTTTGAATAACTATAAGTTTTATTATGTTACTGCAAGCTAAAACACTAAAGGTTGTGTGTTACATTGTTTAATACAGTTTTGTTGTTCAAATATCAAAGGAAGCGATTGTTTGTCAATTTCTATGGTTGTTAAAGTGGCAGTTGGGCTCCGGTGATCGGTTTGATCATGAGATCATGGTGTCTCGTTACTGCTGGAAGGCTAAATGGAAGCATTTTTGTCTGCTTGCTAATTTCCAAACTAACTGTAGTTCCCAACCTGAAGGGCCCGTTTCTGTGCAGTATGAAGCAATAATGAAAACAGAACAGTACAGAAGAGCCAGGGTGTGTAGGAAGCACAGGCAGAACAGAGGTAGAGGGACAGGAGCAGAGGCTGTATGTGTGGGGAACTAGTGGTACTTCCCCAACTCGACCCCCACTCTACATCTCTTCGTCTCACCACACAGACCAAACTCCCCAACATTGACTACAAGTGCATTTGATGCTGCTTCGGGAAAGCAGCCAACTTAACTAAAGACCTTTCCTACCCGGGCCATTCCTTCGTCTCCCCGCTCCCATCGGAAGAAGAAACAGAAGCTTAAAAGCGCGCATCAGTAGAATCAGGAATGCATTCGTTCCCTCTGTTATCAGGCTTTTGAATGGTCCTTCCATAAGTTGGGGGACCGTCCGATTCTCCTCTACCTCATTGTGGCCATTGGACTTTGTCTCTGGAATTCAGCGCTAAAATATTGAGAACGACAAGATCTGCATTTTGTTTCTGTCCCGATCTATGTACTTGAATTTAGTTTATTTCTATTTATGTATAGTATTATCTGATTTGACTGGATAGCATGCAAAACATAACTTTACACATGAAAATAATAAATCTAAACCTAATGCTGTTTGTATCGGGTAGTTGTGCATCGTTGTAGCGAGTTTGTAGGTAGCAAGCATCTTTCTGAAAGCAATGAATGCTGAGGGCCAACCTTAACAACCTGAATACGGACTTCCAGAAGGGTCTTGACAAAGTCGCAATACGTGGTGTAAAATGAATATTGAAAGCATGTACATGAGGTCAACAAAATATTAGACAATCTTGGTAAATGCTTGTGGGAAAGTGAATAGTGAGTCGTCCCCCCCCCCCCCCCCCCCCTCCTCCTCCAGGATCACAGTCATAGTCATCGGTAGCCACAGTCACCCGTAAATAAACCCACTACATCCATTATGCAACTTTTTATGATCATGGATGACAATCCATTTAACCTCAGTGCAAATTCAAATGAAAGTTCCTGCTCCCGCCTTCTGATGTCACTTTCAATGCTGCTACTATTGGAGTCTGGCCTCGGGTAATTCCATTCCCACCTGGGAAATGAAAAGTTTCCATTGACAGTGCCACGGTAGACTCACGAGTCACTAAGGTAAACGGACGGGCCACTACATTATTACAACGAGTTTAAATGTTTCAATTTTTAATTTGAACAGTAAATTTGACTCGTGGAAAACCTCAAACATGTTTGAATTTTTTCACGAGTTAACAAGTTTCACAGGTACCGGCCGTTAGCGCCACGAGTTGCTAAGTTGCGCGCGCGAGTTCTGACGTTCCCGCTACGATAATTGTACGTGATTATCGCGAGTGAAAACTCAGGGTCCCTCGTGGGTCAACTCGCACCGTGAGACAGGCCTTTTACTTTCCTAAACTCCAGTTGATAGGCACCTGGCCTGTGCAATGTTTCTTTGTAAAACCATCCTCCCATTCCAGTTAGTAGACTAGTAAGCCTTCCCTGAAGTATATGTTTACTCACGTGTCACTTAGACTCCATGCATTCGTTCAGATTAAATAGGTTAATTGGTTCATTTTCTCTTTCTGTCTCTCTGTCTTCTCTGTGGATTTGAATTGAATTGAATTGAATTGAATGCCTTTATTGTCATTCAGACCTTTCGGTCTGAACGAAATTTCGTGCCTGCATTCATACATATATAAAAATAACAATACCTCACAATAAACACAAAATTAACATCCACCACAGTGAGTTCACCAAACACCTCCTCACTGTGGTGGAAGGCAAAAGTCTTAGAGTCTCTGTCTTTCTTCCCTCCTTATTCTCCCTCTGCGCTGAGGAGATCCAGGACGCCGCTGTCGCCGGAACGCCGGAACACCGCCACAGGGCCCGCCGCCGGAACGTCGCTGGAGCACCGCAGCTCCCGAAAACCAGGCCGCCGCTGGAGCACCGCAGCTGTCGAAACCCAGGTCACCACTGGAGCACCGCAGCTCCCGAAACCCAGGAGAGGATGTTTCCACTTGGAAAGTCTAGGATGAGAAGTCATAGCCTCAGAATTAAAGGACGTTCCTTTAAGAGGAGATGAGGAGGAACTTCATTACTCAGAGGTTGGTGAATCTGTGGAATTCTTTGCCACGGTAGGCTGTGGAGGCCAAGTCAATGGATGTTTTTAAGGCAGAGATCAATTCTTGATTAGTGGAGGTGTCAGGGGTTATGGAGAGAAGGCAGAAGAATGGGGTTTAGAAGGAGAGATAGATCAGCCACGATTGAATGGCGGAGTAGATTTGATAGGTATTCGGCGAAACGATCGCCAAGCCTACGCTTGGTCTCACTGAACGAGCCGACGCTTGAAACCAAGCATAGGCTTGGCGATCATTTCGCCGAACACCTACGCTCGGTCCGCATTAACCAACCTAACCTCCCGGTGGCTCAGCACTTCAACTCCTCTTCCCATTCCGTATCCGACCTCTCTGTCCTGGGCCTCCTCCATGGCTAGAGTGAGCAACACCGGAATTTGGAGGAACAGCACCTCATATTCTGCTTGGGGAGTCTGCATCCTCTTGGCATGAACATTGAATTCTCTCAATTCTGTTAACCGTTGCTGTCTCCTCCACTTCCTACTTCTCCCTCAGCCCTCGGGCTCCTCCTCCTCCTTTTTCCTTTCTTCCCCCCACCCCCCATCAGTCTGAAGAAGGGTTTTGGCCCGAAACGTTGCCTATCTCCTTCGCTCCATAGATGCTGCTGCACCCGCTGAGTTTCTCCAGCATTTTGTGTACACCCAGTGTTTTTAAGTTATTAGGTCTATCAAAAGGACATCGAGGTGGGGTGGGTAGGGCTTCAAGATGTGGTCTGCAGGATTGCTGTGAAAGCCAGGATTCCGGTACAATCAGACCCACCGAATCACAAGGAGTAAATGCATCCATAGTGATTAGTAGGACTGGATGTGAGAGGCGAGCTGGATTGTCATTATACTTAAATCAGGATCCTGAGAAGAAAACCATCCTATGTGAATCCACTGCACAAACAACTTCAATGATAATAAAACATACGATTATAATTTGCAGAGGTCAGTAAAATGAAAAAGGACAGACAGATACAAAGTGCACAGAGTTTTGCAATAAGGCAGATTCTTACGACGTCCGAGAGCTTTACTTTACCTTTAAATAATCTAAAAATGCTTAATGACAATATAAGTTTCAATCTGAACATCTTTTATAGGATTCAAAAATAATCTCCCTCACTTCAATGAGCACAAAAGATTTATCAAAATATGAAGGTATACATTGTGGGCAGGGGTTACAGCCTGAAAGAAAGTCATGTACATTGTTTTACTGTTCAAAACTGTCCTAGTTCAGCAAAAAAAACTGATAGCACTAATTACTTTCCTAAGATATAAAGTGAAATAACAAATAACTTCATTTTGAAAGTACCAGTAACTGAGGGACCTCTTGCATTTGCAGGATACAAGTTGATTCAGAATCCATTTTATTAAATGTCGTGGCTTGTGGTACCAAGCAGACAAATAACTATTTTCAGAAATTCCAATAAATGCGATTACAATATATTCCTGCACAAGAGTTTGCAACCTTTGCTTCGTGTTCTGTGTTTACCCTTGTCCCTTCCTGTATTCTCTCTGAATTTAAATGAATATCATTACATCATGTTATGTCCAAGTCATTCTTTCTTCAAAATCGTTGAACACCTTTCTCCAATCTCCAGTTTTTCCTCACACAAGACTATAACAAGCTTCACAATCTACCTCACCTCCTTCTTGCTCAGTAACATTTGATATCTCAAAATAAAATATCAACTGCCTACATCTTTTGTTTCAGGTAATGTCTAATAACTTATTACATGTGATTTTCCATGTAAAGAATGATGCTCTATGGAAAATATAGGAACCTCAAGCCAGTTCGAGACTGATATTAACTTATTAAAATATTGCAATATTGTGAAGAACATTATACCGAGACACAGGAATAGGCCATCTTACCTTCATATCTGGTACACCATTCAATAAGATCATGACTGACCTTTTACCTCAGTGCTGCTTTGCTGTACTAACCTCATATCCTTTGATTTTCCCATTGTATAAAAATCTGTCAATCACTGTGTTAAATATGCTCACTAACTGAGCTACTGCAGCCTTCTTCTGAAAAAAACCCAAATATTTATTATCCTTTTGGGAATGTCTCCACATCTCTATCCTGAATGGCTGACCCTTTAATTTGAGACTGCGAACCCTTGTTTGAGACACCCCAATCAAGAGAAACATCGTCCCAGCATCAACACTGATGCTGACACTTAAAGAATTTTGTGTAGGAAGGAACTGCAGATGCTGGTTGTGGAAGAAATTATTAATATCCTTTCTGACTTAATTTTGATTGGAATTGAATAAGGTAATGGAAGGATATATGAACATAGCAATTGTCATCTCTCGTTGACCAGGTGTAGAAGAGGTTCGTGGGAATTAGCAAAGTAAGATTAGATGGATTACCTCTTGTGTGGGAATATGTTGAATGATGGATAGTGAATGTAAAAATAAAATAATGAACGGAGATAAAGAAGATTGTTTTCTCAGCCACGAGTTACAGTAGACCACCCGCGTCCCTTACCGCTGGTAGCATAGAGACATTGCAATAAATAAGGGTTTATCATTGGCTCGGAGAGGGGACAGTGGCGCGGACTGCTTAGAAGATGAGATAGAATGATGTCAAACAGTTTCGACCCGAAACATTGCCTATTTCCTTCGCTCCATAGAGGCTGCCTCACCTGCTGAGTTTCTCCAGCATTTTTGTCTACCTTCGATTTTCCAACATCTGCAGTTCCTTCTTAAACACGGAATAATGTCAAGATGCCCTTGTATTATGTTTGACGCATTAACCATCGGTTGTTGAATAAGATGAACATAAATAAAGTGCATATTATGACTAATGAAATAATTAATACCATGTAGTAGATGGCAGTTATAGGAAAATATATGGCCAAGGGCGAAGTATGTTTTCATATAGTGATTGCTAACAAAAAGAAACAAAAGTTGTTAATTGCACAGTATAACTGTTGGCTAATTCAGCTATGAAGTCAGAGAACTGGTGAGCAGTTAATTGCCGTCATCTCTCCATGATATCATGCAATAAAGTCTCTTGAAGCAAACCTGCAAAGTCTCCGCTTTTCATTTTCCTTTAATTCCCCTCTAAATTAATTTCTTCAACAGAATTTGGTGTAGTCGGCGGGATCCCAATAGTAACGGGATTCCATCAAATACTTAGGAAATAAAAGGGAATGATAAAATAGTCCTAACTGAAAGGGGGACAGGAGAAATCTGTTTCATGTAATGTCTAATAACTTACATGTGATTTTCTATGTAGAGAGAAGGGAGAGCCCCTGGGCAACCTAGCTTATCTGGCTGGTGACTCACACTGGTTGCCGAAGCTCCAGATCCCTTAGGAAAGGCCAATGCATGCCTTAATTGGTTAAATCAGGTGTGCAGCATTTACAACCCCCTCCTGGGGAATGTGCAAATGCTGCTGAAAATGCATATGGAACCTCATGGGCTACCCTAAAAGATGGGTTTGCAGTTCCTCCCGGAAAAAATGGAGTTTGGAGAGGGAGCCTCCAAACTCCAAGGAGAGCCAAGATCAGCAGGCGCAGGGAAATGAGGGTCTCACTCACTGGTTGGCCCATAGAAGAAAGGAGGCTATAATGAGGGGAGCGAGAAAACACATTGACATGGGGGAAGTGGTGCAATGTGTGCAATACAAAGATGAGATGATCCCAGGTCTTATAACCCGATTTAAGAGAAGGTGGAAGGAAGATGCCGGAGTGCCCCGAGCTGAAAATGGGCTTTGGCTGTTCAAACTTTAGTAAATTGTTTGATGCCCTGACAGGCTCAAGCTTATGAATTGATTAATCTAGAATGGCAAAATAAGCTGTGGGAAAATGTGACAACATCGCTTGTGAACATGGAGAGCGAGGGACTGTTTGTACAAGCAAGAGCCAAAACCCAAAATATCGGGACAGTATTACACAGGGAGAGGGGCTGGGGATGAGGAGGAAGTTGTAGAGGTATGGGCTGAGGAAGGGGACAATGGCAAATAAAAGATACAACATGAGGTACATGCTGGAGATGTGGTAAGAAAGGGCATTGGGCTTGAGATTGCAGATGTTCCCCACAGCTACAGCAAGGGAACGCCCAACAGAGAGGGGATTCAGCCCCTGCCTCCTTCTCATTCAATAATTCCTTCTCATTAGTAATCCTAATCCATCAGCATAGGGATAGCGCGGAGCTAAGGTGGTACAGGCGGCTGTGATCAGATTGTCTAAATCAATGGAAGAAGAACCCATGGCTGCAGTCAAGATAGGTGACTGCCATTTAGACCACCTGGTCAATAATGGAGCAGCAATGTCATCTGTGCCCCCCTCCGTGGACATACCCATTAGTCAGTTAAATATTAATACTATTGGGACTGCCGGCATCCCCATGATAAAACTTTTATCAGAACCCACTCATATTCAGGTAAATGGCAAGCCCTTTTATAATCTTTAGAACAGCCCCACTCCCATTACTGGGAAGACAGGTTCTGTGCAAACTGGTAGCAGTCTTACAGTGCACCGCAGATGGTATGTTTATGGAACTCTCTCAAATGCAGACCCATCAACTGATAAATGTAATTAAGGAGGAGGAACAAGGGCAAAAGATGCCCATTCCATATTGTTGTCAATTGAGTAGCAATCCGTACAGTCAATTAATTAATCAAATCCATTGTGCTCTAGAGTGCAGGATTCAAAAGGCCAGTATTTACAGTACCTTGTTGAAACCAGCCAAGAACATAAGCAAACGCATTGCGTGGCATTATATACGCACCTCCCTAATCCCGGGTACCAGGCCTTTAGAGCTATTAACAAAATAGCGATCATTATTGCCCCAATATTATTGTGTCATCTATACCAGCGGAAGCCAACACCTTTACAGTATGTTCAGCCTTTTTCTCCATACCCCTGCATATCCCTTTTACCTACATACAAATCAACAATACACCTGGACTAGGCTACCCCAGGGGTATAATGAAAGTCCAGCCATATATGCAGCAGTGAAAAATGATGTTGAGGAATGTTTATTATCAGAGAGGTCCACTTTGATCCAGTACGCTGCTGACTTTTTGGTAGGCTCGGTGGCAGGTCCTGATTGTAAAGAAGACTCATTGCTGAAATTTTGACAAAAAGAGGGCACAGAGTATCCCTGGTAATATTACAGTTCTGCCAGTCTAGAGTACTGTATCTAGGATTCCAGCTGCAGGAAGGCAGAGGATTGGGAAGATATTGAATAAAAGCAGTAGAGATCGTCCCGGTCCCGAAGATGAAGAAGGACATTCTCTCCACCTTAAGCATGGTGGGTTACTGCAGACAATGGATCCATGACTACAGGGAACGAGAGGCAGCACTGCATTCAGCCACCCAGCAGACAGAACCCTCCAGAGTAGAATGGACTGCAGAAAGAGACCAGGCATTTAGAGATCTAAAGAACGCTATGGTTACTGCTCCAGCGCTGGGATGGCCAAATTATAAAAAGCCCTTTCAACTCTATGAAAATGAATCAAAGGGGTTTGCGACTGGGGTCCTGGCTCAAGAACATGGAGGGGGAAAAAGACCGGTGGCCTATTATTCTGTGGCTTTACCAGCTGTAGTAAATGGCATGGCAGTCTGCTTGTGAGCTGTAGTGGCCACAGCTCCGATGATAACAAAAACAATCCCCTTCGTTCTTGATCACCCGCAAGCAGTGACTGTTCATCATGCTGTGATGTTATTATTGAACTCTGCAGCCACACAGCATTTCACAGCTGCTGGAAGAACTCGATATGAAGTTATCCTTTTATCAAATCCAAACTATACTGATCAGCAATTGCCTGCTATAAACCCAGCTACCCTTGTACCACTGCCAGAAGAAGGATGTGACCATGATTGTCTATTGCATGTAGAAACCATTGTCACTCCCCGGCTGGACTTACAGAGACATCCAATTGATAATCCTGACCTGGTCCTATCTACTGATGGCTCTTCACAATGGCCCAGCAATGACAGATTATTAGCAGGATATGCGATGGTCACGCCATTCCAAGTGCTGGAGGCATATGTTTTACCATCCGTAAAATCTGCTCAGGCAGCTAAACTGTGTGCCCTGACTCGTGACTGCATATTGGACACAAGCGGGTCAGACAGCATCTCTGGAGAAAAGGAATAGGTGACATTTATGGTCGAGACCCTTCTTCAAACTTAAAAAAATTGTATGCTTCAAAGGGATGGTCTCCTGTTCTAGTAAACTATAGAGTATGGACCCAGTCTGCTCATTCTTCCCTCATACAACAAAATAACCCATTCCCAACAATTCCAGGAATCAATTTGATGAACCTCATTTCACTAAATATAGGCGATCCCTGCATTATGGTGGTTGCATTCCTACAAAAAGGGCAACATCACAATTTTCCATTATGTTAAGATGAATCTTCTGTATTCTAGAAATGGCAGTTAAAAATATGGTGTGTCAATTCTTTCACATAAATTTGATGAGAGCTCATTTTATCCCATATCTCAATTGTTTTTGGATCTGACATAAAAGGGGACATTTCCATAACCTGAGCAGCAGTAATGGATGTTTAGGAATTTAGATACCTAGACCTGATAAACAATATTTCTGATGAGTGGACCCTACAGTATATAATTTCAGTAGGATAGCGTTACTCTTGTACTTGTCTCTCTTGTAATAAAAGCCAACATAATACTCATGTTCCTAATCAATTGCTGCAACTGCAAATTAACCTTTACTGCTTTATGTCCAACAACACCCTGGTCCCTCTGAGCATCAATAATTTTCAATTTCCCATCATTTAAAAAAAAAACCCTGCTCTCCCTTTTCCCTATGTACGGTAAGTGGATAACCTCACATACTTCCACATTAAATTCCATTTGCCATATCCTTGCCCTTCTCTTAGTCTCAACCTACCTGTATCCTCCTTCCAACCCACTTTATCACCTTGATTTACATTGTAAACATAATTTCCCTCTCATAACTGCAAGCTCACTCGGTGCAATCATATTATTATTTTCTTGGTGGCCTTTAACACTTACAGTATGAATAGATTTTAGCATTTAGCCTAATGCTGAAATTGTGCTGACTCGTTGCAGTTTGCTGAAATTATGCTGAACAGTTGCACTTTCTCTCCTCTACCTTTCTTTCATAGCTCGGTATAGTCGCTACCTTATTTCCAATGCCACCACGTTTAAAAGCTTGGGATGTAAATCAGATCCTTGGGATCTATTAGCTTTCAATTTCAATAATGTCATGAGTAGTATTATTTTACCAATGCTATTTTCTTTCTCCAACTCTGTTTCAAGGGAAGAGGTTTAAGGATCTGACTAATAGAACACAAAAAAGGTCACTCGTCTGTTTAGTTGCAAATCAGTTTTATTGGCAAGAGAATACAAAACCAATACTTGCCTCGGTATGCACCGGGTCTAGTATTACAGCAGCACATGTCTCTCTCTCTCACTTCTTCCATCAGCAGCACTGATCGCGACTCAGCCCTTCGGTGAACCCCTCCCTTACATGAACACATCAAATTTATAAGCAAGAGAGAGAACAACACAAATACTTGTCTTGGAATGTGTGGGGTCCGTTTTACAGCAGCACACGTCTCTCTCTCTCTCTCTTTCTGCCCCCATCCGCGGCGATCATCATGACTCAGCCCATCAGTGAACCGCTCTCGAACATGAACTTGAACTAACTTCTGGCTTACTGGCGCTATCAGCCGCAGACTGATACACTACCCAGACTGGTAAAACAATACCCAGTGCTACAGACCTGACACTAAAATCAATACACAGTGCTACAGACTTGGCGCGTGAAGCAATACACACAGAGCTGCTGATTTGGCACGCAAAGGCTTAAACAGAGCGCTGTCAGCCTAATGCATGGGAATTTAAACAAAGAGCTACTGGCTGCAACGCTATGGGGTTTAAATATAGCGCTGTGGGTCACAAACTATAACAATCTCCTTCACCATAGGGCTGCTATTCTCCACTATTTAAACTATGTCTTCTATGCCTTCTTCTGCAGAAACAAAATATTCAGTTTCTCTGCCATGTTCCTGTTTCTTCTGTCTCGGTGTGTAAGGGGCTCACATTAACATTTGCTAATCAGTAAGTTAATGAAGAAGGAAAATAATTTCCAATTACCTTTTAGGCAGCTGTCCTTTTTCAATTGCCAATGATAAAATTGTCAACTGATGGCATTGAATCATGAATAGTGTAGCATTAACCTTGTAGACTGCGCCAAGGTATGATTATGAACAACATTGTTTCAAACATGTGCCTGAAGAAACAACATCAAAACTTCAGGACTTGAAAGAGGAAAGAAGCATATGGCATAAATAAAGCATAACTAAAACTTTTGTATGTTCTGACAGAACTGAATTGACAGTACACTATAGCAAAAATATTTTACTTTTGGCCATCCACTTACAGCACTCAACATTGATTATTTATATCAGATTCTCATCATTGTATGTTTGCCCTAAAGAAACCTTTTAAAATGTATTTACTTCCATTTCAGGTTTTAAAAACTTCACCATATTTTCTCAATCCATCAAAAGGTATTCATCACATTTTTGGAATGTTTTCTGCAGTTATAGTAGGACTGATGATGTCTTCAGGAAAGTTAACAGAACTATATACGGGATTTAGCAATATGTCTTACATCGAGGGCACAAACAGGACCAGGAATATATTGATTCCAAACAAAACTGCACAAAGAGTCAATACAAAGTTTCTGGAAGACACAAGGAACTGTGGATGCTGGTTCACAAAAGAAACACAAAGTGCAACAGCAGGTCAGGCAGCACCTCTGGAAGACACGGATTGGTGATGTCTCAGGTCAGGATCCTTCGACAAACTCAAATATTTCTGCTTTTTTTTATATTAAGAATTTATAGAGACCATCAACATATCTGACATTGATCTCTGTGAATGTTTCCCATCTAGAAAACATTACATGAAGAACCCACTTTTCTCATACTTTTGTCTTTCGTTTCTTCCTGATTCTGTAATAGAAATGGCTTGCAGCAGCATCCTTCTAATGATTTAATTACACATATCAAGTCAAAGGATTATGGAAAATCTCGAAACAATTTGTGTTAGTCCACCCTGATCTATTTATCTCTCATTGTACAATCAATGCTTACATGATGATCACTATTGGCTTTGAATCCTTCACATCTTGAACAGAGGCCAACACCCACCACATGGTCTGAGGGCCTTTGCCTCTCCCTTGAACGGAGACCTAACCAAACTCCCTTCACCATAATCCTCATCCACCTAGTTAAACTCTTTCTCAGAATAAATAACAATTCCTTTAACTCCACTCAATTCCTTCAATGGGTATGACTATGCTTATCTCTGTGGAAGATGCAGAATGTTCCTGACTTCAATCTTATTCAGGCCTCCTCACTCATCTATTTATCTGATGAGGGAAGAGGCCTGAATAAGAAAAACACTCTGCGCATTCAACCTTTCTATGCCCCTCTTGATTAAGATAGCCTCTTTGTCTTATGTGCTCCAAGGAATAAAGTCCTAGCCAGCCCAACCTCTCGCTATAGCTCAGGCCTTCAAATCCTGGCAACATTCTCGTAAATCTTATCTGCATTATTTCCAGCTTAATGGTTTATTTCCTAAAGCACTGTGACCAAAACCGAACACAAATTTCCAAGTGCGGCTCACCAACAACTCCTTATACACTGTCTTCTAACGTCCCAATTTCTATACTCGATTCCCTGACCGATGAAGTATACCAAAAGCCTTCTTCACGTCTACATCTACCTGTGATGCCACTTTCAGGGAACCATGTACTTGAACTCTTGGATGCCTCTGGTCTACAGCATTGCCCAGTGACTTACCTTTCACTGTGAAGGTCCTTCCCTGGTTCAACTTCCAAAAATGTAACAGCAAACACTTACCTGAATTAAACTCCATTTACTATTCCTCGGCTCACTTGCCCAGCTGATCAAGAATCCACTGATAACCATCTTCACTGCCTACACTACCTATTTTACTGTAACCTAGAAACTTACTAATCATGTCTTGTACATTCTCATCTAAATTGTTGATATAGATGACAAACTGCAATGGGCCCAGCACCAATCCTTGAGACACACCACCAGTCACAGGCTGTTGTGTTAAAGAAGGAACTGCAGATGCTGGAGAATCGAGGCTTACACAAAAAGCTGGAGAAACTCAGCGGGTGCAGCAGCATCTAAAGAGCGAAGGAGATAGGCGATGTTTCGGGTCAAGACCCTTCTTCAGACTGGTCAGGGATCAGGGAAACGAGAGATATAGACGGTGATGTGGAGAGATAAAGAACAATGAATGAAAGATATGCAAAAAAGTATCGATGATAAAGGAAACAGGCCATTGTAAGCTGGTTTGAAGTGTGAAAATGAGAAGCTAGTGCGACTTGGGTGGGGGAGAGATAGAGGGAGAAGGAATGCCAGGGCCCGAGGGCTGAGGGAGAGGTGGGAAGGGGAGGAGGCAGCCTGGGTTAACAGAATTGAGAAAATTCAATGTTTAAGCCCAGAGGATGCAGACTCCCCAAGCGGAATATGAGGTGCTGTTCCTCCAACTTGCGGTGTTGTTCACTCTGGCCGTGGAGGAGGCCCAGGACCGAGAGGTCGGATATGGAATGGGAGGGGGAGTTGAAGTGCTGAGCCACTGGGAGGTCGGGTTGGTTATTGCAGACCGAGCGTCCTGGGCCTCCTCCACCTTTCAAGGAGAGGTCTGGCTGCTGCCACATGAGAACAGCTTTAAATTCCAAAGGAAGAGTGCCGTGCCATAAGCAAGCAGGTTAAATTCCTCATTGAGTACAGAAGTCCGACCCATGAGCAGTTTGTGCTTCTCTCGCTGTCCAAGAAGAGCCCGGAGATGCCACCCCGTGAACAGATCTTTCTCTTCCTCAAGCAGACATGACATTTTTATGTCCCTGTTCGGTTGAAAGGAAATAGTAAAAATTGGAAAGAGCCATGGTTTTCAAGGGAAATTGGACACTTGTTTAAAAAAAAGAGAGATATCTACAATATTTTTATAGGAAGCATGGAGTAAATGAGGTGCTAGAGAAGTATAAAGAATGTAAAAAGAATCTTAAGAAAGAAATTAGAAAGGCTAAAAGAAGATATGAGGTTGCTTTGGCAAGAAAGGTGAAAGTAAATCCAAAGGGTTTCTACAGCTATATTAATAGCAAAAGGATAACGAGGGATAAAATTGGACCATTAGAGAGCCAGAATGGACAGCTAACTGCAGAGCCAAAAGAGATGGGGGAGATATTAAACAATTTATTTTCTTAGGTATTCACCAAGGAGAAGGATATTGAACTCTGTGAGGTAAGGGAAAAAAGTAGAGTAGCTATGGAAACTATGAGATTCAAAGAGGAGGAAGTTCTGACACTTTTGAAAAATACAAAAGTGGATAAGTCTCCAGGTCCTGACAGGATATTCCTAGGACATTGAGGGAAGTTAGTGTAGAAATAGCAGGGGCTATGACAGAAGTATTTCAAATGTCATTAGAAACGGGAATAGTGCCGGAGGATTGGCGTTCTGCGCATGTTGTTCCATTGTTTAAAAAGGGTTCAAAGAATAAACCTAGCAATTATAGACCTGGTAGTTTGACTTCAGTGGTGGGCAAATTAATGGAAAGGATACTTAGAGATAATATATATAAGCATCTGGATAAACAGGGTCTGATCAGGAACAGTCAACATGGATTTGTGCCTGGAAGGTCATGTTTGACAAACCTTCTTGATTTTTTGAAGAGGTTACTAGGGAAATTGATGAGGGTAAAGCAGTGGATGGTGTCTATATGGATTTCAGTGAGGCCTTTGACAAGGTTCAATCTTTGGGTGTTAATGGCGGAGTAGCAAAATGGATTCAACAGTGGCTGAATGGGAGATGTCAGAGAGTAATGGTGGATGGCTGTTTGTCAGGTTGGAAGCCGGTGACCAGTGGGGTGCCTCAGGGATCTGTGTTGGGTCCACTGTTGTGTGTCATGTACATCAATGATCTGGATGATGGGGTGGAAATTTGGATAAGTAAGTATGCAGATGATACTAAGATAGGTGGTGTTGTGGATAATGAAGTAGATTTTCAAAGTCTACAGAGAGATTTGGGCCATTTGGAAAAATGGGCTGAAAGATGGCAGGTGGAGTTTAATGCTGATAAGTGTGAGGTGCTACATCTTGGCAGGACAAATCAAAATAGGACATACATGGTAAATGGTAGGGAATTGAGGAATGCTGTGGAACAAAGGGATCTAGGAATAACTGTGCATAGTTCCCTCAAGGTGGAATCGCATGTAGATAGGGTGCTAAAGAAAGCTTTTGGTGTGCTGGCCTTTATAAATCAGAGCATTGAATATAGGAGTAGGGAAGTAATGTTAAAATTGTACAAGGCATTGGTAAGACCAATTCTGGAGTATGGTGTACAATTTTGGTCGGCTAATTATAGGAAGGATGTCAACAAAATAGAGAGAGTACAGAGGAGATTTGCTAGAATGTTGCCTGGGTTCCAGCAACTAAGTTACAGAGAAAGGTTGAACAAGTTAGGTCTGTATTCTTTGGAGCACAGAAGGTTAAGGGGGGACTTGATTGAGGTCTTTGAAATGATGAAAGGGATAGACAGAGTTGATGTGGATAAGCTTATCCCATTGAGGGTAGGGAAGATTCAAACAAGAGGGCATGACATGAGAATTAAGGGACAGAAGTTTAGGGGTAACATGAGGGGAACTTCTTTACTCAGAGAGTGGTGGCTGTGTGGAATGATCTTCCTGCAGAAGTGGTGGAGGCAGGATCGATTTTAACATTTAAAAGTAAAGTGGATAGGTATATGGACGGGAAGGGAATGGAGGGGTATGGTCTGACTGCAGGTAAATGGGACTATGGGAAAATAAATGGTCGGCATGGACTGGAAGGGCCGAGAGGGCCTGTTTCCGTGCTGTAATTGTTATATGGTTTATATTATTATTTGTAAACTATTTTTCCTCTGCTGGGTCAGGGCCCCATTCACAAACCTCCCCACAGTGAGCAAAAATTCATCCCCGGAGTTGCATGCCACCTACAAGGTGATCAAATGGGAGAAAAACGAGCAGTTTAACTTCATAGATAAATGTCATCATATTCTGTGTTTCATTAATCCCACCTGTACGACTCCAGCTTGAGGAACTTGATAGTCTGTACTGGTGTGGAGCTGCGATTAATCATTCAGTTCCCACCCAGCTCAGCACTTTATCCAGATCGCAACAATTTGCTTAGAATTACTACCTGTCCTCTCTGCTCTTTATCAATAGGAAAGCATCGGGTTTTTTTAAAATCATATCTCTGCAAATACCATCACACCATCGGGTTACGTCAAGTGCAGAAAAAGCTGTAATTGAGTTCAAGTCAGGTTGAGTGTGGCCACAGATGTTTATTAGCTTCATACTTAAGCCGACTCCAACCCAACCTATGTGAATTGCAACTCTTTAAGTTTAAATAGATGTACACAAGACACAAGAAGGAAACTAACAGCGCAGATGCAAAGCAGACGGGGTATCAAACAGTGGAGGGTCATAAAGAATTACAGTTTCTCGAATTGGAAGAAGGTGAATATTGACATTCCCCCACCAAATGGTGTCAGGAGTAATGCTTGTTTTGATGCACTAATGACCCAGTTATCTACATTTGCACATGGCACACAACTTGGGAGTGTGTGAACTTCAAAGAGGATAGAGATAAATTGAAGAAGATAAAACAGGCAGGCAGAATGGGAAGTGGCGTGACACTTGAAGTTTATGGTGGTGACATATCAGGTGATGCATCTTGGTAAGGTGAATAGGAGAGACACAATAAAACAAAGGAAACTATTCTCACAGGTATGCAGAAGCAGAGCGACCTGGGATATGGGTACACGGGTGATTGATAATGGCAGCATAGGTTGAGAAACCAATTAATAAGGCAGACAAAATGTTGCTTTTTATCAGTAGAGGCACAGAGTATAAAAGTATGGAGATCTTGCAGAACCTTTATAAATCGCTGATCCATCCAGAGTAGTGCGTTCAATGTAGGTTCCCTTGTTACAAGAACCACGGGGAAGCAACAGCAGAGGTTGTGAGATGTGGGACTTTTGCTACAAGGAAAGATTAGCTAGACTTGGGACTGTTTTCTTTAAAGAAGGATGAGGGGATATTTAAAAGTATCTAAAATGATAAGAGGTCTGGGCAGAGTAGATAGTGAGAGGCTGTTCCTGACACTGGAGGGGTCTAGGACTAGAGGTCACATATACAAAATAAAGGGGAAGAATATTAATAACAATTAAAAAGATAAACATTTATGGCTGAACTCAAGAGGGCACTGCCTGCAGATGTGATGCAGGAAAATTCTGTTATAGGCTTCAAGAAGGAACTGGATGAATATATTTGATATGGAGAAGGGGCGGAGGAATGGAAATGGCGAGTTACTATCCTGGCACAATGGACCAAATGTGCTGTAACCTTTCTACAATTATGATTGTGTGATTACAAACCTCATGAATGAATACTTTTCACAAACAGCAAAGAGTTTTGTTGGCAGATTTGTCAATTTATTCCACCAAACAGACTAATTAATGCAATTGATTACAGCATTATCCAGTCACACACTTGCTGTAGTGGTCTACTTGTGTTGCACCTCAGTGTTTAGTCATTGCGGATTATGTCTTTACAAATACTGCTATTAAACCATTGACATCTCTCCTCGTTTAAAGACATAACTCATGTCACCTCCAATTCATTACAAAAAAAACATCTTTACAAATCACTTCTTGCACTTCAGTTCTATGACCCAGAATCCTTTCTTGTCACTATCATCAATGCCGTTTGAAAGTGGATCAAAATCTATACTTAACACTCTAACTGCAGTTTCAGCAGTAATCTATATCAGATTGAATTAATAGTCAAATACCCTGAGGATGTGTCCTAGTTTTGATTAGCCTGGTCAGCACGAGCTTTGCATAAACTAAAAAGCTTCCAGAAAATTGTCAGTAATCGCACAGACAAATTACATCTCACCTTTACTTTAAAAAATGTTTTGGTATTCTGGGCACTATTTTTAATGCTTTTGCTTTCAAAATGCAGCATTTTGTATTTATTGTCATTGAAAATCACACACTGCCATCATCCAATTATTTTTTTGAAAGTTGTCTGTCATAATGTCGGCCACATAGATCTGGTACCATCAACAAATCCCATTACCTATTCCAAGACATATGATCTGTATGATGAACACCATGAAATGAGGTATACGAGCAGCTAAATTAATTGAAATTTCATCCAATGTCAGTCAATTACTTTCAATGAGTAGGCTGGGTTATTCCAATTGCTTGACAGACCCCCTTAGATCTAATTTAATAAGGTGTTGTAATTCAGGGGACGAAGTTCCCTACAAAATCTACCCAGATTTTATCACAGCCTAAGGCAGAAATATATATGTATATTAATTTTTTTTTTGAAAAGATTATTATCAATGTTATTTGATTTCTTCTTGCAGTCTATAGACTAAAACATGTTGAAGATTTTATTCCCTTTATAACACAGCATTTTTGATGTCATTTATCTTTCTGCTAAAAAGAACTTCATTTCTGAGAGTGTATTGAAATGGCTGCACACTTTCTAATGGAAGTTCTATATCACTGGCTTGGCCAACAATAAACAGTCAGCTTCCCGTTTCTGATTACTGCCCCTGTACGAATCCTTCTGAAGAGTTTAACTTAGCTACAAATTTACCAATGTTTTCATTTTAAAATGCCTCTTTCTCATGCTCAGATTGCTCTCTGCCTCACCTCTTTTCCTTCCCTTCCATATACATCCTCCTTACAACTTTTGCAGAATTCAGAATTCAGTCTGAAAAAGGGTCTCGACCCGAAACATCACTCATTCGTACTCTCCAGAGATGCTGCCCGTCTCTTTGAATTACTCCATAATTTAGTGTCTATCTTCGGTTTAAACCAGCATCTACAGTTCCTTCCTGCACATTCTCAGAATTCATACCCCAATTTCTGGATACCTCTGGATCCTCTATCCTATTATTATCCTACTATGGACAAATACACCACTTCCTCTCCTCTTGCAAGTTGCCTCTTAAACATTTTCTTTGACAAAACTTTTGACTGCACCACTTCTTGAGTGACTGTGATCTGTGAGATACCTTGGGGAGTTTTATTATGCTAAAAAAAACTCTATAAATGTAAGATGCTGCCTGTGTAATGCATTATTTACAAAAAAGGTTGATCTTAAAGCATTCAAAGAAAATAAATATTCCACTCTCATTCCACGGTTCTTCCTTGAACAGGGACCCAATCAGTTCCCCTCAACCAATACTCTGCTCCATCTGGAAGAACTTGTCCTCACCCTTAATTTTTCTTTGACTCCTCTCCCTTTCTTCAAGTTAAAGGTGTAGTCATGGACACCTGCACCAGTCCCACTTGTGCCTGTCTTTTAATTGTGTACGTTGAACGGTCCTTGTTCGAAACTTACTCCAACACCATTCTCCAACTCATTCTCTGCTACATCAATGACTGCATCTGAGATGTTTCCTTCACCCATGCAGAACTTGTTGATTTAATAAACTTTACGACTATCCCCACCCCTTCCTTCCTCTTTCTTGATCTCTCTGTCTCCATCACAGTGGACAGACTATGTTCTGATGTACTGGCACATACTACAAACCCATTAACTCCCACAGTGACCATGACTGCATCTCCTCATACCCTGCCTCTTGCAAGAACGTCATCCCTTATTCTTAATTTCTCCATCTCTGCCACATCTATTCCCAAGATGAGGCTTTCCAATCTTGGACAGCCAAGATGTCCCCTTTCTTCAATAAACATGCTTTCACCCCTACTGTGTGGATGGAGTCCTAACCAGTGTCTCCTCTGTGTCCCACTGTTTTCCTCTCCCCCCCAGACAAAACAAGGATAAGATTCCCCTGAACCTCACCTTTCACCCCACCAGTCTTCGCATTCCATGCTGCATTCTCCGGCATTTCCACCACCACACGTTACATCTTCCGCTCCCCACTTTCTACCTTCCAGAGAGACCACTTGCCCCACAATATCTTGGTTCACTTATCCCTTCCTACACAACCCGCTCTCTTCCAAGGTACTTTCCACTACAACCACAGGTGGTGTAACACCTGTCCCCATAACTCCTCTGTCATTTCCATCCAGGTGCCCCAGCAACTCTTAAAGGCGGGACAGAGGTCCACATGCACCTCTTCAAACCTCATATATAATGCTCCTCCTCCTTTTCCCTTTCTTCCCTCCGCCTCCACCCACCCCCCCATCAGTCTGAAGAAGGGTTTTGGCCCGAAACGTTGCCTATCTCCTTCGCTCCATAGATGCTGCTGCACCCGCTGAGTTTCTCCAGCATTTTGTGTGCCCTCGATTTTCCAGCATATGCAGTTCCTACTTTAACACTCATATATACTGCATTTGGTATCCCCAATATGGACTCTTTTACCTCGACGAGACCATTTAGACTAGGGAACCATTTAGCTGAACACATGTGGTTTGTCTATTAAGGCCTGCAGGGACTCCCAGTTGCTAATGATTTTAACTCCCCTTCCCATACGGACCTCCTCCATTGCCAGAGTGAGACCAAACTGGAGGAACAGTATCTCATACTCCTCTTGAATATTTTACATGCAATGGCATGAACATTACATTTACTTACTTCAAATAATAACCCTTCACCCCTGCCTTCTTTCTTGTGCCCGCATCCTACACAGGTGCACTCCCATTTCTCCTTCAACCATCTCTCACCACCACTCACCCACCTCCTTTACCCTCCTTTGGCACACTAATCCCCCAACCCTGTGCCCCTCATTTCCCTTTTACCATCCCTCTTTCTCCACATCCTAGTCCACTTCCACCTACATCCCTCACTTGCTTTACATATCACTCCTCTTCTCCTCTCCTTATCGGACTCCTCTTTATTTCTTTTTCATCTCTAGCCTTTGCCACTTACTCCACCCATCTTCCAATCAACCCCCAAACTCCTCTCACCTGTATCCACCGATCACTTGCCAGGATTTATCCCAGCCCCACCTCTCTCTTTGTTTTCTCGTCCCTACTTCAATCAAACTGAAGAAGGGCCGCTGAAGTATGGCTGTATGGTAACTCAAAGTTCACTGTATGTTAACTGGTACATGTGACAATAAACTGACCTTGAAACCGTGACCCAAATCATCACTTGTTCATTCGCTCCCCAGACGCTGCCTGGTCCGGTGAGTTCCTCCAGCAGTTTGCGTTTTGCTCATACACTCGGTGCAGGATGAATAGCATGCCCCAGCTACACCCACTTCCAAAATTCAGTTCAATTAGCTAATCTAGTGTACTGTAAGCACATGCAGCCTAGTATTAATTTCTAATCTCTAAGTGTAGAGGAGGTATAAAAACATAGAAACATAGAAAATAGGTGCAGGAGTAGGCCATTCGGCCCTTCGAGCCTGCACCGCCATTCAATATGATCATCGCTGATCATCCAACTCAGTATTCCGTACCTGCCTTCTCTCCATACCCCCTGATCGCCTTAGCCACAAGGGCCACATCTAACTCCCTCTTAAGTATAGCCAAAGAACTGGCCTCAACTACCTTCTGTGGCAGAGAATTCCAGAGATTTACCACTCTCTGTGTGAAAAATGTTTTTCTCATCTCGGTCCTAAAGGACTTCCCCCTTATCCTTAAACTGTGACCCCTTGTCTGGACTTCCCCAACATCCGGAACAATCTTCCTGCATATAGCCTGTGCAACCCCTTAAGAATGTTGTAAGTTTCTATAAGATCTCCCCCCAATCTTCTAAAGTCTAACAAGTACAATCTTCCTGCATATAGCCTGTGCAACCCCTTAAGAATGTTGTAAGTTTCTATAAGATCTCCCCCCAATCTTCTAAAGTCTAACAAGTACAAGCCGAGTCTATCCCGTCTTTCTTCATATGAAAGTCCTGACATCCCAGGAATCAGTCCGGTGAACCTTCTCTGTACTCCCTCTATGGCAAGAATGTCTTTCCTCAGATTAGGAGACCAAAACTGTACTCAATACTCCAGGTGTGGTCTCACCAAAACCCTGTACAACTGCAGTAGAACCTCCCTGCTCTTATTATCAAATCCTTGTGCTATGAATGCCAACATACCATTTGCTTTCTTAACTGCCTGCTGCACCTGCATGCCTATTTTCAATGACTGGTATACCATGACACCCATCTCCCCTTTTCCTAATCGGCCACCATTCAGATAATAGTCTACTTTCCTGTTTTTGCCACCAAAGGGGATAACCTCACATTTATCCACGTTATACTGCATCTGCCATGCATTTGACCACTCACCCAGCCTATCCAAGTCACCTTGCAGCCTCCTAGCATCCTCCTCGCAGCTAACACTGCCCCCCAGCTTTGTGTCATCCACAAACTTGGAGATGTTGCATTCAATTCCCTCGTCCGAATCATTAATATATATTGTAAATAGCTGGGGTCCCAGCACTGAGCCTTGCGGTACCCCACTAGTCACTGCCTGCCATTCTGAAAAGGTCCCGTTTACTCCTACTCTTTGTTTCCTGTCTGCCAGCCAGTTCTCTATCCACATTAATACTGAACCCCCAATACTGTGTGCTTTAAGTTTGCATAGTTATCTCTTATGTGGGACCTTGTCGAAAGCCTTCTGAAAGTCCAGATATAACACATCCACAGGTTCTCTCCTATCCACTCAACTAGTTACATCCTCAAAAAATTCTATAAGATTCGTCAGACATGATTTACCTTTCATAAATCCATGCTGACTTTGTCCAATGATTTCACCGCTTTCCAAATGTGCTGCTATTCCATCTTTAATAACTGACTCAAGCAGTTTCCCCACTACCAATGGTAGACTAACTGGTCTGTAATTCCCCGCTTTCTCTCTCCCTCCCTTTTTAAAAAGTGGGGTTACATTAGCTACCCTCCAATCCTCAGGAACTACTCCAGAATCTAAAGAGTTTTGAAAAATTATCACTAATGCATCCACTATTTCTAGGGCTACTTCCTTAAGTACTCTGGGATGCAGCCTATCTGGCCCTGGGGATTTATCGGCCTTTAATCCATTCAATTTTCCTAACACCACTTCTCGGCTAACCTGGATTGCACTCAGTTCCTCCATCTCATTTGACCCCCAGTCCCCTGCTATTTCTGGAAGATTATGTATGTCTTCCTTAGTGAAGACAGAAACAAATCCACAGATGCACTACCTTCCCTGATTTATTATTTTGCCAAACTGGGATGAACAATTGTTGTAGTTCATCCATGCAGTCTTTAAATACCTTTTTAAAAAGTGGCCTTCAGTTCCTTGGACTGCTGAAGACATTTCAACATGTACTCTGCCCAAGGTAACCTAACCTAACACAAACTGATCTGTGCCATCACAGTAACAAAGCCAGCACTGGGTTTATGAACGGACCATAAGAAGAACCTCATGTGCTTTACATACAGGTGAAAGAGGCTATTAAAAATCTTGGCCATGAACACTGCAAGAAACAGAATTATACCATATCCTTCCTCTCTTTTAAGTAACCACCAGGGCGCCACACGATTGGCTGCCTCGCCAACAGTCTGTCTGTTTTTTGGTCTTTTTTGAAATTTTTGGTAAGTTTTAAAACTTTGTGTATATTTTCTCTGGTTTGTTTTATGTGGGGGAGGGGAGGGGGATCTCCGGTCGCTCTGCAGCCTAACACACGGAGCTAGAGGCCTCCTTGGGACTGACTAAGCTCCACCGCTGGGTGTGGACTTACCATCAGAGTCGATCCCTTGCCTGGGATCACTCCAACCGCGGCCTGCAGATTTTACCATCGAGAGCTCGCAGTCTCGGGAGAGACCGAGTCGGGAGCTCCAATGACGCAGAGGTTCGACCAGCCCTGATCCGGGATCCGATCACTCAGCGTGGGGGGGCTGAGTGATCGGATGTATGAGCTTGATCGCCCCAACGAGGAAGGCCCGACCCACGGCTACGGAAGTAAGATTGTCCCGCCAACGGAAGGCACGAGGCCCCCGGCCGCGGGAGGACAAAGAAGGAAAGAGATTTAACTTTTTTTCGCCTTCCATCACAGTGAGGAATGTGGAGAAGTCACTGTGGTGGATGTTTATGTTAAAATGTATTTTGTTTATTCTGTTGCTTTTTATTTGTATGACTGACTTGGCAAATGAAATTCCTCATATATTGCAAAACATACTTGGCTAATAAAGTATTATTGTAATGTATTGTATTGTAAATAAAACTGTTCCAACAAACCTGTCATCAACAGTTAACACACTTTGTAAATGTATACTCAGTCATGACTAGTTTGACTATTTGATCATGCTGGTTTGTATTGAGACAATTGCTACAGTGATGGCTCCCATCAGGTAAAACAGTATGAAGCTTCCTGACACTGAACAATGTCATCATTAAACCAGATCAAATAGCTGCTGAATGACCATATTCTACTCTCCATCAAACTTCAAGTATATATAATTTTAATTGAAGCCTAACCAAGGTACCTACCATGAGCTCTGGATTTTTAAACATTGTTGTTTCCCCAGAGTCATCAGTCCAGAAAACAAAGCATACATTTCAGATATGTGGTTTTGCTTTTTTAATAATTGCTGCAATAAATACATACTGTTCCTTCATTATGTGAGGCTCCAACTTATCACTCTTAACTCTTCTACTGTATCAACTCTGATTCTGTATTTGAGTCCTAATTAATTGCCTGTCACAGCAGGTTATTTTAATCCAGCCTAATTTATGAAGATGCCCTATTTACAGAAGTGTGAAATTTTATACACAGTATCTTAAAAATAAGAAAATGACAACAGCAAATTGAGAATATAACCTTTGGTGCTGTGTTATTAACCACCTCAACTATACATGTGGCATGACCAATCTCACTTCAACTTTCATAACATTCATTACCGCCACCAACGACAGAATCTATTCAAACAAACCAATTCGTTTAGTTTGGTTTAGAGAGGCGGTGCAGAAACAGGCCCTTCGGTCCGCCAAGCCCACAGCAACCAACAATCCCCAAGCACTTAAGGGCGTGTCCCACTTGAACGATTTAATCCACAAGTTTAGAGGACCCTTGACGAGTTGAAAAAAATGGCAAGGTCTTGTTGACTCGCACAAATAGTCAAACTAGTCATGACTCGTGTAAAAGACTTCCTACGACCTCCTACGACTTTGTCTATCACCTCCTACGACTATGTCTCCGACCTCCTACGACCATGGCTATGACCTGCTATGAGCCCCCTCGATCTCAGTCTTCAACACCTAAGACCAACTATGACTAGCTACGAGTGGAAAATGATCACATGATAAAATTATGTCATGTTTGCATTTTTTTTTTCTCGGGCCAGCTACTGACCTACGACTACCTACGACTACCATCACAACCTACCTACGAGTAAAAAGTATCAATTTTTTCCATGCCGACCTTTTTTCACCCATGGACATTTTTTATCAGGCTGGAAAAAATGCCTACTTGAGGCCACGAGTACGCTGAGACCACTCACGGGCACGAGGAAGAGTTACAAAGACATCCAATGACCTAGTGGCGACCATGCTGCGAGTATGAGTCAAGGGCAAACTCGGCAGAGGTCTCCAATTAGGTCGCGAAAGTGGGACACGGGCTTTACACTATCCTACACACACTAGGGACAATTTACAATTATACCAAGCTAATTAACCTACAAACCTGTGCTTCTATGGAGTGTGGGAGGATCCCGGAGAAAACCCACATTGGTCATGGGGAGAATGCACAAACCATGCACAGGCAAACACCCGCAGTCATGATCAAACCCAGGTCTCTGACCCTGTAAAGTAGCAAGTCTACCGCTGCGCAACCGTGCTGCCTTTAACAGTCTATACATTGGAACCCATTCAAAACTCTGAAGCCTGGAAGCCTCATTTATAACCTTTCCAAGCTCCGCAGGTCCCACAAGACACGCCTATTTAATGATGCTGGTTCGTATTCAGAGTATTGCTTCAGAGATGGCTCCCAACAGGTGTGACAAAAATGTGCCTGAATGCCCATTTTTACATAAGCATATCTGACATTGAATTCAGTCTTCTTACTTGTATAATTAGAGCTATGGGCATTAAATTAGCGCCCAAAACCTGGAAGAATCATCAATGAATGTCTAACCAATGATGGTTAGCATTAGTGTGGGATGTGAGAAAAATGGACGGTTGATGGTTGGTGTAGACGTGATGGATTGATGGACCTGTTTTCTGTGCTGTATTTCTCTATGACAAAATGACTGATGGTTCATTCAGTGAGGCTATATGGGTGGAGCTGAGAAATATAAAAGGGAATGATCACCTTGTGTACGAAGGAACTGCAGATGCTAGTCTACACCAAAGATAGACACAAAATGCTGGAGTAACTCAGCGGGTCAGGCAGCACTCAATGCCCTCAGTTATTCCAGCATTTTGTGTCTATCTTCAGAATGACCGCATTGGTGGGGATGTACTGAAGCCCCTAAAGAGTCAACGGGAATTAGAATAACAAATATGCCAGGAGATTGCACAAAGTTGCAAACCCAATAGGGTTGTCACAGTAGGGGATTTTTAACTTTCCCAATATAGACTGGGGCTGAAAAGAAATAGAATTTCTCAACTGTGTTCAGGGAAGTTTCTTCAGGTTATATGTAAAGGCCCACACAGGGAAGCAGGCAGCTTCTAAAGAAAGCTGACTGAAAAAGGGTCTCAACCCAAAACATCACCCATTCCTTCTCTCCCGAGATGCTACCTGTCCCGCTGAGTTACTCCAGCATTTTATGTCTATCTTAAGCAAAGCTTCCTGCTCCCTTGTATGACCCTGTGCATATTACCTGAATATGTAGATATGTATTAATTCCCCACAGAGGTTAGGACCACTGGTCTATAGTTCCCAGGCTTTTCCTTGCAGCCCTTCCTAAATAGGAAATTGGGAGGGGCAAGTGTCTGATGTACCAGTGGTCAAGCCTTTGAGGACCAGTGACCACAGTTCTATTAGCTTTAAAATAGTTATGGATAAATACAGGGTGGGCCCCCTAGTTAAAGTTCTCAATCAAGACTAGGCCAATCTTCATGGTATTAAACAGGAATTTGTTAAAGCTGATTCATGTAGATTGTTTACAGGCAATCGTGGGTTGCTTGTAATAGTATGATAACAAGGGTTCAGTGCATGCATGTTCCTGTGAGAATGAAGGCTAAACCAGGTGAGAGTAAGGAAGCCTGGATGACGAGAGAAGTTGGGATTCTGGTCAGGAAAAAGGTGCTGGGATCAAGTGTATCCCTGGAGGAGTTTTGGGATCTGAGAAGCATACCTAAGAAGGAAATCAGGTAGGGCAAAAAGAGGCAGGAGATAGGTGTGACAGACAATCTTAACAAAAGTCTAAAGAGCTTTTATTAGCACATTAATGGAAAGGGAGCAACTGAAGAGAGCTGAAAAAAAAAATGTCTGAATAACGTCACAACCCGAAACATCATCTAATCCTTTTCTCCAGAGATGCTGCATGACCCGCTGGGTTACTCCAGCTTTTTTGTGCCTATCTTCAGTTTAAACCAGCATCTCAAGTTCCTTCCTACACATATTCAGTATAAAATGTTGGGGTTATTTTACAATTGTACAAGACATGGGTGTAGCTGCATTTGGAGCATTGTGAAGTACTGTGTTCAGTTTTGGTCACTTGCTATACAAAGGATGTTGTTAAGCCATAAAGAGTATAGAGATGAGTTGCGAGGATGTTACCAGGATTTGAGAGCCAGATGGAGAGGTTGGACAGGCTGGGACTTTATTCCTTGGAGCATAGGGGTGATCTTAAAGAAGTTTATAAAATCATGGGGAGAATAGATAGTCTTTTACCCAATGTAGGGGAATCAAAAGGACATAAATTTAAGGTGCGGGGCAACTTTTTCACACAGTATGTGTTAGGAATAAGGAGCGAGCTGCCAGAGGAGGTAGCTGAAGCAAGTGTTGTAATAACATTTGGACGAGTTTAAGAATATGAAAAGGTTAGAGAAGTAAGGGCCAATGAGGACTACGAGTCTACTGACTCACTTTCAATGTACCATGGGCCAAGTTTAGACCTCTGACATTGGCCACTCATTTTTAAGTGTCGAAAATTGTGACATTAACCAGCTGGATCACTATAAACAAGCACAAAGTCCGATGTATAAATTTATTCTTAACAACCAAATATCATCAACAGTTTAAGACTGGAACTTTGAAAGTCATGGAAGAATCAGAATTTAATTCTACAGCTAGGCCAAGAGTCTAGAGTGTTTCATTGTCATATATACTAGAACAATGAAATGTTTACATGCAGCAGCACAACAGGTTTGTAAATACAGCACACAGTGGATAAAAGAATAAACAAGGACAAATACATTAAATTAAAAAAACAATATAGTGCAAAAACAAAACAAAGCTCCGAGTCCCTAGTACAATCAAGGCGTAGTTCAAAGCTTAGTAGGAGGGCATAGTTTTCAATAGCCTTATTGGTGTTATGAATAAGCTGTTCCTTAATTGAGTATTACAGATTCCTATACGTTTTTTCCCATTGGCAGAAGTGAAATGAGATTGTGGCTATGGCAGTGTTGGCTCTTGATGATGCTGGCTGCTTTTTTGAGACAGCACCTCCTATACATCACCCTCAATGGTGGAAAGGTCAGCATCTGTTATGAACCTCAAGAATAAACATTTCAGCCATTATTAAAAATAACCGAAGGACATCCCATTGTTAAAGTCTGAAAGTGGTTTCTCCGCAATATACGCCTCAAACACAGCCAGCTGTGGAAGATTAAGACATTCATTGGATGAATTTAACAGAGAGTTTGATAGAGCTCTAGGGGCTAGCAGAATCAAGGGATATGGGGAGAAGGCAGGCACGGGTTACTGATTGTGGGAGATCAGCCATAATCAGAATGAATGGCGGTGCTGGTTCGAAGGGCCAAATGGCGTCCTCCTGCACCTATTTTCTATGACAAAGGATAGAAAACACAGGCAGGAAATAAAGGAGCTGGTCAAAACAAAATAAACGTCTGGTAGGTATTTATATAAATGAGTCCTGTTGTATGCATGAATTTAAGCCAATGGAAATAAAGCTGGCAATGCCAGATGAATTTAAAATGTATCAATATAAATATATACCATTTCAAATTGGAAGCATGAAATGCATACACAATAAATGGTTGTAACATTAACAAAGGTGGAAAAAGGACTTTGCTATAAATATTGACCATGAGCGGTTAAAATCCAATTAATCGTGACTGGGCATCCACGTGAGGAAAGAAGTACTAAGTACAGCTCAGGGGTGTTTGGTTGTGTCAAATTAGACTATTTTAAGTTTTCCATAAGATAATTATAGGACTACACTTCAAATATGATATGATGTTCACAAGAACTATTGTCGCATTGTAGACAATTCAGAAGAATGACATACATTTCTGGTATGTTATTAAAAATCTATTTACAAAATTGAACTTGTATTTCATTGAAAAAAAGAAAATTGGAAACATATCAACTGCTATATTGAAAAGAGGGCTAAGGTTGAGCTGTCTAATTATGGGGCTGTAAATCTCACATCAATTGTCGGAAAATTGCTTAGGGCAGTATAAAGCAACATCTCAAGAGGCACGGATTAACAGGAAGCAGGCAGCCTGGCGTTAGAAATGGGAGGTCATGTTTTGCCAAATCTATTCATTTTTTCTTGATGAAGTTGCTGACCTTGTGGATTAGAGTGAGGCTGTGAATGTCACTTACCTGGGTCTGAAAAAGGCATTTGACCCAGTCCCACATAAAAGATTACACAAAGTTCAGACCCATGGGATAGATAGAAAGCCTAATAAATAGTAAGGCATCTGCCTGAGAATAAGTGATGTGCTGTAGAGATTGGTGCCCGACTTGCACAGAGAGAGCTTAACACTGATATTCAGTAATGCAGCCAAGAGTGGGGATTAGAGATAGTGCTTAGCAAAATGTCCTAAGAATTGCCTCAATTGTCTCTCCTTAAATTTTGGTATTCACACTAAATACTGGGAAAATAAGTATTTATTTTGGGTCAGCATCAACTGGAATAATGAATCTGTGTGCAAACCAAAACACAAATGCAGACACAAAGAAATATAAATGTTGGTTTACAAAAAGAGGCACAAAATGCTGGAGTAATTCAGCAGGTCGGGCAGCATCTTTGGAGAATATGCACAGTGCTGTTTCGGGTCAGGACCCTTCCTCAGACTACCACCTATTCATGTTCTGCTGAAATGCTGCCTGACCCGCTGAGTTGCTCTCGCACTTTGTGTCTTTAGAGTACAAATACAAGCAGGTTTAAACAGTTAATTTTCCAAATCAACAATTGGGAAACTTTCTGTAGTTCATTCCACATTACATAAATGAACATGTCTACACTCTGTTTCGTCATGAATTTGAGAACAGAAGAATTTTGTCCCAATTGCATTTGTACATGTGCATCAACATGCTCTTTGTCAACTACACAGTTCAGTGTGCTTCTGAGGTGGGAGATTGCAACCTTAATGTGGTCCACCCTGTTTCGACTAATGCAATTAACCCGACGTGCACAAGCAAATAGATCAACTAGAACAAGTGGACTGACAACTTTAGGCTGTGCACGCCATACGCAAGAAGAAGAGGTGTTTCTCTACCTATTCACTGAGCCTAAACATATTTGAAGGCCTGGAGAGAGTTAATGTTGGTAGGGGAGGGCCTTTACCATTCTGCTCTTATTGTAAACTCTCTTGAATGTGAAAGGACCTTGTTAGGGTGAGAAAAATGACCATGTCAAGGTAGCAGAAAGAAAAAGTTTTTTTTGTGTGAAGTGTGCTGCAGTCTAGTCACACAGTGACTATTTGGGGCTATGGTGCGATTGAAACAGAACTTTGTAGCATGGTGTAGATTCTAAAGCAGCATTGGAAGAAAATGGGGCAGAAAATGAGCTCAGGCAGAGAGATGGCTGAATAATAATGGACTGTAAAAAAACATGGATTTTTCCCTAATTGCTCTCTATCAAAGGATAATTAAATTTTAACATTTACATTTGGCGAAGTATACACTGTGATGGTGCGACTCATGGTACAATTGAGTACAGAGCCTGGAACTCCAGTAAAACACTGATGCAAGCTGCTGGGTTGGAGGGGAGCCTTTCAATTATATGTTATGCAAGAGTATGGCTTTCAGATGAACGGAAAAGATTCCATAGCAATAAAGACACTTTCTTCACGTTAAAGGTGTAGCCATTGGCATTAACATGGGCCGCAGCTTTGCCGACCTTTTTATTGAACAGTCCTTTGTGCAAACATGCAGAGGCACCATCTCCCAACTCTTTCTCCACTGCATCGACAATTGCATCAGGGCTTCCTCCTGCATCCGTGCAGCACTCATTGATTTCATTAACATTACCACTAACTTCCACCCTGCCCTCAAATTTACTTGGACTATATCTGACACCTCTCTCCCCTTTCTTGATCTCTCTGTCTCCATCACAGGGGATAGGATATTGACTGATGTCTACTGTAAACCCACTGACTCCCACAATTATCTGAACTAAAATCCTCCCATATTGCCTCCTGCAAACTTGTCATCCCACACTCCCAATTTTTCTCTGTCACTGCCACATCTGCTCCCAAGATGAGGTTTTCCTCATCTCATTTGAGATGTCCTCTTTCTTTAGTAAACATAGTTTCCCCCTTGCTGTCACAGATGGATCCCTCACCCGCATCTCCTCTGGATCCCATCGTTCTGCCCTGGCTCCCCCTTCCCAAAGATGGATTAAGGTTAGAGTTCCACCAGTCACATCTTCCCATCCCCCGCCCTTTACACTTTCCACAGATACCACTCCCTCTGTAACTCCTTGGTTCACTCATCCCTTCCCACCAACACCACCCTCTCACCAGGTACTTTCTCCTGCAACTACAGGAGATGCAACACCTGTCCTTATCTCAAGACCTGTCCATGAGAACACTGCTAAGGAAACCTAGATGGTGTAGTGCTAGTAACATGTTTGTGGCTGCAGGAGTCAGCAGATTAGAAGCTATCCAAAAAATCATTTGTATAAATTCATCTGCAGGATAAATTACTCTAAAAATGTAATTATTGTGGCCTTGTCAAACATAGGGTTTAGCACTACACACTACATGTTGTCTCGTTGTAGGACATTGATCATTCTTTTTATTCTGGACTTTAATTCATGTATTGTGTTTTATTTTTTAAATATATAATTTATGGTGCTTTCATAAGTGATATACAAAGATTTTATATGTACTTTATGATGTTTTTAAATATGCAATGCATTTTTATGTAACGTTGCCCCTTGTCTGGACCTTCAGTCCGAAATAAAGTTTATTATTATTATTATTATTATACCACCTCCATCATTTCCATCAATGACCCCAGCAGTTATTCTAAATGAGACAAAGGCTCATGTGCACCTCCTCTAACCTTATCTGGTAGCATTTGGTGCTCCCGATGTAGTCACTGTTACATCAGTGATATTAATAATAAGTTAGGAAATCGTTTCACTGAACACTTGTGCTTGGTCAGCCAAGGCCTGCTGGATCTTCTGGATCTCAGTGGGTCAGGCATCATTCCTGCAGAACATGGATAAGTGACGTTTTGGTCCCAACCCAAAAAGTTATCTATCCACATTCTCCAGAGATGCTGCCTGACTCTTTGAGTTACCCCAGCACTTTGTGTCGGTATGAACATTGAATTCTCCAGTTCTAGGTAATTAACCAACAGGATCCCTCTCTCTCATCCACACATCCCCTTCCACCTATATCCCTTTTTCTCACATTTTTCACCTCTTCTCACATTGTCTCAGAGCAAGTTGGCTTCTTCCCAACTCTGGCCTTTGTCCACACATCTGGCAACCCAAAAAACCCTCACCTGTAACCATCCATCACTTGTCAGGCTTAGTCCTGCCTCCTCCTCTCTTCCAGCTTTCTCCCCCACTCCCCCCACTACAATCAATCTGAAGAAGGTCCTGACCCAAAACGTCACCTATCCATGTCCTCCAGAGATGAAGCCTGACCTGCTGAGTTATTTCAATCCTTTGTATCTTAAAGAAGAGCAGCTATTTCGCCTAAATATTCAGCTCCCAAATAACATTGCAACAATGATTATCTGTGTTATCATATTGCTCTTCAAGGGAATTTGTTAGGACCTAATGGGCTGCATTTCAAACATTACAACTATCCTACACTTCAACATTTTTATTATTGACTGTAAAAGTGCACTGAAACCTTGTAAAACTGGTTTCTTTCTTTCGCAACCACACATTTATATGGTTATTTTTGATTGTGGGAAATGTTTTTGCATAACTTAACCGGTGAATTATGAAAGTGTGATAGAAATAGAAAACAGCCACATCAAAAGAAGGAAAATATAGAGACGCCGGTTAACCCGCAAGGATAAGTGTTATCAAAGCTCAGCAGTCATGATGCTGATTGTAGACTTTGTCATGCACAAGAAATCTTATTATAAAGATATAGGGTTAATTCATTTGGACTGACAGGAAACCTAGCATCTTCTATGCACTTTTCCAGTCCCTGGATTAAACGTCCCAGCTTGTAGTGCTTGCCTTTGTCTGCAGCCAATCCTCTATTATTACTAGCAGGCAGCACCTGATCAAAGATATTCTAATTTTGCAAGCTTGATCTAGGGTCCTAGCAGATAGCGTGCCAGCTTCAATACAATCAAAGTACAGCCATGGTACATAATCCTCTAGCCTGCAGCTGCTGCTGCACATATCTTGCATTATTTGTTTTACTGTCAATTTATTGTACCAAATGAAAATAAATTAGACTTGTTCTTAAAGGGAGAATACCTAACCTTAATACACATTGGAACCAAGGAAACTATTCTTCTCATATTACATTTCAGACTCTCGTGTTTGTTAAACTTTGTCTTAATTTGTTATACATTGGAAAAATGTAGCAATTCAGCACATAGAATCAGAATATATTTTAATTATCTTAATTGCAATGTTTACTGTCGCTACTGGCCATCCTAGTCCTGGCATCACCAGAAACGCTGCACCAGTGTAAGTGAATGTTATTGATGGTGCCTTGCTTGTTCTTTGCCTCCTTCTTTGATCACAGAGGCACTTGATTCCAATAGCCTGATCAAAATATGCTCATTACCAACAATCTGTGAGCACAGGATGCTCTATTCTTTTCTGGTGCTGAACACATTCAAGCTTGGCAAGAAATAAACAATGAGATTACCCATGCAACACCACATAAACCAATTGTGAGCAATGAGCTCACAATTACCCAATTAATTTCCGACAGCACAAGGAAACAAACACCAAGCAAGTTCATTTGCCAGTTGCCTGATTAAAAAGAGGACAATTTTAACAGGGTCTTCCCAGACGTAAACAGGCAGGAATTTAAAAGAGGGCGGCATATCCACAATCATTCCATTACCTCCCCACAGCCTTCAGTTTAACTTTTATACAGCCATAAACTACTAGGATTCCTCATTAGATTTGGGAATCAAGCTCCAATTATGTCTTCAAGGTCCAACTGCTGAGCTCCTGTATTTTTGTGCTAGATGGAAGCAGTAGGATGAAGAGTAGAGAGACCAGAAGAATGGACCCAACAAGGAAAAAAATGTGTAGGAAGGAACTGCAGATGCTGGTTTACACCAAAGATAGACACAAAGAGCTGGAGTAACTCAGCGGGTCAGGCAGCATCTATGGAGAGAAGGAATGGGTAAAGTTTTGGATTGAGACCCTTCTTCAAGCTGAGAGCCATGGGAGAGGAAACAAGAGGTATGAAAAGGTAGAAAGAACAAACGAATGCAAGGGAAGCAAAAGCACAAACATTCCCTCATGTTAAAATCCTTTCGACTTTCTTTGTTCACAACTTCCTGTCTGAATGCATGGAATGGTTCCTTCAGTCCTGACTTGTGACATCGTGTTTCAGTGGTTCTGCCTCCATGTACAGAACAGCTGCCACCATTCACTGCCCCACCCTGCATTTAGTTAGGAAACAGACATCAGGCAGGCACATGAAGGAGAATTGCAGCTGAAATTGCTAAAAAAATTTTAATAACCAAAGTAAAATCTAAATATTAGGAAAATGCAGAGCAGGGAAATAGACAAGGAAGGTGTCTAAAATAGTTTGAGTACTAATTGAGAGAAATGCCCGGTATTTTGTTATCCCGAGGTGTTAAATTATATTTAGCTGCCAGGAACATAAGAGGGAATTGAGAGAAAATTGGAAGAACTGAAACACTGAATAGTGTGTGCTAACTGCTATGTTGCTAGGCGACAGACGATCCCCACAAGTAGAGCAAGGATATGAACAGCACTGCCTGTTCTCAGCGGATCTTGCCTTCACTTGAACTAAAAGGGACATTTTAACAAAAAACAAAAGAATTAGCAGAATTAATCAAAAAGATCAAAATGAATCTGAAGCGGCACAAAAATGACCAGTCAATCATGGATCTGATCTCTGGTTTTTGTTAAGATGTGTGTGTGTATATCTGTGTAGGAAGGAACTGCAGATGCTGGTTTAAACCGAAGCTAGACACAAAAAGCTGGAGTAACTCAGCGGGAGAGGCAGCATCTCTGGAGGGAAGGAATGGGTGGTATATATCTCTCTTGTAGCCCGTTCATGGTTTTCCTGAAAAATGTCAGGCACTTTGACAATTAGGTTAATCATATGTCTGTAAACAACCATTGGTTTGTACTGGTGTTGATGGAAGGTCTAGGCCAATGCTTGAACATTTTTCATTTAAAATTTAGTCTTAAGTTGTTGGCAGGCTCTTTGAAAGCTGTTCCGGTTTTCAATTTCTGTTTGAAGAGGGTAACATCTAAATTCCCAACACCAGCTGTTCCCTCTTATTGAACTTCAGGAATCCTATATTTGGATTCCACTGGCAATTCTGTAGGGCAGCCAACCCATCAGTGATAATTGATTTTTCTGATTAGCATGAATAATCATAGACACTGTCTGGCCAGATCTTGTTCTGACAACTGTGCTATATTCTGCAGGTTGTATACTCTGTTTGGGTGGTGTTTCCCGTTAATTGTCCAAGCATATTTTAGTTCCGGATCCTTTGCAACCATCTGAGTTTTAAATAATTTGAATTTATTTTTTATCAGTCCTAGTAGCCCCAGTTTGGAAATATCATGCTTCACCACTATGTTTTATTCAGTGGATGAGTCACTACAACACATAACTGTGGGCTAGTTAGAGAATTGACTGCTGCCTGGCAATCTAGATACGTTCTCCATGATATAGCAGAGAAAAATAATCTGACCAAGAAATTCCATTGCATGGTGCAATTTTTAATCTGAAACCTGACTGCTAAATGCAAATGTATACTTTCTGCACATGGTTGAAAAGATTCACGTGCAGAGTTTATGCATCTGGCAGCATACACACAAAGACAATGTGCAAAGTGGAATGTGCAGTGATATTGATTAATGCACAACATGCTATTAAGAGTGATTTCTTTATTACCTGCAAATACACTATCAACGAGGACAAGTCACTGACATGTGTGGTTTACCGATTCTACATTAGATAACAAGCTGGTTCATATTTACGTGATTGTCAAGCAGTGAAGATTCTCTCAACATTCATCTACCTTGTTTCTGGCATATTGGGAAACAGAGGTTAAAAGGCATTTGCATGCAAGATGCATGCACAAGGCTGTAATTTGCTCATTTGAAGAATTGCTAATCTGCCACATTCCCCACAACAGTCCCTCAAGATAAAGGATAACTTGCTTCCACCCTTGTTCAGTGGATTCTGAGGTGACTGATGAGGCCGAACTACAGTCTGTAGGATTTGCCACAGGTAGGACAAAAGGCGCTTGGCAGAACAATTGGGTGGGTAGTTCCACATAGTTTACTCCTTGCACAATCTATGGTGGATTTCTGCAAACCATCAACACATGGACTCCATTGTCAGTGACATCTTGAACGCTTCTTCATGGAAAGGCCATGTGCCAGGAATCAGTGAGAATGTTACATCTCTTCAAGGATGTTTAAAGAACATCCTTGAACCTTTTGCACAGTTCTGCTCACGGTTTCTTCCCATGACAGAGCATGGAGCAGATTGTGTATCTAGGACCTGGTGTGGGGCATGCAGATAATGTTAACTGTGCAACAAGGTTAATTGGGTGTGATCAGAGCCTTGATGTTATGGACATTGACAGGACAGAAAGTGACTTCGGTTCACTTATCCAGCAAGTGAAGCTGGTGGGGTTTGTGAATACAGCTTTGGTTGTAGCATTCTAGTGCTTTGGTGTGCCTAGTGTACGTAATTACCAGGATTTGACACTATGAACAGAGGTTATAAAAATGTACAAAAAGTCCACGAAGGCTCGAATTCACTTATTTTAGCCTCGTGAATTGCATTTTAATTTTCTCTGAAAACAATTCTAAACAATGTGGAATTTGTTAAAGTCAACTTTAGGTAGGTAACTAACATACAAACAAACCTCCTTCCCTTCTCTCCCCCCCCCCCCCCCCCTATTTTTCCACATCTCTTCCATGTGCCCACCTGGATTTGCACCCAATCATCCCATTCTCCTTTCACCTATATGTCTTCCTGTTTCACAATTCGCACCTTATGTCACACCTTTTGTCTTTTCATCTCTGGCCTTTGCCCAATCATTTGCCTAGCAACCGGAAGAAGGGTCCCAGACCATAATGAATGAATGAATAAGGTTATTGGCCAAGTATTCACATACAAGGAATTTGCCTTGGTGCTCTGCCACAAGTGACAATGACATACAATGACAGTTAGGAATGACACATAAAACATTAAACATTAATAATAAAACATTATTGATTAAACATGTGAATTAAGTAAAATACCAGAGCAAATGGAGGCTACAGATTTTTGGTTATTGAGTAAAGCTACTACTCATGGAAAGAAGCTGTTTTTATGTCTGGCTGTGGCAGCTTTGACAGTCCGGAGTCGCCTTCCGGTGGGAAGTGATTCAATGAGTTTGTGGCCAGGGTGAGAGGGGTCAGAGATGATCTTACCCACTCGCTTCCTGGCCCTTGCAGTGTACAGTTCATCAATGGAGAGAAGGTTGCAGCCAATAACCTTCTCAGCTGATCAGACGATTCGCTGCAGCCACCTGATGTCGTGCTTGGTGGCTAAGCCAAACTAGACCATGATAGAGAAGGTGAAGACAGACTCTACGATGGCCGTATAGAATTGGACTATCATTGCCTGAGGCAGATTGTGCTTCCTCAGCTGCCGCAGGAAGTACATCCTCTGTTTTTGACTTTTTGACTGTGGAGTCGATGGTAGCTCCCAAATTTAAGGTCCTTGGAGATGATGGTTCCCAAGACTCCACAGATGTGACTGTGGTGTTGTTGATGGTGAGTGGGATGAGGGGGAGCTCTCCTAAAGTCTACTATCAATTCCACTGTCTTAACAGCATTGAGCTCCAGGTTGTTGTGACGGCACCAGGATGCCAGCTGTGTCACTTCCTGTCTGTAGGCAGATTCTTCCCCATCCTGGATCAGTCCAATCAGGGTTGTGTTGTCTGCAAACTTGAGCAGCTTGACAGATGAGTCAGTAGAGGTGCAGTCGTTGTTGTAGAGAGAGTCGAGGTGGGGGGAGAGTACGCAGCCTTGAGCTGCTCCTATGCTGAGGGTTTGCGGGTCCGAGATGTGCTTTTCCAGCCTCACATGCTGCTTCCTGTATGTCAGGAAGCTGGTGATCCACTGACAGAAGGGTTCAGGCACAGTCAACTCGGAATGATTTATAACAAAAATATAACCCATTCCTTCTGTCCTACTGAGTTACTCCAGCTTTAGTTGTCTATCTTCAGTTTAAACCAGCATCTACAGTTCCTTCCTACAAAAATATAACTATTTTCTGTTTTGATATTCACAATTGACCCCAATTGCAACAATTTTTTTTGTGCAGCAGGTTTCAGATTTTCATAAATTTTGAAAACCGCTAAATTTAAGGCAACTTCCTTTTAATCTCCTGCATCAGAGGAATGAAAGATTTAACTCACCAAATCCTTTAATCATCTTAACCAATTAAATAATTAAACTCTAAATCTTCTATGCTTATGGAAATAATAAACAGATTTGATGCAAACTAATCTTCTGATTTATTCTTTCAGTCCCAAAATGATGCTGGTAAATCAGGTTATTTCCTGTCAAAAGTTAAGATATCTGTCCTAATTCCAAAATAAGAGGCATTAGCTTTAAATTGGAACAATGCAGCATTTCCTCCTCACACCCCACCTATTCAAATCCATGACACACTTTTCGGCAATTATGGAACAGCATTACTCCATAAAAAAACATTATGGGAAGACGGCAGTCTCCACATTTGTTTCACATTTATTAATGTGGCACATTGGAATTGCATCAATCTGCCAGGTGCCTATGCTATCTCATTGTATGCATTAGCTAATTGATTTTTTTAATTGCCTAATTTTCTATCTCAAATGATGAAGAGGGGAAATCACCTCACAGCGCAAAACCTGCTGCATAGAAACTGTATCCAAAGGAAGTAGCCACACAGAGAGTAGACCAAACTACTGTTGAGAAGATTTATCTTTGGGCATGCATTATGCACGGAAACTGTTTTTTGTGCATTTGCAGTAAACTGGTGTGAGGTTGGTTGATTTTGTTGGAGGCGAGTACAACTGACAGCCAATTTGTTGTACTGTTTAGCATAGCGTCTAAACAAATGTTCCTACCCCAAGCAGACAGGATATAAGACCTATGATAAGATGGATCTAATGGGAAAGTAAAAGATTTTTTAAAAAGAGCTATTAATCCTCAGAAGAGCTTGTGTCGCTGGATAAGATGTTTCCCATTAGTTTTTTTTGGATGCGATTTTAAATTCAGCCCAAACAATTGAGGTGAAGATCACCTATCTGCTGGTCAGAATTTTGGGTTGCCTGCTTCCATTCTCCCAAGAGCCCATGCATCATAATCTCATACCCATAGGATAGATCGTAAGCACCAATACACTTCCAACATTCATTGACTGATACAGCAGAGAATGAAAACATGCAGACCATCATTACAGCCCTGGCTCTGGAAATGATCCACAATTAGATACTCATACCTACTGCTCCTACATAGTCTTACAAATATTTCCTTTGTAAAACAGAATCCATTTTCCCTTTGAACATTGAACTAAACCATCATTCTTTCAGGCAGTACATTCCTGTTCAATATATTCCCCTCATCTCTTCCCCAGTCTCATCTCAGGTACTGACCCTCCTGTGAGTGAAATTCATTTCTCTCCATCTGCTTCTTTGAAATCCCTCAAGCTGTCCCTACACAGAGCACAGATCTGGCAGTGCTTATTACTGAAACCTGCTGTCTTAAGTGGAACAAAGTCTCAATCTCATTTTTCAGATTGCTCATAATAAAAAAAGTCTCTTGTGAGAAAATGACAATTATATGTCCTTAAACCATTACCCAGGTTGCTGCCTGCTTTAACATTTCTAGCTCAAACTGGATTCCCCGCTTTCTCGAACTTAATCATGCATCAGGATAAAGGAAAATCAAAACCTGCACACTGCATTAACCATACACCTTATAACAACATAACATTCAAAACTGTTCACAGCTGTAATTTTACAGACCGTGAAGTGCATAAGAACATTGGAAACTGGACTAGGACTAGGCTAGTGGATTTTTCAAGTCTGCTTCATCTTTTAACAAGGTCATGGCTGATTCAACACCACTTTTCCACTCCATCCTCGTTTTCCCTTGTAGAAACAAAGAACTGCAGATGCTGGTTAATATACAAAAGGGCACAGAGTATGTAGGAAGAAACTGCAGGTGCTGATTTATATCAAAGATAGACGCATAATACTTGTAGGGCTTATATGGCAGGTAATAGGTCGACCCTGGTGAGGGAGGGGATTTCTCAAGGCAGCTGGTTGGAACAAAAGCCAAAGATAAAAAAGGAAAGAACTGTGTGAAGAATTGCAGATTGTAGTGCCAGATTGGCAGGAAGGGGGAGGAAGAGAGAAATAGATGAGAATCAAGGTCAGGCACAGGGGAGGAGTGGTGAGTGAGGGAAGGGGGTGGGGTTGGGAGGTTACTTAAAATTGGAAAATTCAATATTCGTACTGTTATAACCTTCCCGAGCACAATGTGAAGTATTGTTCTTCTAATTTGCATGTGGTTTCATGCTGGCAATGAAGGATGCCTAGGACAGAAAAGTTGTGTGGGAATGGGAAGGGGAGTTGAAACGGTTAGCAACCGGGAGGTTCAGTAGGCCTGAGCGAGACGGTCACCGAGTCTACGTTTGGTCTTGCCATATGTTGTGTTCCTCTTCTTCTTCTTGCGTTTGACGCAGCGGAAGTCTGCAGCAGGGTGATGCCATCCGGTTCGACATCCGTAGGTGCCCGCCCTAAAAAGGGCACATTCTCCGGGTTGGTGCCAAGCTGCGGCACTGCTGCTGTCTCCGTTTGTTGTTGTTGGCCTGACTGAGGTCAGATGACATGGCTCACCACGGGGAGCCCTGTCATCTGAAGAACATGTTCCTCTGAAGAACATAGAGCCATAACTTTTAAATTAGTTCTTCACTAAGCTTGTTTGAGATTTTGTTATGCTCTAATACACTTTGAAAAAAATATTTTGTCTGTGGTGCTATTGATTGGAATGTATTCAGCTATTGTATTTTAAAATTGCTAATAAATTGAATGGAACACATTACTGGCAGAACAGCATTCAAAGGGAGAAAAATCAAAGGTCATATTTATGATTATTTGAAAAAAGCGGTGGAAGATTCCCAATTACTCTGAAAAATCAATGTAAAGGTCAGTCTTTTCTTTAAAATTATACTACTGCATTACATGAAATAGAGGTTTGTTTAAAATATTGGAGATGTAGTTTTTGCTACTGACGTCCAACCCTGATAGATAATTACTGCATGCTATGCCTGCATATTAGTCTGAGGGGAATTCTGCACCATGGCTCCTCTGTGAAGTTGGAAAACCCATAAAGATGGGCTTTCAAAAGGTCCCACAGAAAATAACTGCAGGGCCCCATTAGTTTTTCCTCAAATAACAGGCAGCCTAATTGACAGGGTCTGAGCAAGAAGCCTGGAATACAAGGCTGAAGCCTCTGGACAAGACGATGCATTTGGCAAGGTCATGGGTTGCGGGTGGAGAGGAGATTGGATTACAGGGGAATGACGTAAGATAGTGTTCTGCAAGGTTGCAGACAAATCATAAGGTGCATCTGACCGTAAGTTTAATAGTCCCGAGGTAAATACCTCCCCTGCTCTTCCTGACCCGCAAGTCAAACTCTACAAAGTCATTGTGGAGTCAGCCTAAGATCTGAAAACTCCAGGAAGCAGTCATTAAGCATAGAATGAAAATGAAAAGCGCTGCTGATTCTGGACATTGAAATAAAAAGCAGAACATACAGGGAACACAGCAGCTCAGGCAGCGTCGGTGGAAAGAGAAACAGAGTCAAGGCTTCAAGTCAAGGACTCTTTGTCAGAAAGTGTAGAATGCCTGTTATCCTAAAGCTATGCAACCTCTTTCTACCTTTTACACTGCTACCCATTCCGGTGAAAGGATTGGCTCACTGTCTCTCACTTCCAAAACCAGAAAGAGCATCAATTGTTTTAAATATTTATTTTTAAGTCCTGATAAACAACGTCTATGATTGAGGTAAGAGAATCAGTTCCTCCTGAATAAAAAAATAACTTTAAAACAAAACTTTTAGCTGCTCTGCTGTATATTCCAGAAGATGTTGATGCTTGCTCAGGCATGGCTCCTCAAGGGCCTGTCCCACTTGGCCGTCATTTGCGTGCCACTTACGCGACCTCGTCGTCGCGTTGAGGCGCACGGGTAGCGTGTGGGCCGCGCGGGACGGTCACATGGAGAAGTACGGAGGGGTATGGAGTTGTGAGCAGTATCGCGCGGCACTCCAGGAATTTGAAGGGCACAAAATCTTTGCGCGCCTCCGTTGTGACATATCGCGTATGCACGTGGACGTATTGCAGTCCCACGCAGACTTCCTGACCTCATACGGGTAGTGCGCGGTGACGCATGATTATATCACTGTGCGTAACCACGTGCCGTCGCATGCCACCCATACGCAGTCAGCCCGCCTTTTACGTGTCATGGATATAAGCGCGCGCGATTTAAAAATATGCGCAGTTTCGTAGAGAAAACTACGTGGTGAACACCAAAATACACTAAACCAGAAAGTGCAAAAGTGAATGGATGCTTCACTTGCAATGACTGCTCGGGTCCCTGGATTGTTGGTAAGGAAGAGGTTAAAAAGACAAATGTATATTGGATGAACAAATGACATGAGAAGGGGTGCAGTTGGTAGAAATGGAAGAGCAAACCAGATAAGCGATACAAAATGCTGGAGTAACTCAGCGGGACTGGCAGCATCTCTGGTGAGAAGCAATGGGTGACGTTTCGGGTCAAGAACCTTCTTCAGACTGAGGAAGAGTCTCAACCTGAAAACATCGTACATTCCTTCTCTCCAGAGATGCTGCCTGTCCTGCCGAGTTACTCCTGCATTTTGTGTCTATCTTCAATTTAAACCAGCATCTGCAGTTCCTTCCTACAGATTAATTTGGTCTGCTGCTTGCTACTTTTTATTCACCTCTTTTTTTGAATAGGGGCATTACATCTGCAGTTTTCCAATTGCTAGCACCACTCAAGAAACTGGAACATTTTAGAAAATCACCATAAATATCATAAACTGGGTAAATATAATAAACTGGGTATTCAAATGACGTCACGCGCTCCAGACGGCTGTGCTGAAGCATAAAGACACGTGATGATGCGTGTGACCGTCGCGCGTCAGTCAACACCGGCCTATCGCGTAAATGACGGCCAAGTGGGAGAGGCCCTTCAGGCTCCACAATGTTACCAACAAGTAACAGGTAGTGCAGTGATCACCAGGATGCTGCTTGCAATCCTGCCTCATAAGCCACTTCTAATGAAAGGATAAATATTTCTCCCTCCATAGTAGCTGCTTACTATAGTTTGCATTTTTGTTTTTATTTCAAAATGCTCCCAGCATCTGATGTGCACGAGACAAAGCCATACAAAAATCAAAAGGAAAATACCTCAACAACTCTCCTCTGTAAAACAACATCTCCTCTGTAAAATAAGCAACTTCAAAACTACTACCACGACACAGGTTCCGGTGGCGCTGCAAGTCGGCTGCCTCACCTGCAGCGGGTTTGTTGTTTCAACATTAGTTTGTCCAAAAGTATGCTTTAGTGTTTCTCTGTGTGTCTTTCTTGGGGAGTGGCGGGGGGTAATAAGGGGTGTAGATTGTCTTTAGGGGGAAGGATGTAGATTGGTTATGCATGTCAACCAATCACATATAAGTTCGCATCACTAACCCCACCCCACTGTAACGTTTATACTAACATATACTTCTGGCAGTGCACAGTTAGTGCAGCAGTTAGGATGTTCTGACCTCTCTGTTGTTAAGTTGCTATGCTGATTAAAGATGACTTTGGATTACATAGTGTGTTTCACTCATAATTACATGGTGTCAGAAGTGGGCTTGATGCAAATAACTCTTTCTGGAAGATACCGCTGGACAAAAGGTCTTCATACCTCACCACATTTGCCACTCCATTTGGCAGATACAAATTTCTGAGAATGTCATTCGGTATCAACTCTGCCAGTGAGGTTTTCCAGAGAACCATGGAGCAACAGTTCGAGGACCTACCTTGAGCCATCATTGTCGACGATATCCTGGTGGATGGTAAAGATGCGACGGAGCACGATTACAACCTCAGGCTTGTCATGGAGCGCACATGCAAGATCAACCTCAAGTTCAATCGAAACGTATGCAAGTTCAGGGTTTCAGAGGTCCCCTACGCCGGCCATGTCTTCACTCCTGACGCCCTCAAACCTGATCCGAAGAAAACTGGAAATGTCTGCCCCCACAGACGTGCACGGCTTGCAGCGTTTCCTGGGTATGATAAACTATCTCGATAAGTTCATACCGAATCTCAGCAAACATAGTGTGCTTCACTCATATTTACAGGGGGAAACCGTTTCCGGGCACCTAACTAGACTGAGAGGTGACTTTCTTCCTTGTCGCTTCTTCGCCCCCTTCCTCGCGGCCTTACAGCTGGTTTGGTGCGGCCTTTCCCGGAGTCGGGACCAGAGCTTCAGCGGCGGCGCAGCGGGGACTTTAACATCGCGGAGCCCCTTTCCGGGGATCGCCGGAGAAGCACGCCGACCGCTGGACTACGGCCTACAACATCTTGGAGCCTCTGTCTGTTGAGATTCTGGTGGCAGGCGTGGAGCGGTCGTTACTTAACCATCATGGAGCGGGTGTTCCCTCGCCGGGGGTCGCCGGTGAAGAGCTCCGACTGCCGGACTGCGCCCTACAACATCTGGAAGTCCCTGTCTCCTGTAAAGAGATGACCAATTTGGGAGTTCCGTGCCACAGGGTGTGCTCAACCTGTCCCGACGTCAGCGTGCCGACCATCCCGACCAGAGGGTTTGATCTTCGGGCTGTCCGTAGCGGCGATTACGGAGGGTTCAGGGCACTGAACATGGGAGCACAATGAAGGAGGCGGAGGAAGACTGTCTGTATTGCCATCCACCATAGTGAAGAATGCTGTGGTGGATATCTGTGTTCAATTATGTTGTGCATTGTGCCCTTTTTTAATTGTAACGCTGCATGGTAAATTACATTTCACTGCACCTTATGGTGAACTTGAACTTGATACTCCTAGCACAGTTAATGCGAGCTCAGTCAAATCAACGTGAAACAGAAATCTAAACCATGCTGTGCAATACCTTCATTCAATTAAATTGAAAAAACAATAATTGAGTTACAATATGGGGATTCCAGTTGGGTGAGGGAAGGAACATTAAATCACAGTTCTGGGAAAAGCACAGGAAAAACACCTTGGCTGAAACAGAGGGAATAAATGCTGGCATTGAACCAAATCTCATGAACAAATAAAAACATGGTGGCAGGTATCAACCACTTGCACAATCATACCAACAGCGAGAGAGCAGTCCTGAACTACCAGCTACCTCATTGGAGACCCTGGGACTGTCTTTGTTCAGACTTTACTGGACATTATCTTGCACTGAATGTTTAGTTCAGCTGAATTTAGTTTAGAGATAAAGCGTTTAATGATTAGAGATATAGAGCGGAAACAGGCCCGTCAGCCCACCAAGTCCGCGCTGACCAGCAATCCGTGCACACACTAACGCTCTCCTACATACTGGGAACAATTTACAATTAAACAAAGCTAATTAACCTACAAACATGTACGTCTTTGGCGTGTGGAATGATACCGGAGATCCTAGAGAAAATCCACACAGGTCACGGGGAGAACGTACAAACAGTCAGCTCTAGTAGTCGGGATTCAACCTGGGTCTCTGGCGTTGTAAGGCAGCAACTCTACCGCTGCACCACCGAGCCACCGTGTTATTCATATTATTCCCTTTATCATGTATCTGTACACTGCGGATGGTTCGATTGTAATCATGTATTGTCATTCCGCTGACTGGTTAGCGCACAACAAAAGCTTTTCACTGTACCTGTACACGTGACAATAAACTAAACTCAAATAATCTCAAAATGTTTCTGATCAAGGAACAACCAAGTGTAATCTCTATTATTCACTTAGAAAGTAAGAGGATTTGCAATCAATGTTATTTGTATTTTGATTACATCGCATTTTGGAGAAAATTAAAATCTCTTTCAGTTTGTATAAATGTTTCATAAATTTGAAGTAAGCATGGGAGATTGTTAATAAAATGGGTTCCTTAAATACATAACAAATGTATTCTTGCATAAATCTGCCCAGGAATGCCTTTTTTGTGTGTGTGTGTTTCTTGTACCAATAGGAGAACTCTTACATCTCAATTCTGTTAGTTAATTGTTGACATACTGGAATTAAAAATGTCATATAGGGAAACTAAAGTGATTTGATTAAATCACCCAACCTTTAGTCACAAGATATTTCCTACTTGCTTTGATAGAAGGTGCTAAGTAAATCTTTCTATGGGAATGGTAAAACCTGCTGCGTTTCTTAGTAAGTAAAACCTCCACAGAGTTAATGTACATTAACTATTCCCTAATGGTTGCCTTTGCATCAAATTGTATTTACAGTACTAAATATCAATGTGCTATACAATCCATAAATGCCAAAAATCTGGGCTGCAAAGTAGAAAGCAATGAGGATCGGTGAAGTAATGAATAATAAATACTATAATGATAAATACAGTAATGTGCAGAATTAGATAGTATAGTCTATTCCAATTAACATTGGTTCATGAAAAAAGGCATTAAGAAATGAGCCAATGTTTTTAGCACTCAATTTAAAATACATCATATGAAAAAATATTTTCGTCCTTACCGTGAACTAACGTTACTTAAACTCCACAGAAGTGATTGTGAATAAGAAAAATGAACTACATGAAGAACTGCTCTAATGTAGAATGTTTTTAAAAGGCGAGAAGACATGTTAACAATGTTTTGAAACAGATAATGGTTAACATTGCAACAGACCTGGTACTTTCTCATTGATCTAAATCTCACCTTTTCATCCCATCTCACCTCTTTGCAGACTAGTTTTGAGTCTTTCCAGAGTACCTCCGGAGCTTCTCCATGCTATTCTCCTGAATTGTTCAGTAAGAAAAACGTTGGTCAGAATGGACTTCACTTTATGCCATCGATAGACTCACATAGAGTCATTTAGCATGGAGACAGACCCTTTGGCCCAACTTGCCCATGCCTTCCAAGATGCCCCATCTTTCCGCAGTTGGCACATATTCCTCTAAACCTTTCCTATCCATGCACCCGTGTAAATGACTTTTAAATGTTGCTTTAGTACCTGCCCCAACGACATCCACTGGCAACTCGTTCTATATACCCACCACCATCTGCATTAAAACGTTACTCATTGGGTTCCTATTACATCTTTCTCCTCTCACCTTAAAGCTTTAATACCTGCCCCAACAACCTCCTCTGGTTCTTGATTCCCCTACGCTGGGTAAAAGAATTTGTGCAATTACCTATCCATTCCCCTCATAATTTTATACATCGTTCTAAGATCACCCCTCAGCCTCCTACATTCCAAGGAATAAAGTTCTAGCTTGCCCAACCTTTCCCTGTAGCTCAGGCCTTAAGTACTGGCAACATCCTTGTAAATCTCCTCCTCACTCTGTCCAGTTTAACAGCATCCTTCCAATAACAGGGTGACTGAAAATAACTTCATTTATTGTTTGGAATTTGACACAATGAACAATGCACCTTTTGCACAATGAACAAAGTTATTCGATCAATGTTAGTCAATATTTTAACTTAGTTTTGAAAACTTTATTTAAGTCACCTTAAACGCTTTTACCCTTCTGAAAAATAGAAAAATCTTCCTGATTACTTCTCCATATCTAGGCTTGATACTGTTTTCCCCTCTGTGCCTTCCTGAGGTAATAATACAGAGCAGACAATGCAACTTACTGGTGTAAAAGAATATGAGGGATCAACAGTTGGGAATATTATTTTCACAGTTGATAGCTGTAATAAAGTGCGATTGCCTTGAGCATGCACATTGTCGGCACTGTGGTTTAATTCACAAACCTGGAACTTGCCTCGTGGACATGAGGTAAAATGCAGGGTTAGCATGTTCAGGTGACATTTTTTTGTTGCTATTTTATTGAAGACTTGTACAGGACTCTGCTCAATTAACTGAATGTAATTTTAAATTAACACCCTTGCACCCCTTGGAATAATTTCAAGACCTCTATGTTTTCTTGATTAAATCCTAAACTAAATTCCAAATTTAGATATAACTGACAGCAATACAGGAGAAACTAATATTCCGATCGTGTCTCAGCTCTAACCAGATGAAATGCGTTACTTGGGCAATGCTGACCCACCTGAAAATCAGTCCCTTAGTCTTGAACATTTCTGTGGTTAAGCAATTAATGAGTTCTAAAAAGGCACACAGTACTCAAAAGGGTAATATGCTCATTGTTTTTGTGATGTGAAACATTCTTCTATTTTCTACATTAACTACCTTTGTGATCTCTTTAAGCATAGAGTTATACATTCACAGAGCATAACTGTGAATGTATAACTATGAATGTTCGGCCTAACTCGTTCATGCCAACCAAGACGCCCTTATGCCTGTGTCTGGCCAATAACCCACTAAACGTTTCCTTTCCATGTACCTATTCAGATTGTCTTGTTGTTCTAGTACCTGGCTCATTCCATACATCCACCGCCCTTTAAGTGAAAAGGTTGCCCTTCAGGTTCCTATAATATCTTGCCCCTCTCACTTTGAACCTATGTTCTCTGGTGTTTGATTTCACTACCTCAGGTAAAATACACTGTGCATTCAGCCCATCTATTCCCCTCATGCTCTTACACATCTCTATAAGATCACCCCTCAGCCTCCTTCACTCCAAGGAATAAAGTCCTCATCAGCCCAACATCTCTCTATAGCGAGCTCAGCCCCTCGAATTCTAGCAATCAAAACCAACTAGTGATTGCAATTGCCAAACAAGGGGCACAGACTAAATCAAGAGAGGCAACAGTCTGAAGAAGGGTCCCAATCCAAAATGTCACCAATCCATTCCCTCCCCAGATGCTGCCTGATCCTGGTGACACCCAGATGCTGTCTCCAGCATCTGCAGTTCCTTTTGACAATATTATGACTAAAGTTTTGACATTTGCAGAATCCACAGTATTATTTCTGAGTGGCCTAATTCTCCTAAATAAAAATGCTGGATTCAACTTAGGATAAAAGGATAGTATGTTTACTCACGTGTCACTTAGACTCCTTGCATTAATTGAGATTAAATAGGTTAATTGATTCATTTTCTCTCTCTGTCTCTCTGTGGAGAGGATGTTTCCACTTGTGGGAGAGTCTAGGATGAGAAGTCATAGCCTCAGAATTAAAGGACATTCCTTTAAGAGGAGATGAGTAGGAATTTCATTAGTCAGAAGGTGGTGAATCTGTGGAATTATTTGCCACAGAGGGCTGTGGAGGCCAAGTGAATGGATGTTTTAAGGCAGAGACCAATTCTTGATTCTTGTCAGGGGTTATGAAGAGAAGGCAGAAGAATGGGGTTCAGAAGGAGAGATAGATCAGCCATTATTGAATGGCGGAGTAGATTTGATAGCCCGAATGGCCTAATTCTACCCCTATCACATGACCTCTGGGCACTATTCCAACAATCTGCATTTCAGGTGCTCAGCCTAATTTCTGTTAAGAAACTGGGAACAGAAATTTCAGTACGAGTCTCCACTGCAGTATATGGAAATGTCATATTAATAATGTGGGAATACTTATCTTAATAAGTTTACAACAGGTGCACCTTTTATCATTTTGGAAGTTACTGCCACAAACTACTAAATCTGAAAACTATTTCCACAGCCATTACTGCAAAACATCACCTGAATGTGTGTGAAACCATTTAAAAATAAAAAGATCAAAGGGACGACATAATTATGGCAAATAATGTTTTAGTTTAATGCTAATTACTCAATAAAATGACTGAAATGATTAAGGCAACAGGTTTCAGCAACATATTTACATACATAACTGTGTCAATTATTTAGAGACATGCCTATCATGTATAAAATATTAAATTCATTGTTTGAATTGCATTGGTCAACTTACGATATTTGGTAAGGCACTGACAACAAATGTTTTGCAGTAAGCTATTGATCCAGTAGGAGTATATGGACCATGCAACATTCCAACAATATCAATGCTGTATCTTGGAACTATCTGCATACAGATTTTGAAATAGATTTGCCATTTATTTATTATGCTCCATCAGTTACCAGTTTTACAAAGGAGACAATTGGATTGTGCTGGAAATGTGAGATGGCATTACATAAAACCCAATACCTGTACCAGTCACCCTAATGTGATCAATACCTCCCCATAATTACTCGAGGTCCAACACCATCAACTGTTCTGTTTAATGCAATAATTCTATTTACCATGAGCAATTTGGGGAGTTGCTAGAACTATTTGTGACCATTTTTCACTGACTGAAGCCAGGCCCACATCTCCCGTAATTTACACATTTACCAGTAATTAAACAGGAAAGTCAGCCCATAGTTTCTGAAAACTATAGTTTAGAAGGATGAGGGGGGATCGTATAGAAACATATAAAATTATAAAAGGACTGGACAAGCTAGATGCAGGAAAAATGTTCCCAATGTTTGGAATCAGGGGCAACAGTCTTAGAATAAAGGGGAGGTAATTTAAGACTGAGGTGAGAAAAAACCATTTCACCCAGAGAGGTGTGAATTTATGGAATTCCCTGCCACAGAGGGCAGTGGAGGCCAAATCACTGGATGGATTTAACAGCGAGTTAGAGAGAGCTCTAGGGGCTAGTGGAGTCAAGGGATAAGAGTAGAAGGCAGGCACGGGTTATAGATAGGGGACGATCAACCATGATCACAATGAATGGCAGTGCTGGCTCGAAGGGCCGAATGGCCTCCTCCTGCACCTATTTTCTATGTTTCTATGTTTCTATAAAATTGGAATAGGTCATCTCAAAGCAGAAAGGAGATGAGGTACCCAATTTGGGGATGCAACATTGTTTATAACATCAGCATTTGTTTATAATAGTTATGTGTGATGAGATCCAGTGAAAAGCTATGTTGCACGCTATGCAGTCAAATCATACTGTACAAGAGTGTAATCAAACCATACAGGTGGTGCAAAGGGAAAAATGCCAGTGTACAGAATATAATGTTATAATATTATACTGTTACAGTTATAGGGAAAGTGCAGGTAAAAAAAGTGCAAAATCGAGTAAGTTGAAAGATTAGCACTATAACCTAACTTATGAGGACAGTTCATTCGTCTGATAACAGCAGGGAAGAAGCTGTTCCTGAATCTGATAGTTTTTGGCTTTTGTATATTCTACCTGATAGGAAAGAGAATTGGAGGGAATGATCAAGTGAAATTGGTTTGATTATGTTGGCTGCGATGCAACCTAATAGAATCCTTTCTACAGTCCATAAGTAGAAGTTGGTGAGAGTCATTGGAGACATTCCAAACTTCCTTTGTCTTACAGAACATAGTACAGTGCCGCACTGCAACAGGCCAACATGAACTCTTAACTGCCTGTATATAATCTATATACCTCGATTTCCTGCATATCCATATCCTTATACAAAGGTTTCTTAAATGCCACTATCTTATCTGCCTCCACCACCAATCCCGGCAGCACATTCCAGGCACTCACCACCATCTGTGTACAAAAACTTTCCCCACACATCTTTAAATGTTGCCACTTTTACCTTAAGCTATGCCCTCCAGTATTTGAATTTCCCTTCTGGGAAAAATATTGTGACTGTCTACCCTATCCAGGCCTCTCAACATTTTAGATGCTCCTATCAGGTCTCCATTCAATAGCATACCAGAGAAAAAAATCCACATCTGTCCAACCCCTCCTTGAGCTAATTCCCCCTAATTCAGCCATCATTCTGGTGAACTTCTTCTGCACACTTTCCAAAGCCATCACATCATTCCTGCGAATGGAACTGTTCGCTATACGACAAATCTGACGAAGTAGAGGCATTAGTCTGCTTTCCTGGCCTTGGCTTCAATGTGGTTGGTCTAGGACAAATTGTGGTGATAGTTACACTTCTGAACTGAAAACTCTCAACCATCTCCACTTTGGCACCAATGATGCTGACTCGGGCGTGTAGGCCACCTCTTTTCCTAAAGTGAATAACTTGCGCCTTCATCTTGCTGATTTTGAGGGAGAGGTTGTTGCCTTGATACTATGTTCCTCAGCTCCTTATCTCACTCCTTTTCTCTGTCATATCATTTTTTTGAGATCAGGCCCACTACAATGGTGTCTTGCAGACTTGTAAATGGATTTTACATTAGAATTTGTCTGCTCAGTCGTACGTGTTTAGGGAGTATAGCAGGTATCCTAGTGGGGCATCAGTGTCAAGAAGTATTGTGGAGGACGTTTTGACACCTATCATCGCTTGGTTGGGATTATGGTGCTGAAGCCAAACCTATGCGTATATCAAGGCTGTCTGGGAGGCTGGAGTTAATTTGCGCCATGACTATCTTCTCGCACCTCATAAAGGTAAATGTCAGTGCTGCTGGCCATTATTAAGGAATTGCTTTTCTTTGGGATGATGGCAGTCTTATTAATTAGGTGGGGTCCTCAGAATAGATTATTGAGAGGTTAAAGATGTCCCCGAATCCACCTGCCAGCTGGTCTGGTCTGAGCAGATCTTGAGGATATGTTGTGGACTCTAGGCTTGTTGCTTTCTGTGGCATCACTCTCAGTAAGGTTGATAATGATATCTACAACAGTGATTTTGGGTGCAGGTGCAGCCGAGACCATCAAGTCCAATGATGTTGCTCCATGGATCTTCTGTTCAAAGTGCGCATAGAACTCGTACAGATGGAACTCGTTGGTGCCAATGACACTGCCTAATTTCATTTTGTAGCCCGATTATCATGCAAGCCTTACCACTATCAACGGGTGTCTTTGTGATTACCCCAAGGTTCTAGCTTGGTCTAGAATTCTCTCTTGGCATCCTTGATGGATTTGTGAAGGTATATCACAGTACATCTTCGTTGAAGAGATGGAGGGGAGTTGAAGAGTGGAGATGGAGAGCCTCTTGGTCCAATAGATCAGGGAATATACTGCGATCATATAGGTGTTTTGTGAGGCTTTCCTTTATTGTGGGCAGTGGTCGCTATCCCTTAAGAAGGATACACCAGCATTGGAGGTAATGCAACCTCTTCCCTTCCTTCCATTCTTGATTAGTACAGGTGTCAGAGGTTATGGGAAGAAGGCAGGAGAATGGGGTTAGGAGTGAAAGATCAATCAGACATGATTGAATGGCAGAGTAGACTTGATGGGCTAAATTGCCTAATTCTACTCCTATTCCTTATGACTATTCAGGAACCCAAGCAGTTCTTCCACTTGAAGCAGCATTCGCTTGATTTTTTTTCAATTTCGTGATTTGCGTTCATTACTCATGCATGGTCTTTACCAACATAGAGAAACTAAGGCACTCTGGGTTATCGCATTTGCACAAGGGTGAACTTGAGCTTCCAACGCCCTGGTGCTTTAATTGTCTGTCACAAAATAGTGCAGTTTGGTAAGTTAATTGACCATTGGAGATTGCTCATAATATGCGAAAGAGTGATGGAATTTGGGGGAAGATGGGTGAGGGGCAGTCAATGGAAATGTCGAGATAATAAAATTGAATTTATGTCAGATTAGTGAACATGAGTGTTTGATAGTTGGCAAGTACTTGGTTGACTTAATCTCTATGATTCTATGATTATAAGTTCAAAGAACAAACCACATCTTTCATCATTTATCATATTAATCCATGAAGACTTCATATTGAACTGTACATTTTCAGGAAATCTCTCTTTTTTTCTCTCCATAGATGTAGCTGCTTTAATTTGTTTTAATTTTCAATTTTAATTTGCACTTCATGGCATTTTTAAAAGCAATTGTAATGTGAACGTTTGGTCTCCACCCTGTCATCTTCTGTTCAATCAAATAAAATCATAAAATGCTGGAAATACTAAGCAATTCAGACTGCACTGTGGGAAGAGAACATTTGAGATCAAAGCCTTTTTTAGTTTGAGTACAGGCAAGCCCCACAAAAAGAGAACCAAATATTAGAGCCAAACCTAGGTCACATAGGCTGCAAGACAATAGCTCTACCTGTGTAGTTTAGTTTACTTTATAGATACCGTATGCAAACAGGCCCTTCAGCACATTCGGTCTACATTTGAAGCCAATTAACCAACAAACCTGCACATCTTTGGAATATGGGAGAAAACCCATGTGGTAACAGGGAGAACGTACAACCTCCGTAGAGACCGCACACTCTGTCCGTACCGATTGAAAGTCCATTCAGACTGCACACTTTATCAGGATCGAATTTGGGTCTCTGGCGCTGCAAGGCAATAACTCTACTGCTGCACCACTGTGCCGCCATTAGCTGTATCACTATTCCACGCCTTAAACCTTGACTACGTTTCTCCTCCCATAGACCTGCTGAATGTTTGTATTTTAGATTTTCAGCATCAGCAATTTTTTTTTATCCTTTCATTTTTTCTACCCTTTTACACCATGGCAAACTTAAAATACCTTTGTCTTCTCACTATTTCAGTTCTGATTTACGATACTTGACCTGAAACATCAAATTTGTTTCTTCTCTCACCGATCTACCTGACCAATGGTTACTTCCAAGATCTTTCGTTTTGTTTCAGGTTTCCAGCGTCTGCTGTATTTTGCTTAAAACTGCCTGGATTGTCATCGGTTTAAGCAACAGTAGCATAGATTAAATATGGTCTTGGTGTTTACTGGTGTATTTTCTTTTAACATTGCAAATATTGCTGAGAAACCAGTGATGACAGCATCATTAAGCATTAACAATTAGCATATACTTTTTTCAGGTCAACTTATTTAGACCAAAAATAGGGAGAGTCTAGGACTAGAGGAAAAGCATCAGAATTAAAGGACGTTCCTTTAGGAAGGAGATGAGGAGGGATTTCTTTAGTCAGAGGGTGGTGAATTGTGGAATTCTTTGCCACAGGTGGCCGTGGAGGCCAAGTCAATTGATATTTTAAGGCAGAGATAAATAGATTCTTGATTAGTATGGGTGTCAGGGGCTAGACAATAGACAATAGGTGCATGAGTAGGCCTTTCGCCCCTTTGAGCCAGCACCGCCATTCAATATGATCATGGCTGATCATGCATGGGTTATGGGGGAGAAGGCAGGAGAATGAGTTAGAAGGGAGATTGATCAGCCATTATTGAATGGTGGAGTAGACTGGGTGGGTCGAATGGCCTGATTCTGTTCCTATCATTTCTGAACTTATGACAAGACTTATAAATGATTTCGATATTCCAAGGAAAGAATTATTTATTGATTGTAATTCATAATAATGTGGAAATCTGGAAATATTTTCTACATAATGGCATATTTCAACACATGGTAAACAAAAAACAATTAAGCAAATGCTCCAGATGTATTGAATTCCGTGCAGTACAATCTTGAATTAAAGTCATAACCTCCCCAATTTACAGTTCAACAAAAGCTCTTGTGTGATCCCAATTTAAACTAATTAACTACACAACTACAACTGTGAAAAACACAATAATTTTAGTAATTGTAACAATGGGAGGTTGAGTGGCTCGGATTAATACTGCCCTTTTAACCCTGGAAACTGCTTGGAATCCTGCCCGGAATGATTGGTTAAGCCTCCCCTCTCTCTCTGGCCTTTAGATTAAATCGGAATGAAGCAGGCTTGGTGTTGTAAACCCAGCTCAGCCCTTGATATACATGGGTCAATATCATAATGTTTCCTGCAGTCCAGGCACACACGTCAAAATGACATATGACAGATGATGCAGTAACACATGTACAATAAAGGACACACTTCTATGGTTTAATTTAGATTTGTTGTAGAAGTGGAGCAGTGATATTTTCTCTCTACTGAGGATGTACTTGATATGAGCTGTAGGTGCCTGTTTCATCCATTTTGAGCATAAGATAATAGATTAATAGTTTATAGTAGATAGAATGATGGATAATAGTAGAACATAGTACAGCAAAATAACAGGCCCTTTGGCCCACAATCTTTGTCCCTAATGTATTACAAAAACCATCTCTCATCTACTTGAACATAATCCATATCCCTCCATTCCTTCCATTTCCATATGTTATCCAAAAGTCTCTTAAATGCCACAATCATATCTGCCTCAACCACCATTCCCAGCAGCAGGTTCCAGGCATTTATCAACTTCTGTGTAAAAGCCTTACCCTGCACATCTCCTTTCAACTTTGCCCCTCTCACCTTTTAGCTACACCCTCTAACTTGATTTGTCCATCCTGTGAAAAGGGTTCTGATTGTCTACCCTACCTATGTCCGTCATAATTCTATCAGGTCTTCACACAATCTTCTGCATTCCAGAGAAAATGATCTAATCTCTCTTTGTAGCTAATACCCCCTAACACAAGCATAATTCTGGTTAACCTCCTCTGCACTCTTTCCAAAGGCTCCACATCCTTTCTGTAATGGTGTGACCAAAACTGCACACAATATTCCTAATGCAACCTGACCAAACTCCTTTTAAGCTGCATCATGAGTTCTTGACACTCACTGTATACTGTATGCCCCGATCAACACCAACTCAATTTAAAAACACTCAGCAGGTCAAGTAGCGGATGTGGAAAGAGAAACAGAGTTAATGTTTTGGATCATAGATCTTTGGTCAGAACTGGGTAAGAGAAACAAAAAGTTGTTTTAAGTTTCAGAGAAGATGACAGAAGGAATGATTACAACAAAGGGAAGGTAGATAAAAATGCTGGAGTAACTCAGCAGGTGAGGCAGCATCTATGAAGGAATAGGTGAAGTTTTGGGTGGAGACCCTTCTTCAGAATGTGGGAGTGGTGGGGGTGGGAACAAAGGGAATATCTGAGGTGTGAGATCAGATTAGATGGGTTAATGCACAATTAGAAGGTGTTTATTTGTTTAATCTTAATTTGTTTATGTGTTGCCAATTTGCAAGGCAGGCTGTACTAATGGAGGGAAAAAAATTGTGCCAAGTCATATTTTCTAATACAGGCAAATTATCCCTCTGATCTCTTTCTATCCATACTGTATATCCATCCAAAAGTCTTTTGAAAGTCATAATTGTATTCATTTCTATAGCTTCAAGGATGGAATGCGGACGACCCTCTGAGTGAAAGTCCCAAGAGTGCCTAATTATTGTAGTCTTGTCTCACAACTTGGTATTGTGCCTTATCACAACAGGTGCATCGATTTGCTCAAAAACCACCATTAAGATATGGAATTCTATTTAACAGAAAATGCAAATGAACTGATACCAATAAAGTGAACCCAGCCCATTTAAATAAACTGATCGGGCAAGCTGCACTTTTTTCTGGCTGGCAAAGCTTTTACAACTTATTTGTGGGCCTTACTTCACTGCTAATCTGCACACAGGGAGCATATTTACTGGCCAATCTACCTTCCAACCCACACGTCACTGGGCCATGGAGGAAAACCACAGAGTCACATGGAGAATGTGAAAACTCTGAACTCTCTAACAGAGATGACCAGTTGTCAGGATTGAACAGTTTGCTGGAGCTGTAAACTGTAATGCTCTTGTGCTACCTCACCAAAGCAATTTAAGAGATTGATGCATGGAAGGATGTGTATCCATGCAGGAGTCCACTAATAGGGATCAATCTTGTACTTTGCTCATAGCTAGGATTTTCCACTTTATGAAGCTCACTGCATGTAGCAATCAAGTTAGATTTTAGAAAGCAATAGGCTTCCACTTGCTGAGTGGTCTACATTTTGCCATTATATAAGGGTACATTCATCTTTTTTTCTACAGTTTTGAAAGCATTCCTTGTTGTAAACTTCAGCATTTCAAATACTAACAACATGGGAGTTGATTTTTTTGGTTGAAGGTAATTTTTTTTTCAATTTTTTTGATCATTGGTTGACATTCTGTGATAATTATAAGTCAGAGTCTTCAGGGTTTTCATTAAGCCTGCAACCAGTGAATGGAACACAAAAGTAGAACACCAGAATGAAAAAAAAATCCATTCCGGATGCAATTAGCCATTCGCCACTTCCATTTATACAAGGATGTAACGTCCTGATTGTGTGCTTTTGTTTGCTTATCAGGGAGCAAGATGACAGGAATTCTAAAATGTCATAATCAGTTCACTAAATTAAAATGCCATGACAAAAGGATAAAGCATTTAAGATTTCCACATTTTCCTCCTGCTAATAATTAAGTAATTATTAATTGCATGAAAGATCCCACTGATGGCAGAATTACCTAAATTGACTGTCGAACATGCTCTGCAAGCAAAACATTTCAATCAAACAGTTCTGATGGTCGCTCACTGACCTGAAAGTCTGGTGCTATTTTTGTCTCTGAAAGTGCTCTGGCCAAGGGGAAAAAATGGCAATAGCTAAAGAGCTTTCATTGTTGAAATACCCTTGTGCTCTGTAGCAGTGGGTCAACCCAACAAATAGAGTGGGATTTGAGAATCAGTTATTCTATAATAATTCGAGGCGTACCATGGCCCTATCCCCGAACTCTACCTCTGCTACATTGATTACTGCATTGGTGCTATCTCCTGCACCCACACACAACTCACTGACCATCCATTTCACCACTAACTTCCATCCGGCACTCAAATACACCTGGACCATTTCCGACATCTCCCTACTGTTTCTAGACCTCACTATCTCCATCGCAATTGACACACTACTGACCGACATTTACTATAAATCCACTGACTCCCATGACTATCTGCACTACACTTCTTCCCATCCTGCTTCCTGTAAGAACTCCATCCCCTACTCCCAATTCCTCCATCTACACCGCATCTGCACCCAAGATGAGGTGTTTCAAACCAGGGCATTGGAGATAACTGCATTCTTTAGGGAACGGGGGTTCCCCTCTTCTACTATAGATTAGGCTCTCACCAGAGTCTCTTCTATACCCCGTAACTGCTCTCACTCCCCATCCCCCCCACTCGTAACAAGGGCAGTCCCCCTTGCCCTCACCTTCCACCCGTCACATACAACAAATAATCCTCTGACATTTTCACCACCTCCACGGGATCCCACCACTGGCCACATATTCCCATCTCCTCCCCTTTCGGCTTTCCACAGAGACCGCTCCCTCCATAACTCACTGGTCAATTTTTCCCTTGCCACCCAAACCACCCCCTCTCCTGGCACTTCCCTTGCAACAGCATGAAATGCTACACTTGTCACTTTACCTCCCCCCTTGACTCCATCCAAGGACCCAAGCAGACTTTCCAGGTGTGGCAGAGGTTCACCTGCACCTCCTCCAACCTCATCTATTGCATCTGCTGCTCTCGGTGTCAGCTGCTCTACATCAATGTGACCAAGCGTAGGCTTGGCGATCACTTCGCCCAAGACCTCCGCTCAGTTCGCTATATCCAACTTGATCTCCCGGTGGCTCAGCACTTCAACTCCCCCTCCCATTCCGAATCTGACCTTTCTTTCCTGGGCCTCCTCCATGGCCGGAGTGAGGTCCACTGTAAATTAGAGGAGCAGCACCTCATATTTTGCTTGGGTAGTTTACACCTCAGCGGTATGAACATTGACTTCTCCAATTTTAGGTAGTCCGTGTTGTCTCCTTCTTTCCCCTCCCCTTCCCAGCTCTCCCACAGCCCAGTATCTCCACCTCTTCCTTTCTTCTTCCCTCCCCCCCCCCCCCCCACATCAATCTGAAGAAAGGTCTTGACCCGAATGTCGCCTATTATATTAACTAATCAGAATATGGGTGGTCTATGTATTCTTGGGAATACAAAGCTTAGACTGGTGCTATATACCGCCATGACAATCACTTTCTGTTTCCTGATCATTGGCTCTAACTTTTTAACTCGCCAAGTTAAATCACCTATGCACTAGAAATCCATTAACAGTATGTTTAGGTTTGAAAGCCTCAAAGATTAAAGAGTTTCACCTCCTGGCTCAGTATTATACAAATTTATAATGGCTTTGTACAAATCGTGAACATAACTGTCAGAAGCTATTAAATACTCAAAGCATTTTAAATGTGATGTAGCATTTTAGCAATGCGTGGTGGTTTGTAATCAATGTTAGGAAAAGCTTGGCAGAAATATTCAGGACTAAGTTGTCATTAGAAATTGAAACCAAAATGGGTGTGTGGGATATTATCTGTTTGAAACCCAGTCTCTCAGTTGCACGGACCCAAGCTATATATACTTGAAGCTTAACAGATGTACTAATGTCCATAATATGCAAGAGTAAATGTTAGACTTTCACACCTGGTGAGTAATCGGTTGGTTACTCATTTTGGAACCTGTATGGTGCTCAGTTCAATGAAATTAATGGCATGATAAATCAGTCATATTGTCAGTGGATGGGTGATGCACACCACTGATTATTCTGCAGCCAGTGACAACAAAACTACAGTCTTGAGTATTGCACTGTGACAGTTCATGCTACATAATGGATATGTGGCTGAACTGATAACTCATAGGCTATGCACTAATGATCAGTAGAGTTGAGTTCAAATCCCATTCACAGCAAATTGGAAATTTAAATTCAATTAATTAAATAAATTTGTAATAAAAAGCTCACATCGGTAACAAAAACCATGAAACCACTGGATTGTCATAAAAATTCATTTGGTTCACTAATGTGTTTTGGGAAAGGAAATCAGCCATCCTCTCCTCATCTAACCAACCTGTGACTCCAGATCCATAGTTATGTTAATAGTTCTCTAAAATGGGCTGGCATGATATTCATAACAGTTTTTATTTGGTTGAGCAAAAAGAGTTGTGAATACCCAATTATTGTCTGGATATTGCCACAGAAAAGACAGTGAAATGTTCAGTATTCATCATGTTTACATACCGTGAGCCAGAACATTATAAGTTCCGTATAAGCACCTGTCGAAATTCAAAGTTGCTGTCAGCAATTCACTACTCCTGCATCGTAATCTAGGAATTAGGTAATGGAGGGAGAATGCAAGAGTGTTTGCAAATAAATGCAGCCAGCAGCACAGTGCGCAGAGGTAGTTACTGTCCAACAGCACCAGAGACCCAGGTTTGATCCTGACTATGGATGCTGTCTGTATGAAGTCTGTACGTTCTCCCCGTGGCCTGCGTGGGTTTTCTTCGGTTTCCTCCCGCACTCAAAAGACATTTAGGTTGCAGGTTAAATGGCTTGGCATAAAAATAAATTCTCCCTAGTGTGTGTAGGATAGCGTTACTGTGTGGGGGTCACTGGTCGGCATGGACTCGGTGGCCCAAAGGGCCTGTTTGCTCTGTGTCTCTAAACAAAACTAAGTGCTGCACGACCAAACCGGAAGCAGGGGCTGCGCGGAGGTCGAGAGATCCCCGCACAGGGCCGGTCCCACCAGCATGCGCCTGCATGTGGCGAGCATGACCAAATCGGAAGCGGGGGCCGCACGGAGGTTGAGTGAGTGACGTGAAGTTCAAGCGAAGTCCGCGGGAAGTTCGCGCGTGACGTACGGCGTCGAGACGGCTGTGGGCCGTTCCCGTGCGGAATTTTTGAACACAGTCAGTTTTTCAGAGCCCCGCGCGATGTCGGGACCAGCTACGCACAACTCCATACGACTCCGCCGATCGAAGTGGGAAGGGCCCCGCGAGGCCCTACGGCTCAAGCGACCACGTTAGGTTGCGCTCACCGCATGGAGTTGCATGCTCGTGAGACAGGCCTTTTATGCTACAGAACAAGCCATGCCTCCAGCCAAACTGTCCCTACATCACAAGCCATCCAAGTGACAATGGGAATAAAGCAGAACCAGATCAATGTGGCTCATACCATCATCTCAATCATCAGCATATGTTGTCATCAGCTATGCCATCAGATTCTAACATTCTCCCAGTGGCATTTACCATCACTGAATTGCCTGCCACCAGCATCTTGAGTGAGGATGAGAGAGAGAGGGGGAGTTCGCCATCGAATAGAAACTTAATTGGGCTTGTTGTGGCCATGTGATCAGATCAACGTCAGAGTAAATCCAAACCTTTTCCACAATTTACAAAACAGGTTAAGCTTCTGATGGAATAATCTCCATTTACCAGGGCAAGAGCTGCACCTAAAGCCCTAAACAGCATCCACAATAAAGCAACCTGCCAAATTAGTAGCCTACCTACCACCCTTCAACACTTGTACATTGTGGCTGCACTGTAACTAATGTCCTCCACAGCATCTTCGAAGGTAGCTCTTCTACCTTGATGATAAAGTGCATCGTGTATGCAATCCCCGTTTCTTCTTGCTAGGCAAATAGTGTAGAATCCATTCAGCATTGAAGAGGTACCTTTACCTCACAGAAAACAATGCCAATTTCCCAAGAGTAATTAGGAATGCACAACAAAATTAGATACCACAGCCCATGAATGAATAAATTGAGGGATGGGAACCAACCCTTCATCAGCCCCATTCCTTATGGCCTTTCGCTAAAATGTAATTACTTGCTATGCTCTGTTATTGTGCTCTTTGACTTTAATGGATGACACAATCATTAAAAATGGTCTCATATCATGGATAAAGATTGAATCCCATGCCTTGCTGAAGCTTTTTTCATTGCCTCCAATTAGCGCAGTAATTTAAACTTATTGGAAAATTACATTAAATTGCGTGAACTACAAGCATTAAAAAGAAATACTGCAAACCGTGGCATTGAAAGCCATCAGTAATGCTGAATCACCGTCATTTCATAGTGTGGATAAAAAATGAAGATTGAACATTAACTGGCGTGTGCACAATTAGTGGAATAACTTTAATGACACAGCAATGGACTGATGGAATGTTGATAGAGGTCATGCATGTTAAAAAAATTCAAATGAAGTACAAGGGATTGAAATGTATGCCTAATCTTACTTGTCCATATAGCCTCGTTACATGCCTCTCAAAATCTGTGCTCGGACAATTGGCTTCACACAAAGGCCACTGATCATCCTAATCCACACCCAAACTCAGTTGCACTCTATGATACCCATTTAAATGGAAAACCTATTCAGTGACCAATTCATAAAAGTTATTTCCTTTGATAGTGCAGTACACAGTAAATCTTCACAATAACAGATTCCTACATAGACACAAAATGGGGGAGGGATGGAGAGAGAGGGAATGCAGGGGTTACTTGATGTTACTTACCCTCCCCCACCCGCTTTTCATTTTCACCAAGGCCACAGCTAACAATGGCCTGTTTCCTTTCTCATTGTTACTTTTTTGCACAGCTTTCATTCATTTGTTCAACGTGCCATCGTCTATATCTCTCGTTTGCCTTTCCCCTAACTCTCAGTCTGAAGAAGGGTCTCAACCCAAAACATCACCCATTCCTTCTTGCCAGCGAAGCTGCCTGTCCCGCTGAGTATTCCTGCATATTGTGTGCATCTTCAGTTTAAACCAGCATCTGCAGTTCCTAACTGATCAGTACATAACAGATTTTGGTTATAGCGGACCGAGGCTCTCATTGCACACGAGTGCAATGTGTTTCTGGTTGTTGGAGCAGATAGAGGGAGCAGCATGAAGGTGGCATGAGTACCCATCCCTGGTATGCCACATGTGGGGCTGGGGTCTCTGCGGCTCCCCAGCCTGTGAATTTCCACTTGTTTAATCTCCCCCCAATGCCACGTTTCTTCCCTCCCGGGTTTGGGTTACATTTTACCCCCTCACTTGGTTATAGCAACTCCCCACCTGGACGTGCTTCATTATAGCAAGGGTTTACTGCACTCCAAAGATAGCCAGACAATTACATTTTAGAGTAAAAGGTATAACAAAGCACTTGTACTTGATTTAAACAGTATCAATTACATTGAAGGACTATCAGGAGCATAGATTTTGATAAGTACATTTTGTTCCATCCAAAGCCAGTTAAATAATTAGTTGTCCTGCTCAAGCAACTAAAACAAATGAAATAAAGCTCAAGATCAACAAACAAATTAATTTCTGGCCAGCTCATAGTACTGTGCAACCAGAAAAATTCAAGACAGATACCAATAATGCACTAAGAATGAGTGTTGGTTTGGAAATTCTCTGCTAGAAAATACTGAAGACACCATTAACTGTGAATTAGTAAGAACAATGCACTCATGACAATTTAGTGTGCAAACTTGTTCCTTGTGAGGAAACACCATGGGTGCAATTCTGTGCAACATGTAAGTTGTGATGGATCTGTGCATGTGATGCACTAATCTTTCAAGGGGGTGGATGTTGCTGGTTTGGGAAATTAATGTGAAAGAAATATCCAAGCAGATAGTGTAGACGTGAGACTAGTGACTGCATGGTTTAACACCCCTGTCCTCTTTGAATTTCTCCACCATTGAGTTTTTTGTGTTTTGGACATAGGTTTGAGAGAGCATGAGTGTGAAAAATAAGAGGCATATTTCTACACCATCTGCAGTTTAAAATCAAAATAGAATATGTGCTGAGGTCGGGTGAGAGGAATTTCTAAAAGCCTTCAAGCAACATTCGATTGTATTGTACCAGCCTACAGGGTTTCAAAAGTGTGATTCTCTTCCTGCACAGCCATCAGCATCTTCCACTATAATCCTCTTCCTCTTTAAGAAGTACAAGCTAGCTTCAAGCTGGCAGGCTTGTTTCAACTGCCAATCACATACGTTATTAAAGTGTGGGAAGGAACTGCAGATGCTGGTTTAGACCAAAGATAGCCACAAGATGCTGGAGTAACTCAGCAGCATCTCTGGATAGAAGGAAAGGGTAACGTTTTGGATCGAGACCCTTCTTCAGTCTCGACCCCTAAACCTCGCTCATGTTATTCACCTCATGCCGGCGTCCAGCCAATCAATAGCATGAATAGCATTATGGAGATTGAATTATTCAAAATGAGTAGAGGGCACAAAGTTAGTAGGTTAACTCCATTGCAATCAGCAAGCTCATACATCACCACACATTGCAATCTGTTGCACCTATATTTAGAGCTATCAAGTTCAGCACCACTGTATCAACTATGGGATGTACCTGGTCTATCCCATTTCATTACATTACTATTCTTCATTTATATCCACAGTCAAAAAGGAATTGATTCGTGCTTTGTGATGATCAATCATTTGGTTTAAGAAGAGGTGAATCAACAACCTTTATTAGACCATAATGATGTTTGCAGATTGTGGTGCCAAATCATATAATGGTTCAGTGAGCTGCAGTATTCATTTCCCATTCAGACCCACAATATGGATCATGATACTTTGACTAGTTGGAAAATCTGACCCAATTTCCTTTCAGCACTCAGATACTCATTTATCACAATCGGCAAATCCAGTGTTGGCAGCTCGACAGATGTTGTTCTACATTTCTGTACCTTGAAAGGTGAAGATGCTGGGTTTCAATCAGGATACCTTGTGAAGCTTTAGATATAGTGCAGCTCACACATCTTTAACAGTTGTGATTCTTTTTTCAGCACCCGTTCATCACTGGGGGTATTGTATTTCTTGCTGCTCTGTAAAACTAAATTACGGGTGCTAAGCCGGTGAATCTGGTTAGTGTTTATTTCCAGAGTTTCACTTTCACTTAAAGACCAGTCCTCAATGTCAATCATCTGGTAAAACAGTCCCATTTGTGCATTACGTTGTTACTGTTAACAACTGAAATGTGCTCATTGTAGCAAACTCACAGCAGATATCAATGGTGAGTAACAATACAATATCATGAACCAGGTTTCATGGAATGTTTACTACTGAGTAGAAGGAAACCAGAGAATATTCAGCAGAAGGGGGCGCCATCCTGTATTGGTTGGGCTGCCCAGCCTGCAGCTGTTCGTTTTTTCACCTCTTTTTTTAATTTTTAGTGAGTTACAGTGTTTTGTTTTTCGAGCTCTAGTCTTTTCTATCTGGTGGGGGGGGGGGGGGCTGGGGGGGTGGAGGGGGAAACTACTTTTTAGGGTCCCTACCTGGTCGGAGAGGCGGCTTTGCTCCAGGCAGCACCTTCGACCTGTCCTCGCAGCCTACCAGCGGGCCTGGAGCGGCGTTTCCTGAGGGGACCGGCCAGAACCTCGGCTTCGGCGGCGGCACAGCGCTGGAGCGCTATCACGGAGCGGGCGATGGCTTGCCCAGGTCGCCACACTGGAATTCCGGAATGCTGAGTCTACCGATAAAAACATCGCGGAGCTGCGGGTCTGTGGAGCAGCCAGTTGTACTCTACATCGGGAGCCTGGGATCTCTCGCCAAGATCGCCAGTGGTGGAGCTCCATCCAGCGCGGCCTGTCGGCTTTGGAAGCCGCGGTCTCCGGTATGGAAGCGGCTGTTCCAGGTTTCGCATGGCGCTGTGAGGATTCTCCCAACGCTGGAGCACCATCATCCGAGTTTTATAATATCCATTTTTTATAAATTTCTTTATTATTGTTATGTTGTATTCTTTTTTTATGTGCTGCAATGGCAATACGCATTTCACTACACCAATTGGTGTATGTGACTAATAAAGAACCTTTGAACCTTTTGAACCTTTGAATGTTAGTCAAAAATATTTGAGATTCATCTTCAAATTACACGCATTCTGATTGATTGATTGATAGACATAACGCAGAAACAGGCCCTTCAGCCCACCGAGTCCATGCCACCCACCATACCCATCAATTTCCCGTTCACACTAGTTCTCCCCAGTATGTGGTGGTTTTCAGTCCGTGCCTTGGTTCTAATGAATGCTGTAATATAAAACGTACTATGTAGCACGGAGGTGCTTTTGAAAGTGCTCACGTGACGAAGGTGCAATTCTTGATCGGAGCCAATGTGCCGGGTGTGTGGAGGTGTTTAAGGGGCATGGTGGCTCTGCCTGAGGGGTTGCAGGCTCCTTCTGCTGGTATGTACGGGTGATTTTCTCTGGCCCCTGGCACACCGGAAGAGTGCACGGGGTTGGATTTGCTGGTGTCTGCGGGGCTGAAGGTGCATTCTACCTGGTGAGTACAGGTGGTTTTCCTGGGAGATCGTGTCGCAGGTGGGTGCAAGGGGCAGAATTTGCCTGCTCCACAAGTGCCTAATGCTGGGTTTACTTGCTAAGGTTCAGGTAAGTTTGCATTCGTGCTTCACCCTTGAGAAAGGCATTAAAGTTATAAAACTTGAGCAAAACATTAACCAGCAAATTCACTTTCCGTCCAAAACGTGATTTCTTTGCACTTGACATATGACCTCTTTATGGAATTTATGGAAATTATGGAAATTTTGTGTACAGTTTTTTGACGTTGACACATCAAAATATCTCGTTCAATAAAGGTGACCATTTTAATTTAGCACATCAATATATTTCTATTATATTGCTTTTCTAAAATAAATTAAACCACATTTGAAAATAAACCGATAGGCCTGAAATGGTGATATTTCCCCCCATCAATATGACTATTTCAACATGAGATGGATCATTATTGGTTCTGATCAAAAACGTTCCACTTGAAGTGAATGTTAATGTGCAACTGATCATAATCCTGAATTGGCGGTCAACTTTGAAGTATGGAATGTTGAACTAAGCGGAAAGGGTTTTGGACTTATTTCAGCCAGAAGATGCCAACACAAAGACAGATTCAGTATTTCCCACTCCTCCCTCAAGCTGGTTGTACTTTAATTAGATCACAGCTAATTTGCATCTCAGCTGCCTGGCTCCATCACTCACAGTAACTGACGAACGTATCGATCAATCTAAATTTTAAATTTTCAATCAATTTGAACTCAGCAGCATTTTTTTGGGAAGAGTGGTTCAGTTATTTCTGAAAAATTCTCTTTGACATCACATCACAGAAGCAGAACTTCATGTTTAAGGTTATGCTACTTTTAGTAGGTTCCCTCTACAGAGTTAATTGTTTACGTTTTTTAAATTTAGGTTATACACCTCAATTAGATTACTCCATGACTTTTTTTTATCACAGGAATATAAAACTAGTTCATGCAACATGAACTCAGTTTAAATCAGCCAGATATTATTCTGGTGATTCTGTACAGTCCCACTCAAAAACAATGGTAAAAAAATTGTAGTGGAATTTGATTTGATTGTATTTGTGCATAGTATTATCTGTTCTAATTGGATAGCATGCAAAACAAAGCTTTTCACTGTACCTCTGTACACATGGCAATAGTAAACTTAAACCTAAACATGGTGATGACTAGCCAAGAGATATGCAGAGAACTTATGACTTGGTGCAGTGCACATTGAAGCCTATTCTAGATGTATGCACCTGCACTCTGCATTGTAAATGCTGAAATTCTATTAGGGATAGATGTACATGAATCTGACATTTCCCTGTCCTTGATAAATCTACAGTTCCATAAGTTGCTGAGCTGAGGAGTTGGATACACATTGTGCCTGTGACTCTTCAGCTTTGTCTCCATTACTGGCATTTCAGGTTAGGCAAAAATGCTGGAGAAACTCAACAGGTGAGGCAGCATCTATGGAGCGATGGAAATAGGCGAAGGAGATTTAAATATGTTTTTAAAATGTTAAATTTATTCAAAACCACTGTTAATTGACAAGGCATTGTGAAATAATTGGGGTATGCAACTTAACCCTGGCAGGGTTTCTCAAAGAGAAGTCAGCGTAATCCAGAGATCATGCTCCCAATAGGAGAGAAAGGAAACTCATCCACACACATGAGCTCAAATCTTGGAGTGACACCGGGTAAAAAGGGTGGGTGTACCAGTCTCGGGAATTCAGATTGTCTCGCTGCAAATCCAGGGTCAGTTGGTGAACCGGGCCAGATAATAATTACAATTGGTCTGAATTGATATTTCCGTTTGCATGGGACAAGGCTGAAATTACAGTATAACAGCACCTTATGAGGCAGTGCAAAGTATATAAACTTTACTTTCATAGTTGAAAATGTCATATACCCTTAATAGACAACTTTCCCCTCTGACTTATGGTGCTGATCACACCTATTAACACAAGGTCAGAGATTCTGATACACAAATTAAGTTTATTTTCCAATTTGTCTATAGATTCAGCCACCCTATTCCTCTCCTAGAGTCTATTAAATAGAAACATAGAAAAATAGGTGCAGGAGTAGGCCATTCGGCCCTTCGAGCCTGCACCGCCATTCAATGTGATCATGGCTGATCATTCAACTCAGTATCCCGTACCTGCCTTCTCTCCATACCCCCTGATCCCTTTAGCCACAAGTGCCACATCTAACGCCCTCTTAAATATAGCCAATGAACTGGCCTCAACTACCTTCTGTGGCAGAGAATTCCAGAGACTCACCACTCTCTGTGTAAAGAATGTTTTCCTCATCTCGGTCCTAAAGGAATTCCCCCTTATCCTTAGACTGTGACCCCTTGTTCTGGACTCCCCCAACATTGGGAACAATCTTCCAGCATCTAGCTTGTCCAACCCCTTAAGAATGTTGTAAGTTTCTATAAGATCCCCCCTCAATCTTCTAAATTCCAGCGAGTACAAGCCGAGTCTATCCAATCTTTCCTCATATGAAAGTCCTGACATCCCAGGATCCCAGGATTACAATCTTACTTACTAATTGTCACACGTCCAATGTTGACATTTTAACCAACACACCCATATTCAACGTATTAATCCACAGCAAGATGCAGTGATCCTAGCAAAGCACACTGAGGAACCATAAGGTCTATTGTCTAGTTAAATAAATGCCGCAGCTCTACATTGAGCCAATGTTTAATCCATGCTATCATTAATCTCTTTTTCTAGGGACCACAATTTTGCTAACTAACCTTTCATGTAGGACTTAAATGCCTTCTGAAAATCTATATACATGACTAACACTTTCTGCATTGCCTTCATCAATCTTCTCTTATCTGATCAAAAATTCAATCAGTTTAATGAAAGACAATTTGTCTTGAATAGATCTGTGCTGGCTCTATTTACTCTTTTTCAAGCCATTATTCTTATTTTCCCTTATTGCTGTTTGTAAAACTTTCCCAATCACTAACAGGTCCATAGTGCCAACATTTGCATTAATCCTGCTTTTGAACATTTACCTTATTCCATCCCACAAGAATCTTCTCTGTATCTAGTTAGGATTGATCATGGCAACCCATCTTCATTTACCACCTTTCTTTCTTCAGCAAGCCAGGATACATCCCATCCAGACCTGGTGCTTTGTTTACCTCAAGCATTTTTCCAATACTTCGTTTCATTAGCTTCCCACATCAATTTCATCCCATTCGTTATCTCTACTTTGCACTCTAATGAGCTTTTGCCAGCCTTCCTCTTAATTCAAAATAGTCATTAAATATTCCACCAACCTTATGCACAGATTACTTTCTTCATCTCTGATTAGTTTCTCCTTTACTTATGCTACCCTATTCAGTTGTCTTTATAAGATTTTTTAAATTTCCCTTATAAGTGCTCGAGGAGCTCAGCGGATCAGGCAGCATCTGTGAATGGAATGGGCAGACATCATTTTGGGCCAGGACCTTTCTTCAGACTGATCATCTGAACTCCTGCAGCACTTTGTTTTTTGCTCAAGATTTCACCTTCTGAAGTTTCTTATAGTTTTGAATTTTAGTTGCCCAGTCTGAAGAAGGGTCCCGACCCAGAAGGTCGCCCATCCTTTTTCTCCAGAGATGCTGCCTAACTCGCTGAGTTACTCCAGCACATTGTGTCTATCTTCGGTATATACCAGCATCTGTAGTTCCTTTCTACATAATATATTCCATTCTATTCTCATCGTCTCCCTTTCTTTTGGTTGTGATCATGGAATTTAATTGTACCCTGATGTATAAGAGTGTAAACTCTTATAATCTTGTAATTAAACTCTTGTAATCTAATCTTTTCACCACCCCTCTCATTTTACTATTTCCATGCTTGTAAGCATTTTAATTATTCACCGGACATAACTTGTTTTTTAGAGATACAGCACAGAAGCAGGCCTTTCGGCCCACTGAATCTGCGCCAATCAGCGATCCCCGTACACTAACACTATCCTACACATTAGGAACAATTTACAATTCCTACCAAAGCCAATTAACCTACAAACCTGTATCTTTGGAACGTGGGAGGAAACCAGAGCACCCAGAGAAAACCTACGCGGCCACAGGGAGAACATGCAAACTCCGTATAGACAGCACCCATAGTCAGGATCGAACCCGTAGTCAGTCTCTGGCGGTGTGAGGCAGTAACTCTACTGCTGCACCACCATGCAGCCCACACATTGTTCAATCCTTTCTTTGTTTCATTACACTTTCTAACTCTCAAGGCATCCAGGGACCCCTGGTTTTGGTGCTGTTACTTTTTCCGCATGCATCCAAATGTAGCCTTTACAATTTTACCTGTCAATCGTGGCTTTCTCGTAACCTCGTCCTAATGCCCTGGAATTTTGCCACTCTACAGTTAAGTAATTCTACCTTAGATGTTGTTCCTTTCCTTCAGATTGCTCTTCTACTTTAATATAAATATTATCATCAATATCGGGCAATTCCACCGCACCTGCACTAATTCCTAGAACACCAATCACATTTTACCAATAAAATGACAATAGCTACCACCTTAAAGTTTAATTCATGGTTTGTTGAAAATGATGTACGTTTTATAAAACTTGCCAGCTCTTTCTTGTCAGATCATATTTATCCAAATGCTCAGTTAATATGTCTCCAATAACTAATTAAATAACTTAATCAAAATTGACAAAGACTAAAAGAGTAATAACTTCAATATATTTTGTTTTTGTTTTTCTCAAAACTAATAGCCTGTATTTCCTTAAAAATAATTCCATATGTAGTTGTCCCCAATTGATTGTAGAAATTAATTATTTTTGCACTCTGCCTCTCCCAGCTGATGTAAAAATAAAACCTACCTTGAAAATAATTTTGTTAGAAAGGAACTGCAGATGCTGGTTTAAACCGAAGATAGACACAAATTTTGTTTCAGCTGGCACTAACACAAGAAGGAAATTTGGGAAGAGACTCAGACAATCTAATACATATTTATCTGGAAGTGTATACCCAACACAAAATCTTATTCTTTAACACAAGCTGACAATTTACAACCTGGTCCAAGTGCCCAAAGCATTAGTTAGTGAAGTGGAATGTTATGGGGGGGAATCTTTTTTTTAGAGATACAGGCTCTTCGGCCCACTGAGTCCCCACCGACCAGCGATCCCCACATATTAACACTATCCTACATACACCAGGGACAATTTTACACTTATACCAAACCAATTAACCTACAAACCTAAGATAGACACGAAAAGCTGGAGTAACTCAGCAGGCCAGGCAGCACCTCTGGAGAGAAGGAATGGGTGACTTTCTTCAGAAGAACAGTCACAACCTGAAATGTCACCCTTTCCTCCTCTCCAGAGATGCTGCCTGGAGAGAAGAGTGTGAGTGTGAGTGTGAGTGTGAATGTGAGTGTGTGTGTGTTCCACTCCGACAGTGCGGATGTCGGTATTTCACGTGACTGAAAAATCGCCTAAGTGGGACAGGTCCATTACTGTTCCTTAACTTTACCTCACTTGTTTGTGGTGTCTGATCATCCTTCCTGAAATCCTATCATTATATTGCTGTTATTGTTTTGAATATTATAAATCCCCAGCAAGCTTTCTTTTATTCTTCTGCATTTTCTTATGTTCTGGAATACTTAGCGCCAATATATTTTCTCTGAAATGCCAGAAGCTGAGTGGAAACCTTATAGAACTATATAAAATGATGAGAGCCATCGAAAAGTAAACTATCCGAAGCAGGGTGGAAATGTCAAATACGAGAAGGCAAAGTTTAAAGGTGAGAGGGGCAAAGTTTAAAGGAGATGCACAGAGTTCCTTTGCCTGGAACACGCTGCCAGGAGTGGTGGTAGAAACAGATAAGATAGTGGCCTTTCAGAGGCTTTTAGATAGTCCATGAATAGACAGGGAATGGAGGGATATAGATGACATGCAGGCAGAGATTTGTTTAACATGGAGAGAAGGAATGGGTGATGTTTCAGGTCGAGACCCTTCTTCAGATCAGTCTACCTTCAGTTTAAACTAGCATCTGCAGTTCTTTCCTACAGAATTTTAGCTTAATTGTATTCGCTAAATTATCAACTGCATTATTTTAAAGAATAACTCTGCCCACCTGATCAAGTAACTCTTATAAACTTGCCAATTTCCCCCCCACCCCTTCACCTCACCAGCTTTCCTTTACCAGGTTCCTCACCTCTAGTCCATCAATCTGAAGAAGGGTTTCAGTTTGAAACATTGTCCATTTCCCTCCACAAATGCTGCCTGGCCTCCGGAATTCCTTCAGCACTTTGTATTTGTTCCAGATTTGAGCACTTCTGACTCTCGTTCTCCTCTTATAAACATATTATGTAGAGAAGCGTGTGTGTGTCAAATAGTGCTGAGAATATGACAATTGGTCCCGGAGGGCAAAAATCTAAAATTACATTCTAAACGTTGTTGTTTAGCCGTAAAGAAAACTCACTGGGGAACTATGTCACATTATAAATACAAGGCCTGTTTCCAAATGGTCGCTGCCAAAGAACAGAGCCCATAATCATAATTAACATTGTTGATTTACACACAAAAAGTTGTTGTGAACAACAAACAAACTGCTGGAGTAACTTAGCTGGTCAGACAGTGTCTGAGGTGGCAGAGGGTTGTTCAACATTTCAAGTTGGGACTCCGTGGTAGACCACTGACCCATTGAGCTTCTCCAGTGGTTTACATTCTTATTCTCACTCCAGACTACCGCATCTATAGTCTCTCATGTTTCCAAAAAATTGACTTGTTGTCTTCACAGCCAATGATCCGATCTACTGAACAGTCTCAGAATTTCTGAAAGTTTGGCATAACTATTCTATTTCATTTTTATTAATTGATAAACTTCTCACTACACTGAGCATCACTATCTGGGTCATATTGTCCTTAAGTGGCTTGCTGGGATGCTAGGAAATTTCAGAGTCAACCACATGGTGTGATTGGATTGTTGAGTTATATGTGGTAAGGACAGCAGATGTTCTCTCCTGAAGTGCATTGGCAAAGCATCAATTTATTTGGTAGTCTCGTGGCACTGCCATTTCATGAGATGGCAAATGGGTCAATTTTGAGAATATCAGACACTTCCAGAGATGGGGCGCGTGGTGGCTGATGGGGTTGGCAAGTGGAACCATCGTTGAAGTATGCACTTCTTCCACAGAGTGGACAGAGATTTTGTGTGCTCTCAATGCCAAATCTTGAGCTTCTGAAAACCATCCCAGTGTTCTCCATTTTGACTTGTCACATCAGAAATTGCCGGGAGCCAATGAGCATGATGCATTTCTTCAAGAACACTTTGACCATGTTTTTGATCCTTTTCCTCTGTTTGTCTGGTAATCATTCCTCTTGATAAAACTCAGAATAGTGTGTCTATTTCAGGACAAGAGACTGTAGATACTGCAATCTGGAGCAAAAAATAAATTGTTGGAGGAACTCATTAGGTCAAGCAGCATCTGTGGAGGCAAAGGGGATAGTTGACATTTCGAGTCAAGGCCCTGCATCAGGACCCTGTTTCAAGAGGCTGGTATTAGTCATATGAATTATATAAACAAAAAACGTTGGTGTAACTCAACGGGTCAGGCAGCATCACTGGAGAAAGGAACAGATTACATTTCCCATTGAGTGACTCCAGCATTTTGTGTCCATCTTCAGTATAAACCAGCATCTGTAGTTCCTTCCTACACATATAAATGATGTAGCCTGCCTCTCATAGTTTGTTTAAATGACTTAAAGGTACAGCATGGAAACAAGCCCTTCATCCTAGCAAGTCCACACCAACCAATTTTCACATTGTTCTATTTTGACCACACATTCCTTAAGGGCCTGTCCCACCAGCATGCAACTCTATGCGATTAGTGCGACCAAACGTGGTCGCTTGAGCCGTCCGGCGTCGCGGGGCTGGTCCCACTTCGATCGTCGGAGCCGTGCGGAATTGTGCGGAGTTCGTCCCGAGTTCGTCCCGACACCGCGCAGGGCTCCGAAAAACTGACTATGTCCAAAAATTCCGCACGGCAACGGCTTGTCGGCTCGCAGTCGCCTCGACATTTACACACCGCCCCGACATCGTGCCTCCGTGAACCTATTTGTAAGTGCCTCCGTGACCGTCTATGTGGCTCCGTGGCCCTGTGTGTGTGTGTGCCTCGGTGCCCCTCTCTGTGTGCCCCTCTCTGTCCTGGCGAACTTACCTCCAAGTTCGCCTCACTTTGCGCCGCGTTGCGCCACTCACCCGACCTCCGCGCGGCCCCTACTGCCGGTTTGGTTGCGCTAAATTCAAATTCCACAGCTGCCATGCTATTTGAATCCAGGTACTTGGGTACCGAGGCATGGTTTGAACCCTGGTACTTGGTTTATTAATTGTCAACGTAATCACTGCACCATCACTGTGCCCTGTTTATGCAATCGACAAATAACCAAGGAATTTCTAAAAGAGCAATAAGATGTGAAAAGATGAATCATTCGGGTGTCTGTCAAATTTCTGAGAAAATATCTGTACTGAGTTTATTCTGTCTGAGGTGGAGATTAGACCACCTTGCCATTACAAATCAGGAGTCATAAAAAAGCAAAATCAATGTGCAGATGCTGGAAATTTGAAGGAAATATAATGGAAACATTGAGTAGGTCAGGCAATGGCTATGAAGAGAACAAATGAGGCAACACTGTGAATGTAGTTCCTCAATGTTGATTTTGATTATGGACTCTGTTCTTTGACAGCTGCCATTTGGAAACAGGCCTTGTATTTATAATTTGAGAAAATTCCCCAGTGAGTTTTCTTCACAGATAAACATTGCTGTTTAGAATTCGATTTAGACTTTTGCCCTCCAGGGCCAATTGTCAGACTCTCAGCACCTACTTGACACACACAAATGCTTCTCAGCATAAATTGCTTCAAAGAGGTATTCGCTTGAATCTATAGAGCTATCTTTTACCATAATAGGTTGATAATTAAGCCAACTCACAGAGGACAGTGCTAATAGCAGTGGCTATCAATTCAAAGGATGGATTCATACATCACATCCCTCATAAAGTACACCCGCATATAAAATATTGAGATATCGCACAATTTTTTTTTAAAATAGTTGTATTTTGAAAATATAAATTACTGCTGAGCTAACTCTCTTGGTCTCTTTATTTTCTGAGATTTTCTGTCTGTTTCAAACTATAGTATGTGAACAGACTTGCTTTTATTCTCTTAAGCAAATACATCTGATTACTAACCACATGGCATGTCGAGTATAAGTATCATTGGACAGAGTTAATGGTGGCATTTCTAGACAAAAAAATAAAATGTAACCTGAATGATTGTGTGTGTGAGCATGCCTATGTATGTATATATATATATATATATATATATATATATATATATATATATATATATATATATATATATATATATATATATGCACTCTCATAGTGATACACAGTGAGGGTAGGATAAATTACAGCAGTAATGTCCCCAATTACAGATTATACTTATTGTTTAAATTCATGAATGAGTGCTCATGAAGGAAGGATATTAAAGAAATTATTTCCCACAATGTGTCAGATGTACAGGAAAAATTGAGAAAAATGTTCCATGGACCTGTTGATCTGAAGGCCACTCCACAGAGCCTGCACAAATACAGCTTTGGCACATATGTCCATATATTGCATGCACTGAAAGATGATCGCATTAAAGAAAAGAGATGCAAGGAAAGGAACAGAGGCTGAAATAATCCAAATTTAACTTAATTAAAAGCACATATCCTGAAATATTGCAATGCTGCAATGTCAGCTAGCTGCAGTGTCATCTGCCTTACATCGACTAGATGATGAACAGGCATCACTTCTCTTGGGCAATGATGACGTGCTTACAGAGAGACACAGAAACTGCAGATGCTGGAATTGAACAAAACACAAAGTGCTGGCGGAATTCAGCGGGTGAGGCAACATCTGGGGAGGGATTGGACAGGTGACGTTTGGGGTCAGAAACCTTCTTCAGACTTGTTTTCACTCTGGTTCTCTGTGCTCTGAGGTAGTTTCTGAGTTTAGTTAAATTTAGGTTTGAGATACAACGTAAAAACAAGCCCTTCGGCGCATCAAGTCTGTTCCAACCAACGATCTCCCGTACACTAGTTCTATCCTACACACTAGGGAAAATTTACAAAGCCTATTATGACTTTGAGAATATTCGTGAGTCAATCTTTTTCTCCGTTCTGTCCCGTTGGAAATCACTTGGAATAGACTGTTTGTAGTAGATTCAGGAGTCAGGTAGAAGTGAAGCCTTGATGCTCAGTGTGTTGGTGGAAGAAGATGTGAACACTGGTTCATCAATCCTGTCAATAAGTGTGAAGGATTGTGCAAACACAGAGCTCATGGTATCTTTCCAATGCTTTGACATGTCAATTAGAGCTAGTCCATGTCTCCCACATATACAGGGCAGTGGGAATCACTGTTGTTCAGCAAACCATGTTCAGCAAACCAAGAGCAGCCAAATGCTGTACTGAGCCTGTAAAGAACCATCCACGTCTTCTCCCACGGAAAATACTCTAGAGGAATCCATGTTTTCCTTCGTCTGGCCATGGGTTTTGCTTATTGCTAAGGTGTGTTGTGCAATGGGAGCAAATTGACTTTCTTGACATTAGTGAAAGGGCTGAGGGCTTCAATGAAGAAGTCAGTGATATGTGAATATTGTCTGCACACTGTAATTCAATGACTGAGGTAATCTTAGTTCAGAAGTACAGATGACGGATGTTGAATAGTTCCCCGTTTGTCTTGTCATCCCAGTAGGATGCTTTTGAAGGTGAGGTGGATTGCTGCATTTTGAAGATTGGGAAGAGGAGTGGTGCAGTGACACAGCCTCGGGTGAGCCCTGTCTGTGTTGGGATTGTGTCTGTGATGGAAACATTGCTTCCGATCAAAGCCTGCATATAATGATAATGAATTTCTTGCCACAGCCAACTCTGAAAAGGATTCCCCTATGGTTAAGAGCTGGAAGCGTCGTCAGGTTAAAAAATATTTTCCCACTTTTCTTGGGTTTATCATATGATGAAAGTGCTATTGAATCTCTTGAAGAACAGAATCTGTTTTGTGACCGTGAGCGGAGCACTTCGATCACTGGGAGCATGCATTTGAAGTAGATCTCACGATGACGTCCTCCATCGAAGATAGCGTAGAGACCTTTCTGTAAGTATTATAAAGAGACCTGTATTCTTGAATATGGTCACAACTATGTTATCACTGAGATCCCCAGAATGGTCTCCTCTTCCCGGATGAGGGAGATGATTCAACCTGAAGTGTTTTCTACCGTGTTTTATACTTTAACAAGGATTTTCATTGTTTCAGCTGGCGTATGGCCTTTTCAACCACTAGAAAATCAGAAGATCGTGCTCAAGTAGTGGCAGAGGAACCACATTGCTGTGGAATGGAATAGAGAACCTCAAAGACAGTTAGGCTCAATGTGTTCACCTTGACAATTAGACAGATGATCAGTAGAGCTGAAGAATCAAGGCATGTCATAGCTCATAGAGAGTTGCTGTAGTTTCTGCGTTCTATCCACGCTCCATCTGTTCCTCAGAGTGTGAGTCTTTTGGAAGGCAGCTTCCAATGCCTATACACGTCCTTCACGGGGTATGAACGCCCAACTTATGGACACTCCATACATATATACGACTGTTTGGGAGATTAGAGGGATGGATGGGGATGGGTTTGCCATCTGCTGCTGCTGGGTGGAAACGGGGCATTTTCACATGCTATCCCCATCCACCCGCCCCCTCCCCCTCCCCCATTGTCGCCCAAGCATAACAGTAGGGGGAAATTGTTTGTGTCAAGCAGAGCTGGGCACATTGAGCTCACCCGTGCACTCACTGTGCCAGTGAGGCTGGCCGGTGGCCATTCCTCCTGTTCACTCTCCTGACACAGCTGTTTCTATCACCTTTCCCATAAATTGTTCATTCCCAACTTGTGAACAGTTTGGGTTATAATCAATTCTTAGGAATGGAAACCTGTCCTAGCCTGGCACTTTCTGTAAGCCGAAGACAGTCACAAAAGGCTGGAGTAACTCAGTGGCTCAGGCAGCATCTGTGGAGAAAAGGTGAAGTTTCTGGTCAAGACCCTTTGGTTTAAACCAGCATCAGTAGTTCCTCCATACACACACTGTAAATATAGTTTCTATTCCTCCCAACACATTTTTGTATTTCTAGTCCAAGATCTTCTTACATTTTACATTTGATAATTCCTGGATCTTTTGGTGATTCTCGGCAAACCTGTCGGTGTTTGTGAAGGAACAGCGGAGAGTTCTAACATTGGAACATCAAAGTCAGAAATTCTGTCCTTGCCACAAACAGCATTCATCTCTCTGGAAACTGAGCCTGAACCAGACCATTCCTAGTCTTAGTTTCATATTCAATCCAGTCAGGAACTTCCAATAACTTATCCTGCTCCATCACTAGGAGCACCTCTCTCCATCTATTTATTATCTTAGCCTCTCCAGCCTCAGCTCATTTAGTTTTTAAATCTTCATCCATGCATTTGTTACTGAGACTTGATATAACCGTTACATTCTCCTGACAAGCCTCCCAGCGGCCGCACCATTAACCAGCTCTGGACTGGATATTTTTAAAGCAGAGATTGAAAGGTTCTTGATTAGTAAAGGCTTCAAAGATTACAAGGGATGAATGGTGAAGTACACTCGGTGGGTCGAATGACATTATTCTGCTCCTGTGTCTGTGGTCCCCAGCCTAGCAATGCTTCCATTCTAAAATTCTCTTTCTCCCTCAATGTTTGCACCTCTTTACATCTCTCTCCTCTTTTACTACACTATTTTCAAACTCTCTCTGTGCAAAAGAGGTGTTTCCCAATATCTCCATCAGCAGCATAGTGTCAAATGTTGGTTGATAATGTTCCTGTGAATTACCTTGGAATATCTGGCTACATTTATGGCACCACACCAGCACCAGTTTTTCATGAGAATCTTTCTGAATCACATAAAAGGCTGCTTGGTACAGCAAATTTCTAATTTTCAGTTTTATAAACTATTTTGGAAACTGGAAATAAAATGCCTCGAATCCTAATATGATTTTTTATCCTAGGGTAATTGCATAACCCTGATCCATTACAGATGGAAAGTGTATTAAGATCCAGTATTATCTTCCCCACAATAAACATTCAGCCCTAAACCAGATCGCAGCAGGATAAGGAATGTGAACTGTATTGGAGTTTTACATCGATGGAAACTCAAATAAATTCTAACTGCAAATGCAGGAATGTTAATCAAACAAAAGTGTGAATGTTCAATGCCAGCCCCTTCTGGCCTTAATTATTGCACAAGAATTGACCATCAGCTGGCAACAACATACTGACAATGCTAAGGAATTTTAATAAATCCTAATGATGTGTTTCAGAAGTGGAGAACATAGTGAGCAGGCAAGAGATTAAATATCGGCCATATTAACAACTAACAATGGAGACAAAGAACATTTGGGATTAAGCCCCAAGAAAACTGCACTTTAAGTCAGGCAGAAAGAAAGGGAGTTGAATTTCCAGTAAACCGTCGAAGCCTAGTGGGCAGAAACTGGCAGTAAATCTTGAGTGGAACTTCACCAGACTAATTCATTTTATCAGAGGTGCGATCAGCGTTTGGCTGGATCAGGCTGTCAGAGCAAAGTTTCATTAAAACCGGTGGAAAATGTCATGGAAACTCAATTTGTGCTGGACATAACCTGCTCTTGAAATTCTTCAACCTTTTGCTGTAGGGCTGATTTTGAATGAATTGTGCTGGAAATATCAGGAATAGAGCAGAAATTGTAGTTAAAGCATGACAGTGAATTGTTACTGACAGGCACGAAAGATATAACTTAAATATAGAAGCAAGAAGAAAGAATTGACAGAGAACTATTAATTCCTAAGGTGTGTATGATATGCAAAATATTTGTTAAATATTGGAAGTGTTTTGTGAAGTAATGACATAATGGTTCAAAACATGCACCATTATAGTTGCTTTCAGTAATCCATGCGGTAGAAATTCCATTATAACCAAAAACGTGAATAAAATAATTCAAATGAAATAAAAATGTATGAAAAAAAACCTCCCATTATACAACCTGGCATTAAAGGGAGTGCTGAATTATTAAGTTGCTTTATTTTGAAGGAAATTTTACCCTGAGGCTCCATCTGTTCCATTGGTGGGCACTGAAGATCCAATGCCACAATTTGAAGAGGGGCACGAGATAATTTTCAGCGGCAAAAATTTACGCTAATGTTCATAAAATTATGATTATCTAATTTCTGTTCGAGACCTCAGTCTATGCAAATTGTCTTTGGCATTACAACTGTGACTACTCTTCAAACCTATTTAATTCGGTGTGAACTGCTCTGGCACACTCTGGGAACATGATAAATCCAAACTCATTCTTCTTTCTTTATATTTTTATTAAGCTTTTTTTATCCTCTGCTTAAGGTAGAAATTCGTGTTTGTACTCAGGCATTTCAGTCTAAATGCCTCCAAATTAAAATTCCCATGTGTGCTTCAATCTCTCCAAAGTTTTAATCCTTCCGATCTCTATAACTTCCTATATCCAGACAACCCAAACTCACAATTTCTCTGATTCTGACAACAGACTTCTCGCCACATTTGCAGAAGAATTGTTTTAAAGGGTTGATGTCATCCTGAGGGACTGTGATATGGAAATTACTCATAGATTGCGGAGGTGACACATCCCAGAGTTTCACTCCGGAAAGAATCAATTTTCAATTGACTAACATTGAAACAAAACCAGCATTTAGCAATAACATTAATTGGATAGTACACCAATGTTGCACTGCCTCCAAGACAGCAAACCTGTTCTTAGGTACTTGATTCAAAACTGCTTACCTTGCTCCAGGTGTTCTCTGTTCAAAGGCCTGCAGAACTTTATGCAAACCTCCTCACGTGTACTCAGCTTGTAATAAATGCTGACATATCATTTGGCTTGCAAATAAATTGGTGTGGAAGCTCTGCCTCTGGCTACTAATTTCATTTTCTAGGACGTCTCGTTCACCCTTTGTTTCTACATTTACTCTCTCCCTCCATGGAAACTTTGTTAAATTTTGCACTTTTGCCCAAACTATTGTTCAATCCTAATATCTTAATTTTTGGATTTATGTCAAGCTTTCTAATTATATTTCAATATAGCAGTTTGGACTTTATTTATACAAAGTATATTGCTACAAATATCATTTGTAATCAAAGTGCCATTGTTGTTGATGAGTATCGTCATTTCATCAAGTCACCATGCATTTTTGAGTTCCTGCTTTCTGGAATATATATTCCGTTGTATAATTACAGCATTTTCCTTTAAATTGTTTAAAATATTATGGTGTTTTAAATGTAGTCCTTTTTTTAATTATTCACTTAAACTTTCTTAAAACATAATTATATTTCCTCAGATTCCTCTTATATTCACATATTCCTCTTAGGGTTTGCCCCAGTTCTATCACTCTTTTTCATTTGCTATTAGTCTCTGACCTGCTTTTACTTTCCTACTGTAAGATGTCCTAGTTCTTGTTTCTCACTGCTTCTCCCATTTAGTTCCAGCTTGTATTCTGCCTTTGGCTTTGGCTCAGCTCCACCGAGTTCTGTTTCCTTCTTTGTTTGGCTTCAGACCAGCTCCACTGAATTCATTTTCTTTTCTCTCTTCATTCCCTTGGCTGTTCCATAGCTCAGTTACACTGCTCCTTACTGTTCCCACATCAGTCTCTCTTCATCTCCATGATTTAGCTCTCTTACCTTAGACCTGCTGTTGTTTTGATTCACTGAATCTACTTTTCTTTACCTCATGTGTTCAAACTCCACCCAATCTTAGCTAATGCAATAACCAAAATGAATAAAAGAAAAATCGTAACTGGGGCATGAAACAGATAGGTGAAAAAAATGAATGATTCTAAATCAAATTAAATTTGAAAATTTGCCACTTAATTAACAATAATTTTTAAAAAGTTATAAAAATGAAAGAAAGGTAATTGTACAGGAGGAAGAAGATGGAAAACACAGGCCGGCCATCATGACATTACTTATGTGGAAAAATGCTAGAATCTGATAGTAAGTGAAAGGTGTGCACTTAAAAAATTGTAAAAGGATTAGGTACATGGATTTATGGAAGGGCAATCATGTTTGTCAAACTAAGGATTAAAGTTTTAGAGGATATGACCAGCAGGCTAAATGAAAGAGGAATCATTGAACATAATGTGTCCAGATTTTCATAATACATTTTTTAAAGTGCTGTACCACACATACTCTTTTAAGGAAAAGAGTACTCATTGAATCTGATCATATATTAGTATGGATTGAGAGTTGGTAAGAAAAAAGAAAATAAGAATAAACAGGTTGGTAAGCTGGAAAACTATGATGATGACACCAGAGATCAGAAGAGAGAGCAATGGAGAGATGTGAGGTTATTCAATAAAGTAGACAATTTGGATAAACAGAACATTTTTAAATGGCAGGAAATTAATAAATGATGGGATTGACTAAGGTTTCCATCTTTGTAAATACAAACACACCAATCTATTAAGAATCCAAATAGTATATTTGTATTTATTACACAACACAAAATTCAAGCATAAGGAAATCTGTATAAGGTCGTACAGACCTTTGTTGAAAGCACACCTGAGGCACTTGAAGCAGCTTTGACTCATAGGTGCAGGAGTAGGCCATTCGGCCCTTCGAGCCTGCACCGCCATTCAATGTGATCATGGCTGATCATCCAACTCAGTATCCCGTACCTGCCTTCCCTCCATACCCCCTGATCCCTTTAGCCACAAGTGCCACATCTAACGCCCTCTTAAATATAGCCAATGAACTGGCCTCAACTACCTTCTGTGGCAGAGAATTCCAGAGACTCACGACTCTCTGTGTAAAGAATGTTTTCCTCATTTCGGTCCTAAAGGAATTCCCCCTTATCCTTAGACTGTGACCCCTTGTTCTGGACTCCCCCAACATCGGGAACAATCTTCCAGCATCTAGCTTGTCCAACCCCTTAAGAATTTTGTAGGTTTCTATAAGATCCCCCCTCAATCTTCTAAATTCCATCGAGTACAAACCGAGTCTATCCAATCTTTCCTCATATGAAAGTCCTGACATCCCAGGAATCAGTCTGGTGAATCTTCTCTGTACCCCCTCTATGGCAAGGATGTCTTTCCTCAGATTTGGAGACCAAAACTGTACGCAGTACTCCAGGTGTGGCCTCACCAAAACCCTGTACAACTGCAGTAGAACCTCCCTGCTCCTATACTCAAATCCTTTCGCTATGAATGCTAACATACCATTTGCTTTCTTCACTGCCTGCTGCACCTGCATGCCTACTTTCAATGACTGGTGTACCATGACACCCAGGTCTCGTTGCATCTCCCCCTTACCTAATCTGCCACCATTCAGATAATAGTCTACCCTCATGTTTTTGCCACCAAAGTGGATAACCTCACATTTATCCACATTGTACTGCATCTGCCATGCATCTGCCCATTCACTCAGCCTATCCAAATCACCCTGCAGCCTCCAAGCATCCTCCTCACACCTAACTATACCCCCCCGCTTGGTATCATCTGCAAATTTGGAGATGTTGCATTGAATTCCCTCGTCCAAATCATTAATATATATTGTAAATAGCTGGGGTCCCAGCACTGAGCCTTGCGGCACCCCACTAGTCACTGCCTGCCATTCTGAAAAGGACCCGTTTACTCCTACCCTTTGCCTCCTGTCTGCTAGCCAGTTCTCTATCCACATCAATACTGAACCCCCAATACCGTGTGCTTTAAGTTTGTATGCTAATCTCTTATGCGGGACCTTGTCGAAAGCCTTCTGAAAGTCTAGATATAACACATCCACTGGTTCTCCCTTATCCACTCTACTAGTTACATCCTCGAAAAATTCTATCAGATTTGTCAGACATGATTTACCTTTCGTAAATCCATGCTGACTTTGTCCAATGATTTCACCACTTTCCAAATGCGCTGCTATCCCATCTTTAATAACTGACTCTAGCAGTTTCCCCACTACCGATGTTAGACTAACTGGTCTGTAATTCCCCGCTTTCTCTCTCCCTCCTTTTTTAAAAAGTGGGGTTACATTAGCTACCCTCCAATCCTCAGGAACTACTCCAGAATCTAAGGAATTTTGAAAAATTATCACTAATGCATCCACTATTTCTGTGGCTACCTCCTTGAATACTCTGGGATGCAGATTATCTGGCCCTGGGGATTTATCGGCCTTCAATCCGTTCAATTTACCCAACACCACCTCCCGGCTAACCTGGATTTCACTCAGTTCCTCCATCTTATTTGACCCCCGTTCCACTGCTATTTCCGGCAGATTATTTATGTCTTCCTTAGTGAAGACAGAACCAAAGTAGTTATTCAATTGGTCTGCCATGTCCTTGTTCCCCATGATCAATTCACCTGTTTCTGACTGCAAGGGACCAACATTTGTTTTAACTAGTCTCTTTCTCTTTACATATCTATAAAAACTTTTGCAGTCAGTTTTTATGTTCCCTGCCAGTTTCCTTTCATAATCTATTTTCCCTTTCCTAATTAAGCCCTTTGTCCTCCTCTGCTGGATTCTGAATTTCTCCCAGTCCTCCGGTAGGCTGCTTTTTCTGGCAAATTTGTATGCCTCATCTTTTGTTTTTATACTATCCCTGATTTCCCTTGTTATCCATGGATGCACCACCTTCCCCGATTTATTCTTTTGCCAAACTGGTATGAACAACTTTTGTACTTCATCCATGCAGTCTTTAAATACCTTCCATTGCACATCCACTGTCAACCCTTTAAGAATCACCTGCCAGTCTATCTTGGCCAATTCACATCTCATACCTTCAGTCTATCTTGGCCAATTCACATCCCTGATACCAATTCAGCTACCTAAGAATGGGTTTACCATATTAGAGGTGCACATCTCTGATGATCTGTTCTGGGCCCAGCACGTTGATGCAATCACAAGGAAAGATCATCATGCCTCTCCTTCCTCAGCGGTTTGAGGAAATTCAGCATGTCATCAGATACTCTATCAAACATTTGTAGGTGTGTGATGGAGACTACACTGACTGGTTGCATCACAAGCCGGTTTGGTAACTGAAACATTCAAGAATGAAGGAGACTGTAGTAAGTGGTGGACATAGCCTAAATACTAACTTCCTCACCATCGAAGGGATCTACAGAAAGAATTGCCTCCAGAAGGCAGCTAATATCATCACACGCTGCCCTAGCTAAATTCTTCTCACTGGTACCATGGGGAAGAGGGTACAGCAGCTTAAGAATTGATACCTCCGCGTTCAAAATCAGCATACTCCCATCTATCATTAGGTTCTTGAATGGTTCTGCACAATCCTAACCATAACCCTCCCTCAGCATTGATTCATCGCAGTTTTTCCACTACTATAGTTGCTCTCTATACTTTGGTTTTTGGCACTATTATGATCTAGTTTACTTAAAATAACGAATAATTTATCATATATGTGTTTGTTATTGGTGTGTCTAACGTGTCAGTATAACTGCAGCAAGTAAGACATTCATAGCTCTGGTATTTATTCCTGTGTCTATAATGTAAACATTCTCTTGTCTCTTGCAACGTTGCTTTACTATCCCAGGTATTCAATGGCTAAATGCTGTTTTTCTTGATGTTAGTCAATTGAAGATTGATTATTTCAGGAATAAAACTCTGTGCCATCTCTGCAATCCGTGAGGAATTTCCATATCATAGTCCCTCAGGATGATATCAATCCCTATCTAACAATTATTCTGCAAAACTGCAAGGGAAGTATGGAACTCATTTCTATGAAACTAATTCGGCTTGTACTCGCTGGAATTTAGGAGATTGAGGGGGGATCTTATAGAGGCTTACAAAATTCTTAAGGGGTTGGACAGGCTAGATGCAGGAAGATTGTTCCCGATGTTGGGGAACTCCAGAACAAGGGGTCACAGTTTAAGGATAAGGGGAAAGTCTTTTAGGACCAAGATGAGAAGATCATTTTTCACACAGAGAGTGGTGAGTCTGTGGAATTCTCTGCCACAGAAGGTAGTTGAGGCCAGTTCATTGGCTATATTTAAGAGGGAGCTAGATGTGGCCCTTGTGGCTAAAGGGATCAGGGGGTATGGAGAGAATGCAGGTACAGGATACTGAGTTGGATGATCAGCCATGATCATACTGAATGGCGGTGCAGGCTCGAAGGGCCGAATGGCCTACTCCTGCACCTATTTTCTATGATTCTCTGGAGTTGTCCATCGTTGGGCATGTATGGGCAGCTACAATCCTCATTAAACCACCCTCTGACCTCCAGCTTTCCTTAAAGCAGAATCTACTCTTCTTCTAACATTGTGACACATAAAAACATGGTATATCATGATCAGAGACTGTGGTCTTATGCCAAATACCAAATCAATCAATGGCACCCCACTTCGTTGGTATCCAAATGAACACTAATGGATGTACCAGCAACTCTAGGAGGGAGAGAGGGTTAGCCTTTGCAGGAGATGTTGACACAAGTTTACTGGCTTGATAAAAGTTAGTGGTTGTTTCTTTGCTGGGAAGAACAGAACACGGGATCATAGTGTCAGGGAAGTAGCACTCTTTTCACAAGTGAGATGAGGATCAATTCCTTTACTCAAAACACTGTGCATCTTTGAATTTCTCTACACATATTGAAAGCTGTGATTGATTTTTGGATATGGAATCAAAGGATATCGATTTCCAAAAAAGACACAAAGTGCTAGAGTAACTCAGCAGGTCAGGCAGCATCTCTGGAGAACATGGATGGATGACGTTTCAGGTCAGGACCCTTCTTCAGACTGATGTGTCTGAAATCCTTCTTGAGACTATGCATTTTCAGGTGGGTTAGGGAATTTGCAGTTGAGGATTAACCTTGATCTTGTGAAATAACACAGGAGGCTGCATAGTCTATTCTGTTCCTAACTCTTATGTCAGTGGAAACATAGTTTAAATAAATTAAAAATGCAAGCAAACATGAAATAAAAGTATATGGTAGAAACAAAAGTCCATAAATTTGCAAAATCATAACTAGGTATAATATAATCCTGTAAAGCATGTCAATATCTGCAGAATTATCTATCATAAAATTAAATTAGTTTCAAGGCACTTTATTGCTAAACTTAGTTCAACTGTCGACATTATTTCCTTGGAGACCAAGTTTCCTAGCTATGTCATTAGTAGAATTGTGTAGTAGTATAGATTTAATTTTCTGCTTCAGAATAGCAGCAAAAGCATTTCATATAAAAAGGCAGATGGTAATTAGAAAATTTAAGAGCAAAACGTATTCCTATATATTTTCCATTCCAATTAGCTTTTACAATTCACCTCCTCAATGATAAAAAATGTATACCTGTAATTTTAATGAAATATTTTCAATTATTTTTTGAATTATTGTTAAAATTCATGAATGAACAACTTTGTAACATTTAAATAAATGCTGCAAATTAATAGTATAATGGTATTTTTCATGTTAAGACTACTTGCTATTTCAACTATTATTTTTTTAGAATGGATTTCTGTTTGTTGATACCTACTGTTAAGTGTACAAATATGTGCACAGTAAGGTTTGCTGTGGACTTGATTATGTAATTCCGGGCACACTTGATCTCCATCAAATTGCCTTTGAACACGCAATGGAAAATGTCCAAAGGCTCCAGGTAATAAAAAGAAGAAGAGGCACGAGGTGGAAGTATGATTTTGCCAATCAATATTTTTTAGTTGAGTTTTCATGGTAAGCTGCCAAAATTAATCACCCAAATGCAATATTGAAGTTGAGTGTCAATGACATTGCTTGCATCCAATTGTGCACTTGACAACAGAGTAGCAAATGTCGCAAATGCAACCATTAAATGTGTTTCAGAAGTTACCAAGTGGGAGTCAATTGAAAGAGATTTACTAGGATAGTCAAAAGGAGCATGGTGGCGTAGTGGTAGAGCTACTGCCTTACAGTGCCAGTTACCTGGTTCGATCCTGACTATAGGTGCTTGACTGTACGGAGTTTGTATGGAGTTTGGACGTTCTCCCCGTGGTCTGCTTGGGTTTTCCCCGCGATCTTCAGTTTCCTCCCACACTCCAAAGACGCACAGGTTTGTATTGACTTGGTATAAATGTAAAATTGTCCCTAGTGTGTGTAGGATAGTGTTAGTTGTGGGGATCGCTGGTCGGTGCGTACTCGATGGGCCGAAGGGCCTGTTTCCACACTGCATCTTTAGACTAAATTAAACTAAGGAGCTGTTTGCCTGAATATCACTGACATTTTCAATACAATCATTTTTAGTGGTGGATTCTAGAATTGAGTACATTCCATCGCTTGTGCTGGAATTTACCTTGGGAAGAAGGATTTCGCCAAAGTAAAGCCCCATGTTGTCATGAAAAGACATGCAGTGATAAAAAAGTGGTAAACAAAGAAACACATGCCTTTAGTCTCCCAGATATTTGAGTGCCCAGTAGGAAGTGGTCACCCAAATATCTGGAAGATTAACAGATACCAGGGAATTTAGAGCTGAGGAATCATCAAAAATCACAGTAGGCTTTTCCACGGTGTCCTTCGGGTACCTTCTTCATGGAGTGTGGACTTTGGTGAGGTAAGAGTGATGTTGACAGAATTGAATGGATAATCTAAGGCAGGCATGACAAAGCGCGTAGTGTATTGCTGCTGCAGTAAGTGGAAGCTGATGGAAACCATTCAGATCTATGTATAACCGCATGTGCACTAAATCCCCACAAATCTAGGACAAGGGCTCCAAATTGATGAGATGGTATCTGAAATTTGGAAATTGATCATTGTCAGGGAAGCCATAAGGTTCCTTAATACACTGTTTTAGGGTACAGTTACAATCCCTATTGTTAGTACAATGGAATTGTCAATAGTCAAGGGGAACAGCAGGGTATGACCATGTGTGATGGCAGTCTGGGGATCCAGCAAGTGGTGTATAGAAGCATCAGCTCTTGCAAGCGTCAAAGAAGTACAAGGTCCTTGCAGCCCATGTGGATGAGAGCTTAAGCCTCAGGGGAGATGGGCAAACTGACCACAGTATCATGCTGCAGAGAGCCACTCAAGTTGTGAGTTGAGACAGGCAGAAGGTCTAGAGCAGATAAGGGATAGTTACTGTTTCCTGCAGCCACATTATGAGTCATGACACACTGCTTACTACTGGGATTACATTTATCCTCTTGGAGCGGAGGAACACGTGGAATAGGATTGGAAAATCCAGTTTTTGTGTAAAAAGGCCAAGGCCCACTCTATAAACTTTAGCAGATAGTGCAGGCAGGCACTTCACTGCAGTATTGAGTGCTGCAAAGTTCAGCAGTGATGACTTTTAAATGAGATTTAAAACCATTGCAATATCTGTCCTCTGATGGACGAGAAATATCAAAATGCACATTTTGAAGTAACATCAAAACTGCAAGTAACTTCTCTATGATGATATGGCCTCAATAACATCATTAGTGATCTGGTTATTTTTACTTATTTTACAATTTATCTGTCCTATTCATGAGACCATGGTATGCCTTCCAGCATCCAATTAAACTGACAGAGGATAGCTACTCGATAGTTCACAGACCTGGCCTTCCCGTTGAAGTGTGGAATTACAGTAGATGATTAAAACACCATCTTTTTGCCTCACTCCCTTGAAAAGGGTTGAATATGTTGGCATGTCCGCCTATGACAACCAACATACAATGAGAGTCAGTATACACACAAATTCCCCCTTCCTGATCATTCACAACTCTGAACTGACCTGGTCAAAGATTCATTGATCAGAATATGCAAGTTGCAGGTGACTGTGAATAGAGGCTACAATCTGTGAGGAGAACTTCAGTAAATGATACCATTATACCATCGAATGAAAGGTGAAATTAAATTAAATTAAAGAAGTATGGGCAGAACAGTGCTGACTATTTCAATGAAATCTTATTCCCAACTTGGCACCATTTTTGTAAAGTGATAAAGAAAAGTCTAGGTTTTCCCTAACAGCTCAAATTTCTGCCAGGAATGGAGGAATCTTATGCAGGACAATGAGAGACATGGACTGAGGGCAGACAAACATCAGCAGAATCATGCCCACCAACACACATGGGTCAATTTCTCAATGGCCCCCAATTAATCCGGAAATTATTACTTGGATGATCTATTGTGTACTAAACAGCTTTTATGTCCTGTTTGCACGTAAAAAATAGTCGGGTTCAATTTCTAAACATAATCCTCCCAGAATGCAACAAGTTCCATATTTATGCTTCTGTTCTGAATCACAAAAATGAATCTCAAATTAAGATGATGCCTTTCTGGCTCCATATTCAACCCACCAGAGAAATATTTATTTTTGTCTATTGTATTAGATCGTTTAACATCTTTAACACTTCATTTATATCATCATTCTTCTTGGATGCTCATGGGAATACAAACCAACCCGATAAAATCTATGGTCAAAGTTTAACTATCAGCAGCAGTAGAAATGCAATAAATCTTTGCTGTTCTCCCACAAGGTTCAGTGACCAGAGACAAAAAAGACTTTCTCCTATTTTTTTATTCCAGCTTCTTTGGGGAAAGCACAACTTTCCTTTAGCCTTTTAATCAATATTTGTACCTGTTCACTGATTGAATTATCTCTTTCTGTAATCGCTTGACTGGATTTTCATGGTGAAGAAGGAAACAGAATGGTGCCGGATGGAAGAAATTAGACGGATGCAGGACTTGAGGCTGTATGCCCACTTTGTTGAAATATTGTCCAATGTTGATCAGATAGAGAATGCGACAATTTGTCCCCAAAAAAGTACTGATCATCGCACAAATTAGATTTGACCTCACTTTATTCTATCCAAACAAAGGCAGTTCTATCATTTAAGAATTTTGTTATACAACCTTTATGTAACTTGTATTGGTTTTATCTAGGTAATTGGTAGACTTCATAATTCATATTTTTGATTGAATAAAAATCACTGTCAAAGTTATGCATCCCTAATAGAATATTGATCTTTCCCCCTCCATCTCAGAGATGCATGGATATAAATGAACTCTTCTTGAGGAGACTAAATCAAGGTGGAAAGGGAGGTCCACATTGGTCACGCATTGACTGTGGCAGGACTGGTCCCCATGGGCTTAGTAATGGTTTCATGCTTAGGACTTTCAGGAATAATCAGTTGGACACATCTGCCTGCAACTCCATGAACACAAGATCATAAGGGCGGGTATGGCTATCATGTATCCATCTGTATCTGGTTTTAGGGCTAACACAAACAATTGCCGTGGTGTTGAAATGGATTCAGGATTGAAAGAAAAGAGAGGTGGGTAAAAATATAATCTCATATCATTTTTGACTAACTGAATCTTTATAAAATACCAGGGCCGGGAATCGCAGGCAAAACATGGAGGCGACACAATTTCTTGATGGTCGCACGTGCGTGTGCACATACGCGAGCCTTCGGCCGTGGGCCCTGTGGACGGTAACATCGGGAACTGACCTGGTTGGTGACCGACTCCAAACTCCAGCAATAGCAGCTTCTTCCGCCCTGAATCATGGGGCTTGAATCGGCCCGTTCCCAGAGCCTTTCATCGCCCGGCGCGGCTTAATACTGTCCGTGGGATCTTCCATCGCCCGGCGGGGGCTTCAACATCGGGAGCCTCGATGCAGCAATTTGACCATGGGGCGATGGAAATTTGGCGCCAGTCGATGAAAGACCCTGCGAACGGGCCAATTCAAGCTCCGCTCTATGATCTTTGCTCCACCAGGAAATCTCCCTCCTCCAATCACAGCGCTCTATCCTCAGTCCCACCCCCCTACTTCCTCCTCTGACTGACACATCTCTCCTCCAATCATCCCACTGAATCATCATGTTCCACCCCCCCCCCCCCCCCACGGCCTGCTGACCGACGACTCTCTCGTCCAATCGGCGCCCTCATCATCAGTCCCACCCCCACTATCTCGCGGAGAGCGGAAATTTTTTAATAGTTTTTTTCACTGAATTTCAAAATCCGGATAACAAAACATGGGGGGGATTGTCCCCCACCTCTCAAAAGATGGAGGGGACGTGCCCCCCTGTCCCCCCCGGGATTTCCCCCCGGAATTTCCACCCATGTCAAATACGGTCATTCACACTATATGGCTAGAATTGTGGGTGAACGTGCAATTAACTTCACCGACGTGACCAACCCTTCTCAAAGTTGGTAAGATCTGCCAGTTCAGAATTTTAATATTTGCTGAGCAAGTAAGAATGTTGCCATCCCAAGCAGGTGAGCTCCTTTATTAGTTTTCCTGAATCCCCATTAGTGATCTCTGCTCATTGTCTTGGGCTGGAAGCAAGAAGCCCATTTTGCTCGCCTTCTGCATCAGAGTGGAGCTTGGTCTTTATTTCAAAGCTATCAAACTTCTAAATGGAAAAAAAAAGCGAGGAAGATAATTCCCCTTGTTTGATCCAGTGAAGCAGGCACGCATAGATCAATTTACAAAAAAACTCAGAAAATGCTGGACACACTCAACAAATCAGGCAGCATCTCTGGAACGAAAAACAGAGATAATACATCAGGCAGGGGACCCTTTGTCAAAGCTGACGAAGGCAGGACATTTAGACTGCCACTGTTGTTCAGACTGAGTGCTGCAGATATAATTGCTCTCTTGTAGGATCCAGAACTTCACTAGGAATTCCTTCTTGTTAATTTCATCAACAACTACCTGAAGACACAATATAGCACTGGAAATTCAGACCACTCAATATCTTCTGTTTTGAAATAAAGGTTTCAAAGGTCTTTTATTGCCACGTGTACCAATTAAGGTACAGTGATATTCGTATTACCATACAGCCATACTAAAAAAAAGCAAGACGCACCACCACATAAAAGATAACATAAACATCAATGATCTAGATGATGGGGTGGAAAATTGGATAAGTAAGTATGCAGATGATACTAAGATAGGGGGTGCTGTGGATAATGAAGTAGATTTTCAAAGTCTACAGAGAGATTTGGGCCATTTGGAAGAGTGGGCTGAAAGATGGCAGATGGAGTTTAATGCTGATAAGTGTGAGGTGCTACATCTTGGCAGGACAAATCAAAATAGGATGTACATGGTAAATGGTAGGGAATTGAGGAATGCTGTGGAACAGAGGGACCTAGGAATAACTGTGCATAGTTCCCTCAAGGTGATCGCATGTAGATAGGGTGGTAAAGAAAGCTTTTGGTGTGCTGGCATTTATAAATCAGAGCATTGAATATAGGAGTAGGGAAGTAATGTTAAAATTGTACAAGGCATTGGTAAGACCAATTCTGGAGTATGGTGTACAATTTTGGTCGCCTAATTATAGGAAGGATGTCAACAAAATAGAGAGAGTACAGAGGAGATTTACTAGAATGTTGCCTGGGTTCCAGCAACTAAGTTACAGAGAAAGGTTGAACAAGTTAGGTCTTTATTCTTTGGAGCGCAGAAGGTTAAGGGGGGACTTGATTGAGGTCTTTAAAATAATGAAAGGGATAGACAGAGTTGACGTGGATAAGCTTTTCCCATTGAGGGTAGGAAAGATTCAAACAAGAGGGCATGACATGAGAATTAAGGGACAGAAGTTTAGGGGTAACATGAGGGGGAACTTCTTTACTCAGAGAGTGGTGGCTGTGTGGAATGATCTTCCTGCAGAAGTGGTGGAGGCAGGATCGATTTTAACATTTAAAAGTAAAGTGGATAGGTATATGGACGGGAAGGGAATGGAGGGGTATGGTCTGAGTGCAGGTAGATGGGACTTGGGGAAAATAAATGGTCGGCACAGACTGGAAGGGCCAAGAAGGCCCGTTTCTGTGCTGCAATTGTTATATGTTATTATATGGTATATCCACCACAGTGGATTCCCCACATTACTCACTGTGATGGAAGGCAATAAAGTCTAATCTTCTTCCCTCATTTTTCTTCCATGGTCGGGGTGATCGAAGCTCTTGCGTCGGGCGATCGAAGATCCTGCCATTGGACTTCCCTAAGTTGGTCTCTTACTAGAGACTGCGAGCTCCATGATATTAAAGTCCACAGACTCCCACGGTAGAAGCTCAGAGGTCGATCCCTGGCAAGGGATCGCCAGCTCCGCGATGTTAAGTCCTGCGGTTGGAGCTCCCGAAGTCGGTCTTCAGCAAAGGCTGCCAACTCCACAATGTTAGGCCGCAGTGCGATGGGGATTCAATACAGAAAAAGAATTTGCATCTCCATTGAGGTAAGAGATTTTTAAAAAGTTTTCTTCAACTCCCAACCCCACAAAAACAGCCAAAGAACACTAAAGCATACATTTAACTATAAAACAACAGAGTAGGAAGGGACAGACAGACTGTTGGTGAGGCAGCACAGAGCGCTGTTGGCGAGGCAACACAAAGAGCACCTATCTATCATTTGAGTGGCTGCTATGAGACAGACTTTAATTCCCTGATGGCAATAGTTTTAAATTGAATTCTAAATGGCAAAAGTGTGAAATGGTGAGAAATTCATCTGGGAATCTTGTTCAATTAAAATTACAAATTCCACCCTGGTCACACACTTTACATCAATCTGCTTGAATGGTGTCAGGGTCCGAACCATTGTACTTTTCCTCTTGGGCATTTTACAATGGCAGCTAATCTTATAATTTATTTTCTGAAAAAAAAATCCTCAAATCACTTTGTCCTTATTTACTTATAACAGCTCAGTGCTGAATCAGAGGATATGGCCAATGGAATTGAGGAGAATCTTGTTCGTTGCCATGGCAACCTGAATGAAGAGTGAATTATGCTCAGTTCCTGCCAATTATAACAGCATTGAACTTCCCTCGTGTTTCAAAAGGATCATGGTTAACCATGGCTCGTATAATTTCAGGATGTACGCCATTCAAAGAAAACGAGTGTACTGTGTTTGAAATGTTTAGATTACTTTAATGGGCACAATATCATTTCAACTAAAATAAACTGCACTCCAAGGATAATTCTACAAGACAACTTTTCCTGCCTGACAACATTTCATACCGAGAGCTGATCCTTCTCCTCACATCCCAAAGTAGAAATACCCTGGTGTTCACTGGTCACAGTGTAAGAGCAAGGATCCATGGATCAGGACAGGACCAACTTTTGCCAGGTTGTTACTGACACTGTTTATGAATTTAGACTTGATCGAAAATTTGAGGCTCAGGTTATTATAGCTTTTACACTTTACCAAAACCTTACCAATAATAGGCAGGCGCCAACCTGGCTATTTCATAACAATTATGAGGACATGGAGAGCGCTCATAGCAGGGGAGAACTGTTTGTATGGGGTGTTAGGAGAAGTGCGTGTGCTAATCACATACACAAGGTGGTTTACCCATGTTGGATGTCAGTTGAAGAATCTGCAAGAATTGATGGTGAGGATTATTGTCATACATGGTGCATGTGTAGTGCATCAAAAGATGAAACTAATTTTCTGGGCATGGGTACAGTAACAAAACTGTAAATGTATTTGTAAAGACAGGTGTGTGATTCTGTTGCAATGAATACAGATGTAATCTTCAACTAATGATTACAATTTCACATTTTGCTGTTACCATTTAGTATACTTGAACTTTAGTGCCTTTGACATTTTAAAATGATTTTAAATAGTATCCATCCACTGCATCATTTAAAATTGACAAAATTGTGGTCCAGGCGTGAATGGTGCCTGAAATCTCAAACTGAAACATTTTCATTAAGAGGCAGGGATTGGGAACAAAACAGCTGCGACGTTTAATATGTGGATCTGGCAATACAATTAAGAAGCGCCATCTCCTGAGTAACAGCATGCATTGTGCTGTGTGATTCCTGCCATCACCCACATACCACAATTCGAATACTAGAAATCTGTTACAATTCCCATCCCAATGCACAAAGAGGAGCTCCATATGGAAGGAATATAACAGTGTGTCTAATCTTTTACAGAAAGCCCCCTTTGGTATAATCCAGCTTTGAAGTTTGAGTTTGGGGATAGAAGTAACAATAGGAACAAAGAATCGAGCACAGTCAATAAAAGCTAGCTTCAAAGTAATTCTGTATAGTTTTACTGTTGTTAAATTTAACTTTCATTATTTTCCCAGTGAACAAACAGACCATATTTTTCCAAGTGAATATTCAGACACCTAAACTGTCAGCATAAGGTGCAAAACTGTGTTTTTAATTAGGCAGTGCCTTCCAAGAGAATTCTGAAGACATATTAGCATGGTACCACATATTAAACATGCCAAAATAAACTAAAAGCTTCACTCACTAGTTAACAAAACTAAATTTAATGAGAGTTTGAAATTGGCGATAGGGTCATAAGCATGATCTATGATGTAAAGGGGAACATATTTGAAGTCCTTCCCAGATTCTTCAATTTAATCTCCCCCCCCCCAAAAGGTGCAATTTCACATGATCTCCACCACATGTTGTGCATTTCCACAGCCTTACTGGAATACAAACACTATATGCACCACAAAGCCATTGCCGTTCGGTTACATCTAGCCTTCTTTCTTTCTTCAAAGTACTTATTTTCATCTTGTACCTCTGGAGATTTGATATACTTGTCATTCTCAGATGTTTCGTTGGTTCAAGTTTTACCCTTAATCTGGAAACATCAATTAAATATTCTCAAAGATAATATTTTTTAAAACAACACAATAATCCAGAAATTAGATCCATTTGAGCATACTTATCATTTGTGGAAATGACTTGATTTGGGTTATACTGTCCTAGTAATCATTTTTGGGTGAAAATGCACCTCCTTCCCACCCCTGATACTCTCTTCATTGTTCCCAGCCTTCCTCTTTAGAACTGCTCTGAGCTGCACTCTGCAGTCACTGGCTGCTTGATCGTCCCATCATTGTGTGGGGGATTGCCTAGAAGATTGAAACGATAACCCCCTCCTCTCCTCTCTATTGCAGGCTTTTCTGCAGCTCTTTCAGAAAAAAAAAATTAAATAAGGCCAAAAAAGAAACATACAAAAATGTGCAATGTTATTGACAATGCCCTAGAAATTGCACCTTGTTTTTTTTTCCCAATGCAATTCCGATGCAAAATTCCATTTTGAAATCTGCGCCAGTACTTAAGTGCACTGCACACATTTCTTGAATTTTACTCCAAGTCTTCTGTGCATCAACTAAACTAATGCACAGAAGCATTTGGATATACTGTGCAAAGTCTTGTGTATCCATGTCATGAAGCTTGTCACTGTGAGCCTGATTCAGGTAATTCCTTCAAATTAAAAAAATTCCCCTTCTGGGGGGGTCTCCACTTGGAATGTAGCATTAACCTGGCCCTACACCACCCCAGCCTGACTATGACACCTCTAGAAGTAGTTCATGAACCCTTCCACCTTCAAGCCCCTGCTCAACAACTGAAATTGTGATTCTGCTTCTACTGGCTCCATGATCCTAAATCACCCCCTCAACCTATAACCAACCTGTCCTGCCTCCCCCACAGATAGACACAAAAAGTTGGAGTAGCTCAGAGGGACAGGCACCATCTCTGGAGAGAAGAAATGGGTGTTGTTTCAGACCCAACCCAAAACGCCACCCATTCTTTCTCTCCAGAGATGCTGCCTGTCCCGCTTAGTTACTCCAGCTTTTTGTGTCTATCTTCCGTTTAAACCAGCATCTGCAGTTCCTTCTTACACACTGTCTCTCCCGCAATCTATCGTGGATCTCATTGCAGCTTCAGCACAATTTCTACTCAAAGTACTTTAACTCTTTAAATTACAACTCACACACGGAACAGTATTGTATATATATACAAACTGATTGTTTGTGATAGGCAAGCAGTTATTGAAAAATAATTATTTCACAAAGAGAATCATAACATGGGTGACGTAGCATTGAGCTAGGAGATCAGCCATGTCTTCACAAGGTGATTCTTCACAAGGTGCATGTGATGCTTAGCCTGAGAATTCCAGAGGTTACTTTCGATATATTCACCATCCACGAAACCAAAGATGGCGCCTGCCTGCGGCGACTTTTGCGGAGCACCAGAACAGAAAAGATTTAACTACAACTTCTATCAACTTACCTGCATCAGGGAAACGGCAGTAATCGGTGCCGTTTCTGACAGGCTGCTTATGCAGCTGAAAGCGCTGGAAATTTTGCGATCTCCCGCAGCTGCAGGAGCACCGGACTTTAAACTTTCCCACGCTGACTGTGGAACTCCCGACCCGACTGAAGAACCCAGGTATGGCACCTGGAAACCCCGTGATGACCTCCAGAGCCGACGGGCTGGATATCCCAGACGAAATGAAGCTGGAGCTGCTGATTCTGAGGGAACCCCCGTTCATTACGGAGCTGGAGCTGCCGTCTGTGAGGGAATTCCCATTCCAGCGCTGGTCCGCAGAAACAACAGGCACAGGAAACACAGTACCTGGAAACAAAGGAGAAGCCTCCATTGTGTCCGGAAACGTGGCCGACGGGCAGGACTTCAGGTCAGACTGAAGCGCAGGGGACTTCGGCCCCCTCTCCCTACTATCCTACTGGCAAATGTACAGTCCCTTGAAAATAAAGTGGAGGACTTAAGGGCAAGGCTGCTTTATCAAAGGGAGCTGAGGGAATGCTCTGTGTTCTGTTTCACAGAGACATGGCTCACCCCCAGCTCCCCAGACTCAGCAGTCCAGCCTGAAGGGTTCTCCATCCACCGCATGGACCATACACTGGCATCAGGGAAAGGGAGAGGAGGGGGTGTCTGCCTCATGGTCAACTCTGCGTGGTGCTCAGACGTAGTAGTCCTGTCCAACTCCTGCTCTCCACACTTCGAACATCTGGCGGTGAAGTGCCGTCCCTTCTACCTACCGAGGGAATTCACCTCCATCATACTGACCGTGGTCTACATCCCACCCCAGGCAGACGTCCATCTGGCACTGGAGGAGCTGCACGCCGTGGTCAACAAACACCAGACATCTTACCCCGAGGCATTTACCACCATTGCTGGGGACTTCAATAAGGCAAACCTAAAGAAGTCACTCCCCAACTTCCACCAACATGTCTCCTGCTGCACTAGAGGACCAAACACCCTCGACCACTGCTACACCACCATCAAGGATGCCTACCGCTCTATCCCTCGCCCTCACTTCGGTAAATCCGACCATACCGCGGTGCTGCTTCTTCCTGCCTACAGGCAGCAATTAAAGAGTGCACCCCCAGAGGTGAGGACAGTACAGAGCTGGTCGGCGGGGGCAGAAGAACAACTACAAGACTGTTTGGAGTCTGTAGACTGGGCTATTTTCAAGGACTCGGCAACAGACTTGAATGAATACGCCACAGTCGTTACAGACTTCATAAAGAAATGTGTGGAGGACTGATTCCCTATAAAAACCTTCCGAGTGTTTCCCAATCAGAAACCTTGGATGAACTGTGAGATCCGCACTCTTCTGAAGGCCAGACACCGGGCATTCATGTCTGATGGCACAGTGGTCTATAAGAAGTCCAGATACGACCTAGGTAAGGCCATCAAAAAGGCCAAAAGGGAGTTCTGCTCCAAGCTGGAGGATGAGACAGATGTTCGGCAGCTGTGGCGGGGACTGAATGCAATCACCTCTTACAAGGCGAAACCAGGAGGCAGCTCGGATGTCGGCGATACATCACTCCCTGATGAGCTCAATGCATTTTACGCACGCTTTGATAGGGAGAACACCGATGTGCCTTCCCGAGCCCCTATTCGCTGTGATGGTATTTCAGTCTCAGTCACAGAGGCCGACGTCAGGAAATCCTTCAGGGGGGTGAACCCTCGAAAAGCGTCTGGACCTGATGGCATACCTGGTTGTGTCCTAAAAACCTGTGCGGACCAACTGGCTGGAGTTTTTACGGACATTTTCAACCTGTCACTTCTGAGGTCTGAGGTTCCCACCTGTTTCAAAAGGGCATCAATAATACCGGTGCCCAAGAAGAGCAAGGTGACGTGCCTCAATGACTATCGACCTGTGGCACTAACGCCTGTGGTGATGAAGTGCTTCGAGAGGTTGATCATGGCGCAAATCAACTCCTACCTCAACAAAAACCTGGACCCACTGCAGTTCGCTTACCGCCACAACAGATCAACGGTGGACGCGATCTCACTGACCCTCCACTCCGCTCTGGACCACTTGGATAACAAAAACTCATATGTCAGGCTGCTATTTATTGACTACAGCTTGGCATTTAACACAATCATCCCCTCCAAGCTGGTTACCAAACTCGCAGAACTGGGTCTTTGCGCATCCCTCTGCAATTGGATCCTCGACTTCCTCACCCACAGACCACAGTCTGTTCGTATTGGTGGAAATGTGTCAGGCTCGATAACAATCAGCACGGGAGCACCTCAGGGCTGCGTGCTCAGCCCCCTGCTGTACTCAGTCTATACTCATGACTGCGTAGCCGGTCATAGCGCGAACTCCATCATCAAGTTCGCTGATGACACCACTATTGTGGGACGTATCACTGATGGGGATGAGTCCGAGTATAGGAGAGAGATCGAGCGACTGTCCATATGGTGCCAACACAACAACCTGGCCCTCAACACCAGCAAAACCAAGGAACTGATTGTGGACTTTGGAAGGAGTAGGATGGGGACCCACAGTCCTGTTTATATCAACGGGTCGATGGTTGAAAGGGTCAAGAGCTTCAAATTCCTGGGCGTGCACATCTGTGAAGATCTTTCCTGGTCCGAGAACACAGATGCAATTATTAAGAAAGCTCATCAGCGCCTCTACTTCCTGAGAAGATTACGGAGAGTTGGTCTGTCAAAGAGGACTCTCTCTAACTTCTACAGGTGTACAGTAGAGAGCTTGCTGACTGGTTGCATCGTGGCTTGGTTCGGCAACTTGAGCGCCCTGGAGAGGAAAAGACTCCAAAAAGTGGTAAACACTGCCCAGTCCATCATCGGCTCTGACCTTCCTTCCATCGAGGGGATTTATCACAGTCGCTGCCTCAAAAAGGCTGGCAGCATCATCAAGGACCCACACCACCCTGGCCACACACTCATCTCCCTGCTACCTTCGGATAGAAGGTACAGGAGCCTGAAGACTGCAACAACCCGGTTTAGGAATAGCTACTTCCCCACAGCCATCAGGCTATTAAACCTGGGTCGGAACTCTAATCATTAATATCCCTCCATCTGTTATTTGCACTTTATTAATTTATTAAGTCATGGGTGTATTTATGTATAGAATTGTAGTCAATGCCTTCTATGTTCTGTTGTGCTATGCAAAGAAAGATTTTCATTGTCCTGTCAGGGACACATGACAATAAACTAGGTCTTTATTCTCTGGAGCGCAGAAGGTTAAGGGGGGACTTGATAGAGGTCTTTAAAATGATGAGAGGGATAGACAGAGTTAATGTGGACAAGCTTTTCCCTTTGAGAATAGGGAAGATTCAAACAAGAGGACATGACTTTAGAATTAAGGGACAGAAGTTTAGGGGTAACATGTGGGGGAATTTCTTTACTCAGAGAGTGGTAGCGGTGTGGAATGAGCTTCCAGTGGAAGTGGTGGCGGCAGGTTCGTTGGTATCATTTAAAAATAAATTGGATAGGCATATGGATGAGAAGGGTATGGAGGGTTATGGTATGAGTGCAGGCAGGTGGGACTAAGGGAAAAAAGTTGTTCGGCACGGACTTGAAGGGCCGAGATGGCCTGTTTCCGTGCTGTAATTGTTATATGGTTATATGGTTAAACTCTTTTGACTTTGACTTTTGATGTCTTGGCATGTTGAGACAATGGATTCTTGCTGCTTTTTCTTTTATTCCTGCATGTACTTTAACATTGGGGAGAGAACAAAAGCATTAATTACCAAGATTATTCTGGGATGCAACCAGACAAAACAGCATTGGCAAAGATCTGGGAGCTAACAGCCAATCAACCTCCAGAATTAGTAAATTCTGTAAAAATAGTAAACCTTTTTTTTAAAATCAGCAATTTTTTTTTCTTTCCAGACCTTTAGTTTGTCTTAAACATTTCTGGAATGAGTGACAAGAGAAAATAAAAGGCAGATTTACTCAATCACGAAAGCTCAAAGTGTATAGATTTTCATACTAATTTGAACACTGGAAATCCATAAAATAAGTTAGAATTAACATTGTTCTGTGATAACAGCAACATGTGCTACTACATCAACAGGGCTGATATGAAAAAAAAAGGTTTTAATAATGCATGGTCTTTTGGAAAAGGGGAAAAAAAAGGTTTTTAAACCTTTCTGCGTAAAACAGAACAATTTCAATGCTATGCCAGGTTTCATTATTGTTCATTGCCAGCTGGGCCTGCAAACCAAAATTGGTTGCCAGATACAACCCTCTTAAAATGTTTTTCACAAGCAGCCTTAAGTTGCAAAGCTATGATGCCTCACATGTTTACCTTAACACAACAACCTTAATGCATTCAGTCTGAAGAAGGGTCCAGAATCAAAACATCATCTGTCTATTCTCTCCACAGATGCTGCATGACCTGCTGAGTTCCTCCAGCACTTAGTGTCCTCCAATCCTTTATATCAGTTATTATTACAGTATTTGATTTGACAGTTATTCACCAGATACAAATGAAATTTCTAAAGATATGTTTGAACTCAGTTTTGAATTTAAAAACGCTCCTGCAGTAGATTTGTTGCCCAATACAGTGCTGCCACAAAACGTTTTCATCTTAGTTTAGTTGTTCTAAAGCCAAATGTTGCTGTATTTATGAAGCATTGTTTACTGGAGATTAAGATAGGATATTCAGTGTTAGATTGCTTTATTAAACTTGGATTAAGGGTTGCATTATTGATGCTGCTCAAATCTCATCATACATCTTGGCCTATATAAAGTGATACTTAATTTGCTTCATCAGAAACAAGTTTATACAGGAACAGGGCTCAAAAAAGATTAGATCTATTTCCTAGCATTGCCCATAACAGCTACAATAGATACTGGAATTAAAAGTTCTTGCATATATTAATTTAACTTCAAAGAACCAATGTTTAACTGATTAATTGTGTAAATAAGCCCTGTATACTCATTGTTTAGTCTCTGCTGATCATGGATTTATTACATTTCTTACATTTATGCACCATTTTAAAATTGTGCGTTGAAACTGCCACCTGAAATTTTTTATTTAAAAATGTAATGTTTCTCAGACTCACGACACGTAGTTATATGCAAGATAAGAATGTTATAGGTAACATTTCCTAAAAGTGGGGCTTCAGCCAAGAACATTATTCAACTGTTGGGTTACACAAAAAGCTGGAGAAACTCAGCGGGTGCAGCAGCATCTAAGGAGTGAAGGAGATAGGCGACGTTTCGGGTCGAGACCCTTCTTCAGACTGGTCAGGGATCAGGGAAACGAGAGATATAAACAGTGATATGGAGAGATAAAGCAAGAACAATGAGTGAAAGATATGCAAAAAAGTATTGGTGATAAGGAAAGCAGGCCATTGTAAGCTGTTTCTGGTGTGAAAATGAGAAGCTAGTGCGACTTGGGGGGGGGGGGGGGGGGGAGATGGAGAAGGAATGTCAGGGCCCGAGGGCTGAGGGAGAGGTGGGGGGGTGGGGGGAAAGGAGCAGTCTGGGTTAACAGAATTGAGAAAATTCAATGTTTAAGCCCAGAGGATGCAGACTCCCCAAGCGGAATATGAGATGTTGTTCCTCAAACTTGCGGTGTTGTTCACTCTGGCCATGGAGGAGGCCCAGGACCGAGAGGTCGGATACGGAGTGGGAGGGGGAGTTGAAGTGCTGAGCCACCGGGAGGTCGGGTTGGTTATTGCGGACCGAGCGGAGGTGTTCGGCGAAACGATCGCCTAGCCTCCGCTTGGTCTCACCGATGTAGATTAGCTGGCATCTGGAGCAACGGATGCAGTAGACGAGGTTGGAGGAGGTGCATCCTCGGGGCTTAAACATTGAATTTTCTCAATTCTGTTAACCCAGACTGCTCCCTTCCCCCCCCCCCCCACCTCTCCCTCAGCCCTCGGGCCCTGACATTCCTTCTCCATCTCCCCTCCCCCCCAAGTCGCACTAGCTTCTCATTTTCACACCAGAAACAGCTTACAATGGCTTGCTTCCCTTATCACCAATACTTAAGCCTATCTCCTTCGCTCCTTAGATGCTGCTGCACCCGCTGAGTTTCTCCAGCTTTTTGTGTAACCTTCCTTATCACCAATACTTTTTTGCATATCTTTCACTCATTGTTCTTGCTTTATCTCTCCATATCACTGTTTATATCTCTCGTTTCCCTGATCCCTGACCAGTCTGAAGAAGGGTCTCGACCCGAAACGTCGCCTATCTCCTTCACTCCTTAGATGCTGCTGCACCCGCTGAGTTTCTCCAGCTTTTTGTGTAACCCTCGATTCTCCAGCATCTGCAGTTCCTTCTTTAAAACATTATTCAACTATTGTCCAGAAATAAATCAGAACTCCTCCAGGAGCTGGTCATCTAGCATTGCAATATTCAGATTAAAGGTTCACCAAATGTCCTCATGGATGCAATGCTCTGTGTTTCAATTTAACTGAGTACATACATTTTAGATGAATTAATGAAAACTGAAAGTCCTCCAGTTTTTAATTGCAAAATAGTTTTTATTTTAAGTTTTGAATCCATAAAGTAGTGCTACTGACTGAAACCTCTTCCATCTATCTGATATAGATTATGACAAAAGGGTGTAGTATTTAAATCAGCCTAGAGACATTGTACATCTCCTATGAGCATGATTCATTATATTGTTAGCCCAATTTTATAGAGCCTCAAACCTACTAGGAATGCTTGGAACATATCTACACAACACAAGATGAGTTCAGCTGGCTAGGTCCTTTTATGTGGTTCAGAATTATTTGGAAGAGCTGACGTATCAGTGGTCTCCACAGGTCAGTTAAGACCTTTAATCCCAATCAAAATGTCCTTTTAAATGCACTAAAGCTAATCCACTTCTTCCCGAGCTAAGGCAGCAGAGTATGCAGACTACTAATTACATGTCTGAATATTACATTCGCAGCTTTTGACCATTTTTCCACAGAAAGAATTTGGATAAAGATATATTTTTGTGGAATAGTCGATAAAGTTAGGGGTCCTTGATATTGGATCTCGTGTCTCCAATTCTACAAAGTAAGCAGTGGACAGTAAAGCTACCTCACCATTGAAGTATATTAAGAAGACTGAGCTGATACCAAGTTGCTAAAGACCCACCTGCATAAGAAGCATATCTCCTCTCCCCCTCAATTGCTACCATTAAGATTATGCGATCATTACTTAACACAAAGTATCAACGTGACCGTAAATGCAGTACAAATTGCTGACAGAAGGCATGAGTAGTACTTTCTGGGAAGCAAATTCTTAATGTTTTCACAAAGGGATGCTAAACTGAGTGTATATTGAAGGGACAGAATATAAATAATAATCAGATTACATCACTGGATGCTACCGTTGTTAAGAAATAAGGTGCAAGATCATGGTGACACAAGGAAGGCTCAATCCAAATCCGGAGGTTCAATAATCTGTACTTGGCTGTAATCTCTGAAAATATTGGTTAATCAGATTTTTTTTGATGACTAAACAAAATGGAAACATCCACAACTGCAGCCTTTTGCTTGTTGGGCTGGTTAACCACTCAGAATTGCTACATATTCCAATGAGGTTCAATCTATGCACGATCTGATAAGCATCACACAGAAAAGGCATGCCTAATGTCAGCGGAGTTGATTACAATGTTGGTAACAACAGGAAATTTATCAATTGATCTTGATTGAAATAACCACAAAATATGAGGTGAAATAATAGCATGCTTGAGGACATATCTGGGAAGTTGATTTTATTTGAAGATAAACTGTGTGTGTGGGCACACAATATATATATAGTTTGGTTGCATGTATTCAACTAACCCGCCTCCATACAGAAGTACAGCCTTTAATAGAGTACAACATAGCTTGTGTAAATGTTTTCACAGTCATTCTGATTCACCAATGTCTCTGGAGGTTAGCACGCAATATTTATTTCTTGTAGAACAAGATTTAATTAGCTCATGTCAGAATTAAAACTGATTATGAACGTACACTAAGCAACACAATAGCACAATTTAGTGTTAGCATGTATATCTTAGGGGAAATTAGTCGAAACCTATAATAAATCAAATCAATACAGGCCAACCCAAGAAAGAGCCTAGTATTTTTCCAACTCCAAATTGATATATTTAGCTTTGTGCTTTATCATGGAATCATAGAAATGGGCCCTTTTAGCCAACCTTATCCATGCCGGCTATGATGCCCACTTGCACTAATCCCATTTGCCTGCATGTTGCTCTAAGTCTTCCAATCCAAATACCAATCCAAACACCATTACACGTACCTGCATCCGCACCTCCTCTGGCATTTGGAGCCAAATATTTACCACTGTGTACAAAAAACTTGCCCCTTAGACCTCCTTCAAAAGATCTCTCTCCCTTAAACCTGTGCCTTGTAGTTCAAAACAACCCTGCCCTGGAAAAAAGATTCTGACTATCGTATCACATCTTTACTCTTTATCTTTCAAAGACGTCCTGAAAAAGAATTTTCGAAGACGTCCTGAGAAAGCATTTTTGGGACATTATGTGGAAATATTCTATTTTGTATAACAAGCCTTTTCGATGTACCAAATCCAGTTTTTGGTTGTTTTGTATTTTCTGGCTTCTCTTAATCTTATTATTAAAAATTAGCTTTCTTTTTCAAACATACACCATTGGAACTTAGGGTTACACAAAAAGCTGGAGAAACTCAGCGGGTGCAGCAGCATCTAAGGAGCGAAGGAGATAGGCGACGTTTCGGATCGAGACCCTTCTTCAGACTGGTCAGGGATCAGGGAAACGAGAGATATAAACAGTGATGTGGAGAGATAAGGAACAATGAGTGAAAGATATGCAAAAAAGTATTGGTGATAAAGGAAGCAGGCCATTGTAAGCTGTTTGTGGTGTGAAAATGAGAAGCTAGTGCGACTGGGGAAGGGGGGGGGGGAGATGGAGAAGGAATGTCAGGGCCAGAGGGCTGAGGGAGAGGTGGGGGGGAGGCAGTCTGGGTTAACAGAATTGAGAAAATTCAATGTTTAAGCCCAGAGGATGCAGACTCCCCAAGCGGAATATGAGGTGCTGTTCCTCCAACTTGCGGTGTTGATCACTCTGGCCGTGGAGGAGGCCCAGGACCGAGAGGTCGGATACGCAGTGGGAGGGGGAGTTGAAGTGCTGAGCCACCGGGAGGTCGGGTTGGTTATTGCGGACCGAGCGGAGGTGTTCGGCGAAACGATCGCCCAGCCTCCGCTTGGTCTCACCGATGTAGATCAGCTGGCATCTGGGGCAACGAATGCAGTAGATGAGGTTGGAGGAGGTGCAGGTGAACCTCTGTCGGACTTGGAATGACTGCTTGGGTCCCTGAAAGGAGTGGATGGGGGAGGTGAAGGGACAAGTGTAGCATCTCTTGCGGTTGCAAGGGAAAGTGCCCGGGGAAGGAGTGGAGCGGGAGGGAAGGGAAGAATTGACGTTGGAACTTATCCTGGTAACATTTATCAATGCATTTGGTAATCTTATAAACTAACATTTGATAATCTCAAAGGTTTTAAAGAGATTAAGGCTAACTCTCCTAAACGTAGTGTTGTAAATCACTACCTAAAGTGGTTTATACAGTACATTGCTATATTTTTCTAGGTACAACAATGAAAAGTATTCCAAATATAATAAAGTACAGCGCCAGATATCCGAGTGCGATCCAGACCTCGGGTACTGTCTGTGTGGAGTTTGTACGTTCCCACTCTGACCGTGTGGGTTTCTTCCGGGTGTTTCCGGGTCCCACATGCTAGAGACATGCTGGTTGTAAGTTAAATGGCCTCTGTAAATTGTCCCTATCGCGGATGCAAAAGTGGGATAACATAGAACTAGTGTGAACAGGTATGCACTTGGTGGGCCGAAGGACCTGTTTTAATGCTGTATCTCTCAACCAAACTATACTAAACTAAAAATTAATGATGCCCTTCCTATGGCTGGGTGATCTGCAAGAGTCGACAGTGCTCCAAGTGAACAATATCTTCAAGATCTGAAACAGCAACTTTCTCTCTGATTTATATTCTATCCTATTTTATAGCAACTGGTGAAGTAGCTTAAATTAGATTTTCAACTCATTCATAATGTATAAAGGGAAATAACTCGTTATGGTGTTAAAATGGAAGGCAAATCTGATAATTTAGAATGATACAGACTTAAGCAACCCTTAAATTGTTGGTCATCTGTGAGAGCTCTTTTAATGTTTAACCGAAGGGTCGGATTAAATGATTGCGGTTGCAGATATTTTCTGAAGTGCCGCCAAAATCTCCTCAAGGCTTATTCAGAGCTGCCAAGAACGTTTCTTTTTTGCTTTAATTAAAGATTTTTTTACACGGTGGCTAACACCCTGAAGGCGTGATGGATATATTAACTGTGACGTGAAGCCATAATAAATATTCAGAATCTTTTCTATTTTATCTGCTTTAGCTCCAACCCAATCTGGAGACTTTCAAAATTCATGGATGGAATCACTTAACGTATGGCTGTAGGTTTACCTCACAATCACCTTGCTCTCTCAGAGCAACATAATATCACAATATGCTGCATAACATATCCCCACTGCTACTTACTAGATCAAGTGCTTAAAGTGCCTGTTTCTGTGAGGGAAAAAAACAGAGATGATTAGGGTTCACCATTATAATGTGGGAAACCTCATTGTAACCTCTAGCATTTGTTATACCTGGAAATCTAGTTTTGTTTAATATTGTTGATTTTCTGGTCCTTTATAGGGCAGCCTAATAGTAGCCTTCGTCAACGTTATGATACCTGATAAAACTTCAGGCATTTACAAGCTGTTCTCACAATTTAATTAAAATGCTTTGTTGCATGATTATGAACCAAAATATTAAATGATTTTTTTTTACTAAGCAAGCTCCTTAAAGACACATTTATGTGGATGGTTTGTCGTTCCCTCAAATAATTGCTTCTAAATGACTGTTTTAAAAAAAAATCTATGTATTTCCAAAAATGTGTGTTGATGAGATTCAGTCTTTTACCTAGACCTCCTTTCTCTTTGTAAAACTCACTTTTTGAGAAATTTAAAAACTGAACAAACAACAGTAGGTTTTCCTTTTTGGTTTGCTGTCTGTAATATTTCTTGAGTGAGGCCAGTGTTGTACAGCTAACTTGATCACATAATTGTGTCAGGATGTCAGGGGTCCACTGCAGCTTCTGCCTGATAGCGACGGACCCTTGGAAATGAAATCTGAGCCACATATCTTTGTGGAGAGCTTTCATTGAACTGGGCAAAGAGGACCTTCTCTTCAACAGTCACTGCAAGATCTAGGCCACTGGGAATTATTGCTAAGGGCCTAAGGTCACAGTCTGAGTGTATTAGAGTGACGTGAATAATTCCTACGTGATCATTTATGATTAATATTGAGAGAAGTCAATTAAACCAAACTATTTATTCATATGTGGAACCTGAGCATGTGGACAAATATATTCACAAATTAAGAGAGTGAAAATAACTAATTGCGATAATATTACATCCATATTTTCTGAGGGACACAAATTCAACATTTTCCCCCTAATACAAATAGGTCTCAAACAAAGTTTAGCATCTTTTATTAGATGGCCATGCATTCCTAGCCATGTGTGGATGAGTTTATGGTGAAACTCAAATGACTGACTCAGGGGATATGGCAAAGGTGGCCAACAGATTCCTGCTGATTTGGGGCTTTCCAGTTTCCAGTCTGATAAAGCAATAAAGTCCTCTTTCAAAGCGCTCAGGTTAATGTGAGTGCAAGGCATGCTAACACTATGCAAATCCAGTGGCTCCAGGAATCATGTTCTGGTACATCCAAATAAACATGGTAGGACGTTGGCCTCCACTTCTGTCTTTTAGAAAGGCCCAATTGGATTTGGCTTTGTCCCAGCTTCATAGAGTCTTGATATCAGTTAGCATTATTTATTTTCCTATTCTGCTCTTCGAAAAGGGATGTTAACATTGAGATTTTAACCATCCTCCTTAAATGCTCTTTAAATGGCACCAATCATGATACGGTCATGAAGAACCTTGCTAGCAAGATTAGGGGTTAGCATGGTTTGCTCTGTTACAGCTGTCAAGTACCAAGTATTTCTGTAGGTCCTGCAAAGTCAAGTAAAGCCTGGAAATGGTAATTGCAAACTTTCACTTCTGAGACAAGCTCTGTGATAGTACCTTCAGCTCCTGTGCATTGTGTAGTCAACTGCAATCAGTATCATGCTGCACCCATTTACACACAAGCTATAGTAAAGATTTGAGGATGATATTGTGGAGTGAGCAGAAAGAAAGTCTTCTTGTGAAGATTTCATGGAAATACCTACTGAATTGTGCTGCCACTAATCTGCAGGCTCCCGCCTCACTCAAGGGATCCTTAAACCTAATCTGCCCCCGCTCTGCTTTGTTCCCTGCACTTTATATGTAGATGACATGGTGGTGCAGCGGTAGAGGTGCTGCCTTACAGCACCAGAGACCAGATTTCGATCCTGACTATGGGTGCTATCTGTATGGAGTTTGCATGTTTTCTCAGTGACCACGTGGATTTCTCCGGGTGCTCCGGTTTCCTCCTGCACTCCAAAGATGTGCGAATTTATAGGTGAATTGGCTTTGGTAAAATCCTAGTATGTGGGATAGAACTAGTGTATGGGTGATTGCTGGTCGGCGCAGGCTCGGTGGGCAGAATGACCTGTTTCAGAGCTGTACATCTAAACTAAGCTAAACTTAATATACACAAGCAATTCTGTCCTTGCATAATTTCTTCCCCCACTAGTGGTGACATACCTCAACACAAATGAGTTTGCACCTAACAATTAAGAATAATAATAATAACACAATTATTTGTACAGCACATTTAAAAACAACTCACGTTGACCAAAGTGCTTTACATCAGTGATGTAAAGCATAAAACACATTACTAATTTGATACATACAACGGTAGACAGATCTAACAATACATACATAAACAATTTACAGCGCCCCCTCAGAGGGGCTCAAAAACACTAGGGAGTAGAAATAGGTTTTGAGTCATGACTTAAAGGAGTCAATGGTGGGGGCAGTTCTGATGAGGAGTGGGATGCTATTCCACAGTCAAAAGCGCGGTCACCCCTGGGCTTAAACCTAGACCGCGGGATAGTCAGTAGCCCCAAATCGACCAACTTGAGGGACCTGTAGGTAGAATGGTGGGTTAGAAGATTTTTGATATGGGAGGGGGGGCAAGCCCGTTAAGGGCTTTATATACGTATAAGAAGAGCTTGAAGTTGATTCTGTACCGTACTGGGAGCCAGTGGAGAGAGGCCAGGATCGGGGTGATGTGGTCGCTTTTACGGGTACCCGTCAGAAGTCTTGCTGTGGCGTTTTGGACTAATTGCAGGCGGGACAGGGATGATTGGCTGATGCCAGTGTATAAGGAGTTGCAGTAGTCACGGCGGGAGAAGATGAATGCGTGGATGATTTTTTCAAGGTCGTCGAATTTGAGGTATGCTTTAATTTTAGCTATGGTGCGAAGCTGGAAGAAACCAGCTTTTACCACAGAGTTGACTTGCTTGTCAAACTTTAATGCGGAGTCAAATATCACGCCAACATTTTTGACGTGCGCTTTGACTAAGGAGGTTAGGCTTCCAAGGCTGCCTATTATCGTTTTGATGGAGTCGGAGGGGCCGAGTAGGATGACCTCAGACTTGCTCTCGTTAAGTTGGAGGAAGTTCTGAGCCATCCAACATTTTAAGTCATTGAGGCAGTGCATGAGGCTGTTTAAAGTAGACTGGTTATTGGTTTCAGGGGGAGATAGAGCTGTGTATCATCTGCATAACAGTGAAAAGAAATGCCATGCCTTTGAATGACTTGGCCGAGGGGGAGCAGGTACAGAGAGCCTTGTGGAACCTCGTAGAAAAGACTAGCTGGGGAAGAGATAGAATTGCTTATGTTAGTAGAGAAACTCCTATTTCTTAGGTAGGAAACAAACCAGCTCAGGGCAGTGCCATCAACACCAACCCCGTACCGGAGACAGTCAATTAGGATGGTATGGACTACTGTATCAAACGCTGTGCTAAGGTCGAAAAGGAGCAGGATTGCGTAGTCACAATTGTGCAAACAAACTTACGCCAGAACTTTGGGAGCATACATACCAAATCAGAGCTAACATACACCTGAAAAATGGAAAATCTCAGTTGATAACACAAAATCATTGGTTAAAACAGTTGTAGCTTTAAGTCACAAAGTCCTTGTAGTTCATTGCTCCATCAAAGATATGATCTCAACAACAATAATCTTTATAAATTATTCCTCGTTACTGATACCTTGTGAAATTAGCTGTTGCAGATCCTGGAAAGGAATTACGAGTTATTACCTACCATTTATCTCCTTTCAAAAAAATTTATCAAGGCAATAGAGACCAATCAGCTGCAAATAAGAACTTGCTGAGGCTGAATTTTCTCATAATTGCCTGATGGAAAAGTGTAATACTCAAAGTGTAATATGATAGAAAAACTGTGTGCATGTGTTACAACTTTCATTGTGCTCAAGTAACACTATTTATTATGAGTCTGCAAAAATGCTGTTTTATAGCACTAATTTTATGCAATGTTACCCAGTGTATTATCGCATATTCTCAATCATTGAATTAATTACATTTAATTTTATGTTACAGTTTTCGGACATTTATGTTACTGCTTGTTTAGAAGGAAACCGAATCCTACAGCTCTGCTCATTTTCTCAAGAAAAGCCATAAAAGGTTATGCATCACTTTTATTTCCAATCCTGCTGCTCGTTACCAAGGAGAAATTCAGATTTTGTGGACACTGGCCTGCCAGTGTACAAAGAATGATCCTTATGCATTCCAGGTATATCTTAGCTGGATTGTAGGAGCACCAGAGAAGTGGAGAGGACAGGACCTATGGCATTTGTTTCTTTACACAAGGCTTAAAGTCCAAATATCTGGTTGTACATGACTAGAATACAACTTTTTGTTATTAGTGGCATTTGGAAGTGGTTTTGATTGTACTCGACCAATGCACATTTCCAGTTCCTATAGAAATGCACTTCTGGTAATATGTGATAAAGGTGATTGATGAGGGTAGGATTGATGAGGGATCGATGTTGTCTACATGGATTTTAGTAAGGCATTTAGAAACATCGAAAATAGTTGCAGGAGTAGGCCCTTCGGCCATTCGAGGCAGCACCACCATACAATATGATCATGGCTGATCATTCAGAATCAGTACCATGTTCCTGCTTTCTCCACATATCCCTTGATTCCATTAGCCCTAAGAGCTATATCTAGCACTCTCTTGGATAGAGAGGCCTTCCTGTGGGGAAGGCCACCCTGAACTGTAAAGTGCTGAATGCCGTTCGGCCCCTCTCTTTCTTTCTGATAGACGGCAAATGTGTTCCACTGCTTGGCGTTCAGGCATGCCAGGACCTTGGGTTGGTCAATTTCCACCGGGACATCCGCTTGGTTCAGCAGCCTCTGGACCCGCTGGCCGAGTACCCTGATCGGTTTGACAATGCGTTGGGGAAGCTTCCCTGCAGCTATAAGATCTCTCTCAATCCTAACGTGGATCCGGTTATACGCCCACCTCACCGAGTCTCCATCGCGATGAAGGACAGGGTCGAGTCCACCCTTCGTGACATGGTGGCTACGGGCATTCTGAAGGAGGTGAGTGAGCCGACTCAGTGGGTCTCCACCATGGTTGTTGCTGCCAAGAAGGACAAGAGCGAGATACGGATCTGCATCAACCCTAAAGATCTGAACCTGGCTATCAAGCGCCCACACTATCCTATGCGTACTGTCGAGGATGTTGCTGCACAGGTCGGCCCGGCCGCTTTGTTTTCAGTGCTGGATGCAAAGAGCTCGTTTTGGCAGATACCGTTAGATGAACGATCATCTTACCTGACGACTTTCGCCACTCCCTTCGGGAGGTTCCGATTCCTGCGCATGCCGTTCGGGATCAGCTCCGCTAGCGAAGTTTTTCAGAGAACGATGGAACAGCTGTTCGCGGGGCTCCCGTGCGCTATTATTGTCGATGACATCTTGGTTTATGGAAAGGATGTCGAACAACACGACCACAACCTCCGACTGGTCCTGGATCGAGCTCGGGAGGTGAACCTGAAGCTCAACCCCAATAAATGCCGGTTCGGCGTCCCGGAGGTCACCTATGTGGGACATGTTTTCACAGCGTCCGGGCTGAAGTCCGACCCACAGAAGACAGCCGCGATTTCTGAGATGCCTGCTCCTGAGGATGTGCCGAGCCTCCAGCGCTGTTAATGGTGCAACTTTCTCTGCCAAGGTCGATGCCGGTTCCGCAGCGCGAAGGGCTTATTGGAGCGTTGCCGTGTTTCCAAATCTGACATTTACCTCGCCCTCCTCAACCTCCGTAACATTTCCCGGGACAACGTCTTGGGGTCCCCGGCGCAGCGCCTCATGTCCCGGGTCACACGCCCTCCCATTCCGGTGGCCCAGCAAACTCTTGCTCCCGCTGTTTTGAAGCCTGCCATGGTCCGTGAGCGCATCGCTGCCAAGCAGTCTATCCAGAAGCGCTCCCATGATAGGTCCTGCCGTGCCCTTCCTGCCCTGTCTCCTGGTCAGGTTGTCCGCATGCGTTCCACCTCTGGTCACCCTAGCCTTGCGGTTGTTGTCGGGCCTGCCGCAACACCTCGTTCCTATCTGGTCAACCTCGATGGCACTGTTTACCGTCGATCCCGTCAACACCTCCGCCTCGTGAATGAGCCTCCTCCTCCTCCTGCTGTTCCCCATGCTTCTCCTCTGTCTGCTATTCCTCCTGCTGCAGTCACTTCACGTGCGCCTGCTCGGCCCGTCCCGGTCCTTCTCCCTGTGTCTGTCCCCGTGCCTCCGCCCCCTTCTCCCCCATCGCCTAGTAGCTCGCCTTCCATCCCCTTATCGCCACGCGCACCCCCGCCTCGCAGCGCTCCTGTCGTGGGGTCCTCCCCAGCTTCCCCAGCTTCTGTTCCTTTGGGGGGAGGGGGTGTGAGCGGGATTCGCACCCGCTCTGGCCGTCTTGTGCAGGCACCTGACCGTTACGGCGATTATACATGATTGCTGCTATTGTATTGTCCAGTTGCCCTAGCGCATGAGACATGGTCGGCTGTCACGTTCCCTTCTTTTATAAGAGGATGGATGTAGATGATTAGTGCATGTCCCTTTAATTATAGGCTGCGTAGCCCTACTAACCACTCCCCTTTTATCAAGTATATCAATGTCTCCCCACCCCCCAGTAGGCTCTCTAGTAAAACGTGCAGACCATGTACAGCTAGGGCACCAGTGAATGTGTGATTAATAAAAGCCATAGTAAAGAAACACTGTGTGAGTACACATACTTTACACCTAGGGTGGCAAAATCAATTATATTTGAGGGAGTAGCTTTCAGGTGGTAGGGGAAAGTTTAAAGAAAATCTGCGGGGAAAATCCTTTTTTTTTTAAACACACAGTGGGTGTTGAGTGCCTGGAACTAACTGCTGGGACTGGTAGTTGAGGCCGATAATATAACACCATTTAAGAGACTTATGGATAGGCACTAGGATATGCAGGGGATAGAGGGATGTGGATTATGTGCAGGCAGATAAAGTTGGTCTTGACATCATGTTCAGCACTGACATTGTATTTTGCTGCATTGTTCTATATGCAGATAAGTTGCCAACCTGCAGAAAACTTGCTGATTTGAACAACCTGAGGGGAAGGAAAAAAAATCGGTCATCACAAGAATTTGAAGTGACATCTTCAAAGTTTAAAAGTTTATACCTCAACTACAGTGTGGGAAATAAAACGTTTATTAAATTTATTTGGCCTAGGTTTTAAATATCATCTTGTTAGTCGCTTTCATTTGATGTTTCAATAACATTGTTATTTATATGTGAAGGGTTAGGTAATGTAATGATAGTGAAGTTAGTTTGTTTTGTAAAGTTCTGAAGCAGATAGCAGATCCACATAACTAAATCACTTTCGCATATATTTCATGTGATTACAGTAAATCCTGCTGATCGCAGAACTATTCACAAAACTTTTGTTGCAAATCCATAATACAGGCTAGTAGCCCTTCCGATAACATTTTATTAATTCTAATTTGCCACATAGCTTTTTGCTTAAAAAGAAAGAGCAAATGCCACCCTTTGCCTTTCAAACATATATTTAGATGGAAAGATTAAATGATTAACCTTGGCTTGTGGCACACTAACATTTTAACAGGTGTCTGGGAATCTAACATCAATATATGAAAAAAGACAAGTAAATATTACTTTTATAAAATTATGAGCCAGATTAATCTGCTGGGTTATAATAATGCAAATTACCCCACCACTCATACCCTGCACTTTTCGCTGTCTCACTGCAAGTGATTGTTTACTTAGCATAATAGTATTCGCAGTGTGGTCGCAACAAGCTCAAAACATCATCAATTTTGAGAGATGAAGATGTCAGTTCAAATTTCTATGATGACCATATAATTGATAGGGAAGTACTTCTTGCGTGTTATTACTGAAGATTTGACTTGCATGAAACATGTTGCACCGTTTTCCAAAAGATTAATTATTGCTTTCATTTAACCCACAAATAAAATGCTTTCTCTTTGATGTTGCTTAATATTGTCTTCAAGTTCTGAAGTGGAACAATGTTGTACCTCCTCAAACATTTTGCTTCATTAACTTCCCTCCCGAATAAAAAGCAACCCTCACCAAAAAATATAGAGATTTAATTTCACGGGAATGTAGATATTCCACATAACATACAACAACAAAGGTGAAGAGTTATAGAATCATACAGTGTGGAAACAGGCCCTTCGGCCCAACTCGCCAACAATGTCCCAGCTACACTTGCCTCCGCTTGGTCCATATCCCTCCAAACCTGTCCTATTCATACACCTGTCTAACTGTTTCTTAAATGATGGGATAGTTCCAGCCTCAACTACCTCCACTGGCAACTCGTTCCTTACACCCACCATCTTTTGTGTGAAAAAGTTACCCCTCGGATTCCTATTAAATCCTTTCCCCTTCACATTGAACCTATGTCCTCTGCTCCTCGATTCCCCTACTCTGGGCAAAAGACTGTGCATCTACTCGATCTATTCCTCTCATGATTTAGTATACCTCTATAAGATCTCCCCCCATCCTCTGACACTCCATAGAATAGAGACCCAGTCTACTCAACCTCTCCCTATAGCTCACACCCTCTAGTCCCAGCAACATCTTCATCAATCTTTTCTGAACCCTTTCAAGCTTGACAATATTTTTCCTATAACATGGTGCCCAGAATTGAACACATATTCCAAATGCGGTCTCACCAAAGTCTTATAAAACTGCAACATGAACTCGCAACTTCAATACTCAATACTCTGACTGATGAAGGCCAATGCCAAAAGCCTTTTTGACCATTGTATCTACCTGCGACTTCACCTTCAAGGAACCATGCACCTGTAGTCCTAGATCCCTCTGCTCCACAACAGTACCCAGAGGCCAATCATTTACTGTGTAGGTCCTGCCCTTGTTCAACGTCCCAAAATGCAACACCTCACACTTCCATATTAAATTCCATCAACCATACCTCCGCCCACCTGGCCAATTGATCCAGATCCAGCTGCAATCGTTCACAACCATCTGCAACACCACTAACTTTGTATCATCAGCAAACTTGCTAATCTTGCCCTGTATGTTCTCATCCAAATCATTGATGCAAATGACAAACAATAATGGGCCCAGCACCAAACCCTGAGGCACACCACTAATCACAGGCCTCCAGTCCGAGAAGCAACCTTCCAACATCACCATCTGCTTCCTTCCATGGAGCCAATTTGCTATCCATTCAGCTATCTCTCCTTAGATCCCATGCGATCTAACCTTCCAGAGCAACCTACCATGCAGAACCTCGTTGAATGTCTTACTGAAGTCCTTGTACACAATACCTATGGCTCTGCCATCATCAACCTTTTTGGTCATGTCTTCAAAAAAAATCAATCTGATTTGTAAGACACAACCTCCCATGCACAAAACCATGCTGACTATTCCTAATCAGCCCTTGCCCATCCAGATGCCTGTATATCCTATCCCTCAGAATACTCTCTAGTAACTTTCCAACTACAGATGTTAAGCTCACCGGCCTATAGTTCCCAGCATTTTCCCTGCAGTCCTTCTTGAAAAGGGGCAAAACATTTTCCACCCTCCAGTCTTCCAGCACATCTCCTGTATTTAAGGACGACTCATAAATTTCAATTTGGGCTCCTGCAATTTTCCCTCTAGTTTCCCTCAATGTCCTCGGATATATCTGATCTGGCCCTAGAGATTTGTCTACCTTCAAACACGACAGTACCATCAGTACTTCTTCGATGGTAACCTTGACTACTCTCATAGAAACATAGAAACATAGAAAATAGGTGCAGGAGGAGGCCATTCCGCTCTTCGAGCCAGCACCGTCATTCATACTTATCATGGCTGATCGTCCACTATCAATAACCCGTGCCTGCCTTCTCCCCATATCCCTTGACTCCACTAGCCCCTAGAGCTCTATCTAACTCTCTCTTAAATCCATCCAGTGATTTGGCCTTCACTGGCCTCTGTGGCAGGGAATTCCATAAATTCACAACTCTCTGGGAGAAAAAGTTTTTTCTCACCTCAGTCTTAAATGACCTCCCCTTTATTCTAAGACTGTGGCCCCTGGTTCTGGACTCACCCAACATTGGGAACATTTTTCCTGCATCCAGCTTGTTCCGTCCTTTTATAATTTTATATGTTTCTATAAGATTCCTCCTCATCCTTCTAAACTCCAGTGAATACAAGCCTAGTCTTTTCAATCTTTCCTCATCTGAGAGTCCCGCCATCCCAGGGATCAATCTCGTGAACCTATGCTGCGCTGCCTCAATCACAAGGATGTCCTTCCTCAAATTAGGAGACCAAAACTGTACACAATACTCCAGATGTGGTCTCACCAGAGCCCTATACAAATACAGAAGAACCTCTCTACTCCTAATCTGAAATCCTCTTGTTATGAAGGCCAACATTCCATTAGCTTTCTTCACTGCCTGCTGTACCTGCACACCAACTTTCAGTGACCGGTGTACAAGGACACCCAGGTCTCACTGTACCTCCCCCTTACCTAATCCCGTTGAGATAATAATCTGCCCCCTTGTTTTTGCTGCCAAAGTGGAAAACCTCACATGTATCTATATTATACTGCATCTGCCACGCATCTGCCCACTCACTCAACCTGTCCAGGTCACCCTGCAACCTCCTAACATCCTCTTCACAGTTCACACTGCCACCCAGCTTTGTGTCATCCGCAAACTTGCTAGTGTTACTCCTAATTCCCTCTTCCAAATCATTAATATATATGGTAAACAGTTGCGGCCCCAACACCGAGCCTTGCGGCACTCCACTCGCCACTGCCTGACATTCTGAAAAGGACCTGTTCACTCCTACTCTTTGCTTCCGGTCTGCCAACCAATTTTCTATCCATGTCAACACCCTACCCCCAAAACCATGTGCTCTAATTTTAGTCACCAGTCTCCCGTGCAGGACCTTATCAAAGGCTTTCTGAAAGTCTAGATAAACTACATCTACTCTCAAGACACTTCCACTGATGTTCCAATTTCCTCTGTCCTACTGTCTTTCTCCTCGGTAAATACAGAGAAATACTCATTTAGGATCTTGCCCATCTCCTGTGGCTCCACACCGAGGTGACCATTTTGATTCCTGAGAGGTTCCACTCTCCCTCTAGTTACCCTTTTCCCCCTTATGTGTTTATAACATCTATAAAGATCCCCCAATGTACTATAAAGATCCCTCTGGTCTATTCGAAGAACTTGTTTTGGGCAGCACATGATATGATAGCACCAATATCAAGCAGACCTGAAAGTTTAAGAAACAAAGAAAACGTAATATTTTGTATGTAGATAGACATTTTGAACGAAGATAGACACAAAAAGCTACGGGTCAGACAGCATCTCAGGAAAAAGGGATAGGTGACATTTTGGTTCAAGACACTTCTTCACACTGATTTTCAGGGGAAAGGGAAACGAGAGATATAGATGGTAATGTAGAGAGATATAGAACAAATGAAAGAAAGATATGCAAAAAAGTAAATGCTAAAAGAAACAGGCCATCATTAGCTGTGTGCTAGGTGAAAACTAGTACAAACAATGAGACTCAACAAGACGGTTTTGATACTGGTACGACTTGGGTGGCAGAGGGAGGGATGGAGATAGGGTTACTTGAATATAGTGAAATCAATATTCATACCACTGGGTTGTAATCTGTCCAAGCGAAATATGAGATGATGATCCTCCAATTTGCATTTGGCCTCACTCTGACAATGGAGGAGGCATAGGACAGAAAGGTCAGTGTGGGAATGGGAAAGGGAATTACAAGTCTTTTGTAAAACTTCATCTTTCCCCTCCATATTTTTCACATATGTACAACTAAGCAACAGTATCACTTTTCGGACTCTGATTCTTACATAGAAACATAGAAAATAGGTGCAGGAGTAGGCCATTCGGCCCTTCGAGCCAGCACCGCCATTCAATATGATCATGGCTGATCATCCAACACAGTATCCTGTACCTGCCTTCTCTCCATACCCCCTGATCCCATTAGCCACAATGGCCACATCTAACTCCCTCGTAAATATAGCCAACGAACTGGCCTCAACTACCTTCTGTGGCAGAGAATTCCATAGATTCACTACTCTCTGTGTGAAAAATGATTTTCTCATCTCGGTCCTAAAAGACTTCCCCCTTATCCTTAAACAGTGACCCCTTGTCCTGGACTTCCCAACATCGGGAACAATCTTCCTGCATCTAGCCTGTCCAACCCCTTAAGAATTTTGTAAGTCTCTATGAGATCCCCCCTCAATCTTCTAAATTCCAGCGAGTACAAGCCGAGTCTATCCAGTCTTTCTTCATATGGAAGTCCTGCCATCCCAGGAGTCTGGTGAACCTTCTCTGTACTCCCTCTATGGCAAAAATGTCTTTCCTCAGATTAGGAGACCAAAACTGTACGCAATACTCCAGGTGTGGCCTCACCAAGACCCTGTACAACAGGGTCCTGTACTCAAATCCTTTTGCTATGAATGCCAACATACCATTCGCTTTCTTCACAGCCTGCTGCACCTGCATGCCTACTTTCAATGACTGGTGTACCATGACACCCAGGTCTCGTTGCATCTCCCCTTTTCCTAATCGGCCACCATTCAAATAATAGTCTATTTTCCCATTTTTGCCACCAAAGTGGATAACCTCACATTTATCCACATTATACTGCATCTGCCATGCATTTGCCCACTCACCCACCCTATCCAAGTCACCTTGCGGCCTCCTAGCATCCTCGTCACAGCGCCCCCCAGCTTCGTGTCATCCGCAAACTTCTAGATGTTGCATTTAATTCCCTCGTCCAAATCATTAATATATATTGTAAATAGCTGGGGTCCCAGCACTCAGCCTTGCGGTACCCCACTAGTCACTGCCTGCCATCCTGAAAAGGACCCGTGCACTCCTACTCTTTGCTTCCTGTCTGCCAGCCAGTTCTCTATCCACATCAATACTGAACCGCCAATACCGTGTGCTTTAAGTTTGTATACTAATCTCTTGTGTGGGACCTTGTCGAAATCCTTCTGAAAGTCCAGATATAACACATCCACTGCTTCTCCCTTATCCACTCTACTAGTTACATCCTTAAAAAATTCAATAAGATTCGTCAGACATGATTTACCTTTCGTAAATCGATGCTGACTTTGTCCAATGATTTCACCACTTTCCAAATGCGCTGTTATCCCATCTTTAATAACTGACTCTAGCAGTTTCCCCGCTACCGATGTTAGACTAACTGGTCTGTAATTTCCCATTTTCTCTTTCCCTCCTTTTTTAAAAAGTGGGGTTACATTAGCTACCCTCCAATCCTCAGGAACTACTCCAGAAACTAAAGAGTTTTGAAAAATTATCACTAAGGCATCCACTATTTCTGGGGCTACTTCCTTATGATAGGGGGCGCCTTCCTGTATGGTATGGCTGCCCAGCCTGCAGCTGTATGTTTTTCACCCTTTTCTTTATTTTAGTGTGTTAAAGTGTTTTGTTTTGGAGCCTATTATTTTTTATGTGGGGAGTGAGGGGGGGGGGAACGGGGAAACTGCTTTTCCTGGTCCCTACCTGGTCGGAGAGGCAGCATTTCTCCGGGCTGCACTTTTGACCCGTCCTCGCGGCCTACCAGCAGGCCTGGAGCGGCGTTTCCTGAGGGGACCGCCCAGAACCTCGGCTTCGGCAGCGGCGGAGCGCTGGAGCACCATCGCGGGGCGGAGCGGGCGATGCCTTGCCTGGGTCGCCGCGCTGGAAGTCCGGTATGCTGAGACTGCCGAGACAAACATCGCGGAGCCGTGGGTCTGTGGAGCAGCCAGCGCGGGCGGCGGCGCTGAACTTCAACATCGGGAGCCAGCGAGGGAGCTCCATTCAGCGCGGCCTTGTCGGCTTCGGAAGCCGCGGACTCCAGTAGGAAGCGGTCGTTCCGGGTGTCCCAAGCCGCTGAGAGGATTCTCCCGACGCCGGGGCATCATCATCCGGCGAGAACGACCTGGAACATCGGTCCTCCGTAAAGGCGACTATGGAGGCATCAATAGGCCTGACTATGGGTGGACATGGGTTGGGGACTGGACATTGTGCCTTCCCTCATAATGGGAACCATTGTGGGGGGATGTTTTTTATGTTTAAATCTCTTTATTAGTGTTATGTCTGTATTCTTTATTTTGTGTGCTGCATGGCAAGTAACATTTCACTACACCAATTGGTGTATGTGACAAATAAACTAACCTTGAACCTTGAACCTTGAAGTACCCTGGGATGCAGCCTATCTGGCCCTGGGGATTTATCGGCCTTTAATCCATTCAATTTACCTAACACCACTTTCCGGCTAACCTGGATTTCACTCAGTTCGACCATCTCATTTGACCCGCGATCCCCTGCTATTTCCGGCAAATTATTTATGTATTCCTTAGTGAAGACAGAACCAAAGTAGTTATTCAATTGGTCTGCCATGTCCTTGTCCCCCATGATCAATTCACCTGTTTCTGACTGCAAGGGACCTACATTTGTTTTAACTAATCATTTTTGCTTCACATATCGATAAAAACTTTTGCAGTCAATTTTTATGTTTCCTGCCAGTTTTCTTTCATAATCCATTTTCCCTTTCCTAATTAAGCCCTTTGGCCTCCTCTGCTGGACTCTGAATTGATGCTGCATCCTATGTGCTGTTTAAGTTCACATAATCAAAGTCTAATCATCAACAACAAATTGCAGCAAATAGTTCACCAAAAAAAGTGAATTTTTCATCACATTCTCATGCCACTACAGAAAGCAGATTAAAAATCTGTTAAGTTTCCTACCATTGGTTAGGCACTTTGTACATAAATGTATAGATAATATGCAAATTGGAAAGATGGTAATTGATGTGATAGAATTTAACATATGTGCCCTGGTACACATTATGGATAGGCCCTTGCAATAGAAACTGCTGAATAGAGAGCTCTATAATGGAAGCTCAATCCAGAATGTATTTACAAAACCTTCCAACAAGTTTAAAATCAAAACCAAATGGAGATTATGGATCTGTCCATAAAGGGCCATTAAAATCTTCTTCAACAAGACATTTGAAGGAATTGTTTTGAAAAAGCTATCAATATTTCATTTATAAACTGAATAAAATGACACATTTAATGGAGGTTGGTTCCTTTGATTCCACTCCCTTCTGCCCTAGTCAACCATGACAATAAAAGAAGCTACTCTCAACTGCTTATTGTGCTCAGTTCCAACATTCAACTCCAGATTAAAGTCAAGACAAGACCAAGATGTTGTTTTAGGTAAACATATGTCATTCAGTTGCATTCTCAATGCTTTTACAAACAAACACCTTAGCCATTGTGTTCTAATTTACTCAATGTCCTTTCTGCTGCATTCAACAATGAATATGTCAACATATAAAAGGATTAGTCATTCATCAAAACAATATTCAAAATAGACTCCAATTTAAGGGGATCGTGCACAAGAATATGTGAAATATAAAACAAAAGTGGATTAATAGATGCTGTAGATGTCTGTTCAACATTCTTGGACTATTTCCATATACTTTATTCCCTTAATACCAAAAATCCAATAACTATCTTGAAAACATAATGGCTCAGTATTTGTGGCATTTTCACTATGAATTACATGTATCAAGAAACACAAGACATGCTCAAGCCAGAGAGCATCAGTGAAAAGAGAAACATTGTTAAAGTTTCATGAACTTTCATCAGAACTGGAAAACATCATAGCTACCGTGTACGTTAAAGAGCAGAGAAAAGGGGAGTGGGGAGTGGGGGATGGAGGGGAAATTGAACGTGATTGAACAAAATTGAGAGGTAAAAAACAAAATGGATGTTGCCAGGCTATAAAGGCTGAAAACAGGAGATATTAAACAAATGAATGGATGATGGTGCAAGGCCAAAAGTTCATTGCAGAATAAATAAAGGATTTGATTAGAGAGGTGGAAGTGGGAATTATCTGAAATTGCTGAAGGTATTGCTGAATCTGAACGGTTACAGAATGTCTAAAAGTTCAGATGAAGTCTAGTTCCTTGAACGTCGATTGACCTCTGTTAGTTCAAGGTAAACAGCTAAAGTAAATTATTGTTTCATCTTTCAAATGTGGATCCATGGTAATGGGTGAGACAGCATAAACAGGCAGACATGTCACCCGCTGAGCCTTAAGAAAAAGGTGGCATGGAAATGGAAACATTGTTGGGGATTTGCACATCATTGGGAATGGTCTTGTTCTCCCTTGAATGCTCCCACTGGTCCTTTACACCTCCCCAGAAATTTGGTGGCTTGACATCAACTGCCTCAATTGCTTTACTCTGCTCAATTACTATCTCCTGAAATCTGATTAATAATCCCCATATTTTACATTTTCTGTCATCATAATGAATGTTCTTTTCATTCAAAAAAACAGAGATTTCCAACCTTAAAACAGGCATGAATATTGTTGTTGGCTATCTTTGGAACCTAAACAGAATACAGACATTATCCATTAAGGAGATTGCATAAGCTTGAAATAGTCGGCAAGAAATAGGTCTTGACATCACACATAAAAACCATGTTGCCTCAAACACAAAAAAAAATTAGACTAATTATTTTGCTTGAAATGTGAATTAAATATTGTAATAAATCACATTAACGTATTGCTAGTCCTGGACCTTCTGCACAAAAAGCACAATAATAAAAATATCTCATGAGCAATGTGATTTCTCAGCTTTTAAAAATGAAAATTGCAATGGGAACCAAAACCTTAATCAATGAGAGAATTATTAGGGCAGGTTTTGGTTTGAATGCCAGGCTTGGAGGGAAAGGACACTACTTTCTCGGATGGACAATTGGCTCTTGAACATGGGCATTGGGTGTGACAATCTGAGTGCTCTTACACATCCCTACTTCCAATGAAAGAAGAAGGTATTAGAAACATAGAAAATAGGTGCAGGAGTAGGCCATTTAGCCCTTCGAGTCAGCACCGCCAATCAATATGATCATGGCTGATCATCCAAAATCAGTACCCCATTCCTGATTTGTTCTCATATCGCTTGATTCCGTTAGCCCGAAAATCTATATATAACTCTCTCTTGAAATATCCAGTGAATTGGCCTGCTTTTGTAGAGAATTCCACAGATTCACAACTCTCTGGGTGAAAAACCTTTTCCTCATCTCAGTCCTAAATGCCCTACCACTTATTTTTAAACTGTGAGCCCTGGTTCTGGACTCCCCAACAGCGGGAAAAAGTTCCTGCATCTAGCCTTGCAATATTACTTGTTATATTACTTGGAATATTGGAGATATCTAGGTCATTATTATCCAACAATTACTTTTAGTGAAGAATTATTTAAACACAGCTAAGGAAAGAGCAAATGTTTAAATAACTTTTCTTTTTCCCATTGAAGCCTGATTATATTCATGGATCATTGTGTATCGTTAACTTTTACACAACGATGTTGACCATGCTGCACTTCCAGAAGCCTTGATGCACATTTCCTGTTACACAGTGATGATCACTTTCAGTGATTGATTTTCTATTTTTAAATTATGCAGTACAAAAATAGTGTCCATCACAAGAGAATTTATAACCTTCTGTCTTTCTTTTAATATCCTTTAAAAAGAGCATCTGTATGAGAACACAGAGAAAAATGATTATTGGATATTTTCAACAATATAAATTTTATGAATAGGTATCTACCTCCTCCAAAGAACTACATTTAACATTAAATTGTTTTGTTTTTCCTCTGTCAAACATATTTTCCTGCAAACATTGAGGGATAAGTACAACATTAATAACACTAACTTGAAGGATTAGAACACAATCATAGGAAAGCTGGATTAACATCAGCAGAGTGCAATCATTAATTCAGGAATAACTGTAGATGTTAATTTAGCTCCTTAACACTGTCAGGCTTAACAGTTTTTCAAGCTGCTTCTCCTAATGATAATTGGTACTCACTGTTCAGAATTTTTAGAAATAAACAGAATAGGAAGATTAACATTAGTAAAGAGGTTGGGTTTTTGAAAATGTCCCTTTCGTGAACTTAGTGCTTTCAGAAAAGGATACAACAATCTATTACCCATTATTGTGTTGCATATCAGTCAGAATTATTCTTGTTCCAATTGGGAGGCCTATTGCTGCTTGCAAAACAACATTAATAGCCTAGGGTAATTTATATCAACAGACTGATGATTCCTTCACCATTCAATAATTAGCCGAAAATGTGAAAAAGAACTCCCTTTGGGACTTTGGACCAAATAAAGATTCAAGCCAACATGCATTTTGACCTTTACTATAAATAATCTAATTCACTTCAGCTGAATAAATGTAATGCACATAAATGCTATAATTGTTGAGACAGACATCAATGTGGTTTTTAGACTAGCATATCCCTTAGAGCGTAGCTGATATTTTATTAAATATGTAATTTTCTACCTTGGCTCTTTCCAGTTACAGAACTACAGCATTTGTATAATTCCATGCCTTTGATATTGTACAGAAGTCTTTGAAAGAAAATCACTTTTTAATTCCTTGGGCTTCTGGTACTGTGAAATCCATCAACTAAATTACAACAGTGGAGTAATTACAATTGTGATTCAAGACTGATCTAAGCCCTGCTGTTAAAGGCCAGCACATGGTAGGGATAAGAAACTAACATCACTGATCTGGATAGGCCAAATAAGTTCCCAAAGCAAGGCAGGCAGAAAAGTTGCTGGTATCTCTTTTCAGAGACAGCATTAGTTATCTTCTTCAAGGAGACCACTTCCTCCACAGGTACAGATACATATAATCTAATTGTACTGCCTTCTGAAATGGTCATCATTTCTAATGCTACGAATTTGGCACCATTAAACTCACTTAAATGCAAATAAACACATTTTCATCCAGCTACATTAATAAAACCAGATGAAAGAATCATTACCCCATTATGCTTGTTAAGATGTGAATACACTAACTTCAATTTACCCAGTTTGTTTTCCCTGTTACTTTTCTCTAACCACCAAAGAGTTTGCATTTTCTTCTTCTTCTTCAATGTGGCAATTTTCTCTCTGAATGAAATCTCTCCAGACAGACATAATGGTTTCCATTTGTTATGCATCTGTACAGAGGCTCTATATCAAACTAGACTGGGTCCAGACTTTGGTTCCTACAATGAAATTGTCCCAATTCATTAGTTAATCCACTCACACTGTACAAAATGAAAATTGCATTCAAGTAGATTATGGAAATGTGCACATTTATTTTCAGAGTTAATTCTCACCCTTCCTATGGATGCACATTCCTTTAATTGGCAATCCAAATGCTTATAACAACTCATAATTTCACCCTAGTTCCTCAAACAAATTTGTTGGAATATAATTTGTGAAAATGACTGTTCCATCTATTCTAACTAACTTTACTCATTATTTCCAATTGGTGATTTATAATTTAAAGTGAACATACAAGACAGGAATTAGCAGCAGTGTCATCCCCGGCTTGAAATCATACACATACATGAAAGAAACATTTGGCTGGATCAACAGATATTATGGATGCCGTTGTCTTCCTGGAACTGAGCATATCACAGGAGCAAGCAGCATTGGGCAAGGGGAACAAGAGTGGGAAGGTCGTGAATAGAAGTTTGGCATTGAACAAGATTTTGATTTCATACTTCGTAATTTAGATGGGTGGGATTACATCCAGGTGTTCATTCCTACACAAGCTGTTCAAATTCAATCATGGGAAAAAATAATCCAAAGCTAGAAGCCTTCGACAAACAATCCATGATTTACAAAACATCAATCTAGGCAAGGGCGGGAACCGTTCATATGTAACAATAGGTTACAATTTTCATATAACATTTTATAACATGGTAATTTTAATTTTCACATTCCTAACGCCCATGTGAGATGATTTAAGCTGACAATAGTTTATATACGCACTAAATGTCCGCACTACCAGGGCAACCTGACAAATGGAGATATGTCATTACGTTATTGTCCTTCTTATGATCAGTTCTTAAGCGCAGATAACTTCAGGAGTATCAAAATGGTTTATCACTTAATTTGCAGAAAAAATGTTCTTAAGCACCATGATAATTGTATCTAAAATTCTGAACAAAGGAAAGATTCACAACATAAGAAGTAGGCAGTGACAAAGGAGGAATTGGAGAAAGAAAAGTGCAAGCTATCCAATAAGTGATTACTCTATCAAACCTCCACACTGCATGGTAGAGAACATGCTGATTGGATGCATCATTGCTTGGGCCAGTACAGAGAGTGATAGACACTAGGTACTTCAGACTGATGGAGTGTGCGGTTGCAAGGGAAAGTGCCCGGGGAGGGGGTGGTGTGGGAGGGAAGGGAAGAATTGACAAGGGAGTTACGGAGTTACAGAGGGAGCCGTCTTTGCGGAAAACAGACAAGGGGGGTGATGGAAGATGTGACGAGTGGTGGGGTCACGTTGGAGATGGCAAAACTGATAGAGGACAATTTGCTGTATGTGACGGCAAGTGGGGTGAAAGGTGAGGACTAGGGGGACTTTGTCCTTGTTGCGAGTGGGGGGGGAAGGGGAGAGAGAACAGTGTTACGGGGTATGGAAGAGACCCTGGTGCAAGCCTCATCTGTAGTAGAGGAGGGGAACTCCCGTTCCCGGAAGAATGAGGACATTTCTCCTTCATGCTCGAGAATAGTCCCCACGTAATCAAGGCCTCAGTTAGGTCACGCTGTTTTTTTCAACACGCTGAAAAATGCCCACGAGTAAAAAAAGGTCGCCATGAAAAAAAATCGATATTTTTTTGCTTGTAGATATAGTCAAGGTAGGTCGTAGTAGGTTGTAATGCTATCGTAGGTAATCCAAGGCAATCGAAGATAATCAAAGGTATTCGAAGGTAAAGCTTGTTGAGAAGAAAAAGGTAAGTAAACCGACTGGTAATGTTAAATGCCCGCTAAATGCCCGATTAAAAGTTGTCTGGCTTCTTAAAAGTGTCTCTACTCCTTCTCCCTCTCCCCTCCCCCCCACTTCTCACCCCCCCCCCCCCCCCCGCGCTTTCTAATGGACTTATCACAACTGTGCCAGCCATCTTTTACCTTCCTGTTCATCGTGGGTGTGATTTTCAGACAGCGCTCCCCCACTTTCCCTGGCCCCCGCCTTTGCTGTGTGTCTGTGTGTGCGCGCGAACTGGCGGTCGATCCAGCTCGTGGTCTCATCGCTGATGGTCGATCCAGCTCGAGGTTTTTCAGGCAAGTGCCCTCGAGTTTGAAGGTCGAAGACAGTCACTGAAAAATCATGATTGTGGGTCAGACCCTTAAGGCACACCCCTGCTGACTATTCCTAACCAGCCTTTGTCTATCCATATATATATATATATATATATATCTTATCCTCCAGAATCCTCTCCAGTAACTGATCTGCCACAGATGTTAGGCTCACTGGTCTATAGTTCCAAAACTTTCCTTCACTCCTAAATGGAGAGACAACATTAGCCACCCTCCAGTCATCTCCTGCCCCCTTTTTTTCCCTGCTGATTTCCTACTTAAGTATACTCCTCAGCTCCCAAGACACCTTCAGTGACACCCTTGATCTGAACTGCCTATACCTGAAGCCTCATTTTTTTCTGACCAGAGCCTCAATTTCTCTGGTTATCCATGCTTCCTTCCCTGCTGCCTTACCCTTCACTCTGGAAATATGCAGGAATATGCGTGCCTTGAACTCTCACCATCATTGTTTTAGAAACATCCCACCTTCCAGACGTTACTTTGCCTGCAAACATCCTACTCCAAAACTAGTAAGTTCCTGTTTAATACCATCAAAGTTGGATTTTGCCCAAATTTAACAACTTTAACTCGTGGGTCAGCCCTGTCCTTATCCATACTATTTTAAAGCTGACAGATCTGCGGTTACTGGTCCCATAAGACTTGCCCATGGACACTTCAGTCACTTTTCCTTCCCAATCTCCAAAGCGTAGGTCAAGCTATCTTCGAAGTGCCCTATCTTCGAAGTGCCAATTTTCCAGAGATAATAGTAGTGCTTTGAAGGTGATTGGGGAGTCGAGTTCTTTGTTGGCATTAAAAAGAGAAGAAGTCCTCCATTTAATATCTAGTCTAAAAAAAAGCTTCTCTGACAATCGAGGAATGCTTCAATACATGAAGTACTATTAGATTTTTGATTGTACAAATCAAATTCTGTTTAAAGTTGGCTGAGGGCATAGAGCCGTCTTAAATAATCAATAAAGTGAACGAATAGGGAGAAACAAACAGAAACAGACAATGAATATTGAAGCCTTTCAAGAATATTTTGAAGGCCCATTTGAAGAAAATATATTTTACAACATAGCTTACTTTTTGATTTTTTGATAATTCAAAAATATCAGGGTTATAATAGACCTGGACATCCTGAAACATTTTGGATTAGAGCTCTTACAACTAATCATAAGATATTAACTATGCCAATCCTCTTATCACAGCCATATAACAGGATATAGAGATGACAGTCTAATCTAATTTGTATTCAAATTCTGCCTCCCTAAATCATTGAATTTCCACAGTGTGATGACAGAAGGATAAGTATCACTTTTCACATATACCCAAAATGGAATCATACTTCAGGATTTGATGCATTCTTTGAAGGGAACAATTTCCACGGATGGAAAGCAGAGGGAGAGGGTGGGAGATGGATATTACAATGAGCAGTGAGCAAGTACTGCAACACTGCTTTAAAAAAAATTAGTGCACAAAGTGAAATATTTTTTTCATAAAAAGAAATGTCTATTATTCGAAAGCAAAAAAATCAGAGCAAGTGACAGAATTTTTCATTCAATTCTAGTATTAATGAATTCACTTAATCTCCCACTCCAGAAAGAGTGTTTGGATTTTAAATGTGTAATGAATCATGCAATGAAATCTGTCCCTATTTGTAATACAGTGTTCAGCCAGAAAGCTGTAATTAGTGTTGCCCACCAATGGGATAGTGATCCTCAACTTAGGTTGAACTTTGTTGAAACAGCGCTGGAGGACAAAGACAAGGAGGTCAGAATGGGAGTGGGATCGAGAATTTTAAATACCAGGCAACTGGAAAAGCAAGGCTTGCAGACTGAATGGAAACCTCTAAGCAAAGGAGCCACCCAGTTCCTGTTTGGTTTCCCCAGCACTGAGGAAATCATTTTGAGAGCGCCAAATGCAGTACATTAAATCAGAAGTAATGGTAAATCACTGCGGTAAGTGTTTTGCAGATTCTGATGAGCTAGAAGAGAGGAAGTAAAAGGGCAGGTGTTACATCTCTTGTAGGTGTCCATGTGGGAACTGTGACTTGGGAATCTAGTACTGTTTGAGTAGTAAGAGTGAAGAGTGAACCGGAAAACCTTTGAGGGAACTGTCCCTTTGGAATGCTGAAAAAGAGGAGATGTGAAGAGGTGTGTGGTGGCAATGTCACATTGAAACTGGCAGAGATTACAAGAATGATTTGTTGAATGTGAAGGCTGGTGGGATGGAAGCCGAGTTCATAATGAAGCACATCCTTGTTCTGTGTGGGGCAAAATTGTGGGAATTTGAACATACACATTTGGGTGTCCTGTCAACTATCATGAAAAGGAAGTCAGTTTTAAAAGGCATTTCTGAACTATTGGTATGAAAATGTAATAATTAGAACTGATATGATAGAGCCAGACATACCCTCGAAAGGCGCCTGGACCTGATGGTATACCTGGTCGTGTTCTAAAAACCGTGGGGACCAACTGACTGGAGTTTTTATGGATATTTTCAACCTCTCACTTCTGAGGTTTGAGGTTCCCACCTGCTTCAAAAAGGCATGAATTATACCAGTGCCCAAGAAGAGCAAGGTGACGTGCCTGAATGACTATCAACCTGAGGCACTAGCGCCTGTGGTGATGAAGTGCTTTGAGAAGTTGATCATGACGCAAATCAACTCCTATCTCGACAAACACCTGGACCCACAGCAGTTCGCTTACCGCCACAACAGATCAATGGTGGATGCAATCTCGCTGGCTCTCCACTCCACTCTGGACCACTTGGACAACAAAAACTCATATGTCAGGCTGTTATTCATCGATCACAGCTCGCCATTTAATACTATCATCCCTCCAAGCTGGTTACCAAACTCGCAGAACTGGGTCTCTGTGCATCCCTCTGGAATTGGATCCTCGACTGCCCCATTCACAGACCACAGTCTGTTCGTATTGGAGGAAATGTGTCAGACTCGATAACAATCAGTACAGCAGCACCTCAAGGCTGCGTGCTCAGCCCCCTGCTGTACTCTCTCTATACTCATGACTACGTAGCCGGTCACAGTGCAAACTCCATCACCAAGTTCGCTGACGACACCACTGTTGTGGGACGTATCACTGATGGGGATGAGTCGGAGTACAGAAGAGAGATCAGGCAACTGTCCATATGGTGCCAGCACAATAACCTGGCCCTCAACACCAGCAAAACCAAGGAACTGATTGTGGACTTTGGAAGGAGTAGGATGGGGACCCACAGTCCCGTTTATATCAACGGATCAAGGGTCAAGAGCTTCAAATTCCCGGGCGTGCACATCTCTGAAGATCTCTCCTGGTCCGAGAACACTGATGCAATTATCAAGAAAGCTCATCAGCGTCTCTACTTCCTGAGAAAATTATGGAGAGTCGGTTTATCAAGGAGGACTCTCTCTAACTTTTACAGGTGCACAGTAGAGAGCTTGCTGACCGGTTGCATCGTGGCTTGGTTCGGCAACTTGAACGCCCTGGAGAGGAAAAGACTACAAAAAGTAGTAAGCACTGCCCAGTCCATCATCGGCTCTGACCTTCCTTCCATCGAAGGTATTTACCGCAGTCACTGCCTCAAAAAAGCTGGCAGTATAATCAAAAACCCACACCATCCTGGCCACACACTCATCTCCCTGCTACCTTCAGGTAGAAGGTACAGGAGCCTGAAGACTGCAACAACCAGGTTCAGGAATAGCTACTTCCCCACAGACATCAGGCTATTAAACCTGGCTCGGACAAAACTCTGATAACTAATAACCCATTATCTGTTATTCACACTTTATTTGTTTATTTATTCATGTGTGTGTGTGTGTGTGTATATATATATATTTATATATGGTATATGGACACACTGATCTGTTTTGTAGTAAATGCCTTCTATGTTCTGTGTGCTGAGGCAAAGCAAGAATTTCATTGTCCTATCAGGGACGCATGACAATTAACTCACTTGAACTTGAACATACCGGGAGTCTGGAAGTGGTGTCCTTGTAGTAAACAAGGATGAACAGTTAAGATAGCTGTGAAAGTTTTAGGGCTTGTTATAGAGTGCTACAGGAATAATGAGTGATGTTTTTCCTTTTGCTCCTTTTTAATAGGCACTTGACAGGACTGGTCAGAGTCCCATCCTAGATAGAAACATAGAAACAAAGAAAATAGGTGCAGGAGTAGGCCATTCGGCCCTTCGAGCCTGCACCGCCATTCAATATGATCATGGCTGGTCATCCAACTCAGTATCCGGTACCTGCCTTCTCTCCATACCCCCTGATCATTTTAGCCACAAGAGCCACATCTAACTCTCTCTTAAATATAGCCAACGAACTGGCCTCAACTACTTTCTGTGGCAGAGAATAGTAAGATTAAATGAGAACTTACCAGTTTGAAGTTTGATCCTTATTTTATGAGGAATTACGATGAGGAATTTCGTGAAGACCCCGCCAGCACGCATGCGCGACATTCTTCAAAGCAGCGGTGTGGAATCACAGATAACAACAATGACTGAAGATGGTAACATTTAAGAGACTCTAATATACCAGTTGACCTTATGAAAGAGGGTTGGGAGCGGAGGGCACGAAATCCCTCATCGTAACTCCTCATAAAATAAAGATCAAACTTCAAACTGGTAAGTTCTCATTTAATCTTACTATTTTACTTCGGAGTCACGTGAGTGACTTTGTGAAGATTTCAAAGCTCTGTGATTCCATGCCCTGGACCTCGTCCATGCTCACACACTGCCATAATTACTGATGGAGGAAGTGTGTTAACGTATTTCAGACTTGAACAAGCTGAAAAATAATAACGTATTTGTTAATACAAACAATAAACCCCCGAACTCGGGGACAACCGTTTAGGGAACAGCACTTAAAACTGACTCCACAAACGTTGTGGGAGCGGCCACAGGTTTGTTATAAAAATGCTGAAATGTAGTTTCACTGGCCCAGCCCGCTGTTGCAAGGACATGATCCATGGGTACCTCCATGGTCCTTGCCGCTGATGTGGATGCAGCCCTGGTATAATGAGATTTAATAATGTTAATGTCTTATCTGCTGCACCGAATACCACCCTGAGCCACCTGGAGATAGTCTGCACCATCACCCTGTGATGTGGTTTCCCATGGCTGATAAACAGACCCATCTCCATACATCCTGATGGTGTGTGTGACATTGATCTAATGTTGGAGATAGGTGGCTATACAGAGCCTTACATCAACGAGGTATGCTAGGGATTCCATTTTCAGTCCTGTAGTGCCAGGTCTGTGTTGTTTAAGCAACTCATCTATAAAGAACGTCACTTTATTGGGGGTCGAGACCATTCTATCCAGTTTTAGTTTCTGTAGAGTCTGGACCCGTTGTGCTGTGGTCAGTGCCATTAACATCACCACTTTCAAGGTGAGTTAGTCCAGTGGTAAATCCGTCATAGGCAACCAGCTCCTGCGTAGGGTCAACACCCCTATATCCCAGGTAATATTATATCGTGGTCGGGGAGGGTTGGAATTGAATACACCCCTCATAGTTTGGATACCAGCTGGTGAGATCCCACTCCAATGTTGAGATAGGATGACAGTGCTCTCCTGGCACTGTTTATGGCACTGTAACTGAGGGCCTCATCATAATGAAGGCCCACGAGGAATTCCAGCACATTGGAGGTCGTAGCAGAGTTGTAGGTGGTCTTGTCCGACTACAGAAGGCCTCTTATTTCCTTATGTGGGTGAGGTACTGTTTCCTTGTGGACTCTTTGCACGATGCTGTTATGATGTCCATGGTTATTGATGACAGCCTGAATTTCAGTAGTGGCCTCTTCAGAACCTGCAACCAACAGGTTCAGACAACCATGGCACGGATGATTTTCCCCTGTTGTGGGATTGATCACCAAATTCGGTCATTTGGTTCCTGTGCCCATGGTTCTTTATCATATTGAGGACCATCGGGTACCATGGTTGTGTAGGCCAGTCGAGTATTATCAGCATACCTGTTGCAGAATCTAGTTGCTTTTTCTGCAATACCCAACTAATGAGACAGAATGGGGGAAAAGCATAAAAAAACCCATTCCCCCAACGTAGCGAGAACGCATCCATCGCCACTGCCCCAGGACCTGGTTCCCAAGAAACATATGTCGGTATCTGATGGTTCAACCTGGACACAAAAGGTCGATATCTGGTGTTCCATATTTGGCTATAATTTTAGCAAATATTTGGGGGTTGAACATCCACTCGATGTCGTTATTAAATACTCGTGACCTGGTGTCCGCCACTGTATTGAGCTGACCCGGAAGGTACGTAGCTGATATCCAAATATTTATTTCAATACACCAGAGCCAAATTAAATTTGCCAATTCATCACAAGATATTGACTTGATACCACCCACATGGTTTAAATACGCCACCTCAAGGGTATTATTTATTTGAATACGGACATGCGTATGATATAGATTAGTGCAGTAAGCCCACAGCCCATAACATGCTCCAGCATTTCCAAATGGTTACGTTGTGATTGAAGAAGAGTAGACTCGTGCAAATCCCCTCTGCCGCCACAACTGGAAGTGGTGTTGGTAGCTTCCCAGCCCTGGGTGCTTGCGTCGGTTTGTAACCTTTTATTGCTGAGATTTTTGCTCTTTCCAAGTTTTGATAGTGACAACGGCCCAAATTGTGCAGCTGGAATGTAGCTACAAGCTTCCCAATCACCTTAGCAGCATGTCTAATAGTCGGTTTCCTGGCACAAGCAAGGCTGTTACATGCCTCTATTATATCTGTTGCTTTGTTCCCTGGGATAGTGACAATCAGAACCCCATGCATCCCAGAATGTATGCAACCTCCCTCCTACTTGTGAGGTTATACATGCAGTACTCCCAAGAGAACCAGACCCCCTTACCTCCATGGTTACCGGTGGGGCATGATGTTCTGGGCTTGTTTGTAGCCTCCATGAGCACCTGTTCCTGCAGCTGGTGTGTGGTTCTGCTGTGTGTCTCCTAGATCCTAGGGACACACTCTCTTGATGGAGAAGGTCCCGTTCGAGCAGCTGCTCGACCACACACTCCACACGAGCCATGTGACCGCCGCCGCTATCTGCGGACGGCAAGTCGACTTCCCCAGGTTCTCCAGAACTACTGGGCTTCTGCCAACCGACCGCACCTCGTCGAGGTGATGTCTAGGATACGTTGGCAGGTAGTCGCTGCCTGCCGCTCCTGCGGGGCTACACGACAGCAGCAGCGATGAGTCGGTGCCAGCCACCGCAGCGGGGCCCCCCGACATCCGTGTTGGCTTGCTGCCAGTCCCGGTTATACGGGACTGAGATGGCACATAGTCGCTGCAGCCGCCTCAGCGGGGCCACATGACCAAAATACACTTCCACCAGCCTGCACTCTGGCAGCCTGCCCCGGTGGTGAGCCGGTACCTCCCGCTCCTGCAGGGCTCCCCGACTTCCCAGCAGGTACATCACTGGTCCGCGATCTGGCAGACTTCTCCGGTGGCATGTCGATGCTGGCCGCTTCAGCGGGGATTCTCGACCTCGGTGCGGCTTTCCCCCTCTGGAGACCTATAACTGAGGGGAAACAGAACGTGCCGTTGAATGAGGCACGGGTTTACGCACCTGTTTTCCGCTGGCCCAGTGATGTTTGGGCAATGGCGGTAGGGAGTCAGGGTCTTGCCTACCCTGCTCCCGCGCGGTGCTCCGACCAACATGCAGCTCCCTGGCCTGCTGTGGTGGAGAGTAAGGCCCTGTCAACTGAACGCGGAAGTTGTGGAGCCCTGTTCTTTTCCCCGCCCGCGGAGCGGGTGCTGCCAGTGTTGCGGGCAGCTCCAGGGATTGTGGTCGCTGACTCCCATCCAAAGTCCTGTGGTCCTTGGAGGCATGCTTCGATGCCTTCATTCTGGTCTCCCTGTCCATCGTTTCTGTAAGCAAAGTCTACTACAGAAGCTAAGCAACTCAAGGTTAGTATTACTTACCTGAGGGCCTTTTTTGAAGCTGCCGGTGGAGGAGCGCACTCCACCCCCCCCCCCCCCCCCCCAGCTCCCATGGTGACCAGACTCTCATGCGGGAATATATAATGCCGCTAACGGCAAGTCTCCCGCCTATGTTGTGAATCAGGGCCCCGGCTGTCTTCGCTACCCGCGAATGGCAGTCTCCGAGCCCGGACTCTGCTGGTTCACAGGCTTACCCGATTTCCGGGTAGCGTTGCCGTCAGCCCGCGGTGATCCTGCGGGCTGCGGTGTTGAGTCGGGCTGCCGCTCTGCCATCGCTAACTGTGAACGGCGAGTCTGTAAGCCCGGACCCTGCCGGGTCAACGGGCTGCCCAACTTCCTGGTGAATTCACGCCATCAGTCCGTGGTGATCCTGCGGGCTGCGGTGTTGTGTCAGGCTGCAGCTCTGCCGTTCCTACAAACGGCGAGTCTGTGAGCCCGGACCCTCCTGGGTCAACGGGCTTGCCTGACTCCGGCCTATTGCTGCCGTCACTGACTGCCCGCATCGCGGTCTCAAAGTGGCCCGTGGAACACTCTGTCACACAGAGTCCCTCTGATTCCTGTCGGGAAGAAAACCCGACCGCAGGTTTGTTTCCTTACCTGCACGTCCGCTGGAGTAGAGGAGCGACCCTACTCCCTGCCTGTCGCCTCGCATGCGGTCGACAATATGTTGCGCATGCGTGCTGGCTCACGTGACTCCAAAGTAAAATTCCAGAGAATCACCACTCTCTGTGTGAAAAATGTTTTCCTCATCTTGGTCCCAAAGGAATTCCCCCTTACCCTTAGACTGTGACCCCTTATTCTGGATCTCCCCAACATCGGGAACAATCTTCCTGTCCTGTCCATCTAATCTGTCCAACCCCTTAAGAATTTTGTAAGTCTCTATAAGATCCCCCCTCAATCTTCTAAATTCTAGCGAGTACAAGCTGAGTCTATCCAGTCTTTCCTCATATGAAAGTCCTGACATCCCAGGAATCAGTCTGGTGAACCTCTGTACCCCCTCTATGGCAAGAATGTCTTTCCTCAGATTTGGAGACCAAAACTGTACGCAATACTCCATGTGTGTTCTCACCAAAACCCTGTACAACTTCAGTAGAACCTCCCTGCTCCTATACTCAAATCCTTTCGCTATGAATGCTAACATACCATTTGCTTTCTTCACTGCCTGCTGCACCTGCATGCCAACTTTCAATGACTGGTGTACCATGACACCCAGGTCTCGTTGCATCTCCACTTTTCCTAATCTGCCACCATTTAGAGAGGGGGCGCTGTCGTGTACGGCTGCCAGTCCTGCATTTTTTTCACTTTTCTTTATTTTTAGTATGTTAAAAGTGTTAGTTGGGGGTCTAATCTTTTTATGTTGGGGATTGATGGGGGGGAAGGGGGAAACTGCTTTCTCAAGTCCCTACCTGGTCGGAGAGGCGGTTTTCCTTGAGCAGCAACTTCGACCCGTCCTCGCGGCCTACCAGCGGGGTCTGGAGTGACGTTTTCCTGAGGCTTCGGTAGCGTCGCAGCGCTGGAGCGCTTTCGCGGAGCAGAGCAGGCGATGCGTTGCCTGGATCACCGCGCTGGAACTCCGGTAAGCTGGGACCACCGATAAAAAAAACATTGCAAAGCCGCGGGGCTGTGGAGCGGCCAGAAGCCGAGATCCCCAGTGTGTGGAGCTCCATCCAGCGCGACCTGTTGGCTTGGAAGCCGCGGTCTCCGGTAAGGAGGCGGCTGTTCCTGGCACCCCAAGCCGCTGAGAGGGTCAACCAATGCCGGAGCATCATCACCCGGTGAGAACAGCTGGGAACATCGGGCCTCCGTAGCGGCGATTATGGAGGCCTCAATAGGCCCGACTACTTTGAGTGGACATGGGGATGGGGACCGGACTGTGTGCCTTCCCTCACAGTGGGAACCATTGTGGGGGGATGTTTTTATGTTTTAATGTTACATTTCTTTAATGCTATGTTGTATTTTTATTAGTGTGCTGCAAGGACATTTGAATTTCCCATGAATAAGGGAATTAATAAAGTATTTATGTTATGGTATTCAGATAATAGTTTACCCTCCTGTTTTTGCCACCAAAGTGGATAACCTCACATTTATCCACATTATACTGCATCTGCCATGCATTTGCCCACTCACCCAACCTATCCAAGTCACCTTGCAGCCTCCTAGTATCCTCCTCATACCTAACACTACCCCCCAGCTTAGTCATCCGCAAACTTGGAGATGTTGCATTCAATTCCCTCATCCAAATCATGAATATATATTGTAAATAGCTGGGGTCCCAGCACTGAGCCTTGCGGCACCCCACTAGTCACTGCCTGCCATTTTGAAAAGGACCCGTTTACTCCTTTGCTTCCTGTCTGCCAGTCAGTTCTCTATCCACATCAATACTGAACCCCCAATACCATGTGCTTTAAGTTTGTATGCTAATCTCTTATGCGGGACCTTGTCGAAAGCCTTCTGAAAGTCCAGATGTAACACATCCACTGGTTCTCCCTTATCCACTCTATTAGTTACATCCTCGAAAAATTCTATAAGATTCGTCAGACATGATTTACCTTTCCTAAATCCATGCTGACTTTGTCCAATGATTTCACCACTTTCAAAATGTGCTGGTTTCCCATCTTTAATAACTGACTCTAGCAGTTTCCCCAATACTGATGTTAGATTAACTGGTCTGTAATTCCCCGTTTTCTCTTTCCCTCCTTTTTTAAAAAGTGGGGTTACATTAGGTACCCTCCAATCCTCAGGAACTACTCCAGAATCTAATGAGTTTTTAAAAATTACCACTAATGCATCCACTATTTCTGTGGCTACTTCCTTGAGTACTCTGGGATGTGGACTATTGGCCTTTAATCTGTTCAATTTACCCAACACCACTTTATGGCTAACCTGGATTTCACTCAGTTCCTCCATCTTATTTGACTCCTGGTTCCCTGCTATTTCCAGCAGCTTATTTATGTCTTCCTTAGTGACCAAAGTAGTTATTCAATTGGTCTGCCATGTCCTTGTTCCCCATGATCAATTCACCTGTTTCTGACTGCAAGGGACCTACATTTGTTTTAACTAATCTCTTTCTCTTCACATATCTATAAAAACTTTTGCAGTTTTTATGTTCCCTGCCAGTTTCTTTCATAATTTATTTTCCCTTTCCTACTTAAGCCCTTTGTCCTCCTCTGCTGGACTCTGAATTTCTCCCAGTCCTCCGTTAGGCTGCTTTTTCTGGCTTATTTTTTATGCTTCATCTTTTGTTTTTATACTATCCCTGATTTCCCTTTTTATCCATGGATGTACTACCTTCCCTGATTTATTCTTATGCCAAACTGTGATGAACTATTGTTGTAGTTCATCCATGCAGTCTTTAAATACCTTCCATTGCACATCCACTGTCAACCCTTTAAGAATCACTTGCCAGTCTATCTTGGCCAATTCACATCCCATACCTTCAAAGTTACCTTTGTTTAAGTTTCTGACTTAATTATGTCACTCTCCATCCTAATGAAGAACTTAACCATATTATCAGCCCTCATTGATTATTTTTCTACCTTGACATCCTCTTTCCTTTTATTGAGGAAAGGCAGGTGTTTTGTAGTGTCGTATCTGTCACACTCGGCACAGTTGAGATTAGCTCAGCACATCCAACCATTCCGCAGTTCAATGGGCCAAATGGGGCTGAGTTACAGCTGGGCAAACAGTCCAAAGGTGGAGGTTTTCAACAAACAAGTAGCAATCCAGGAATAAATAAATGGTGGGCTGTTTAGAAAATGATGGTCACAGAAGTGAAAACTTTTTTACACTGTAACATTTTGTCATCCAGATAGTGCTGCCTGAAAGTTCAGTTGAAGCATTTAAGAGATAAACTGAAATTAAATAGCACATGAAGAATATATTGTTAATTTCCACATACCTTCTTTAAGTTTCTGATTCCCGAGCACATTACGGAGAATCACTTCTCTCACCCCTCTGCATATGACAAATGTACGTTGAATGTGCTGGTGGCTCTGCTGCCAGAGTGGGGGGGGGGGGGGGAGATGGGGGGGGGGCATTCCTGGCACAAATAAATTGAATGCTTTAGATATACAGTGCATTCAACAAGTATTCAGATCCCTTCATTTTTTCCACATTTTGTTACGTTACAGCCTTATTCTAAAATGGATTAAATGATTTTTTAATCATCAATCTACACACAATACCCCACACCAAAAAAGCAAAAACAGGTGTTTAAAATTTTTGCTAGTAATTAAAAATAAATAACTGAAATATCCCATTTACATAAGTATTCAGACCCTTTACTCTGTACTTTGTTGAGGCAACTTTGGCAGAGATTACAGCCGCTAGTCTTATGACGCTACAAGCTTGGCACACCTGTATTGGGGTAATTTCTCCCATTCTTCTCTGCAGATCCTCTCAAGCTCTGTCAGATTGGATGGGGAGCGTTGATGCACAGCTATTTTCAGGTCCCTCCAGAGATGTTTGATCGGGTTCAAGTCCGGGTTCTGGCTGGGCTACTCAAGGACATTCACAGACTTGTCCCAAAGCCATTTCTGCATTGTCGTGGTTGTGTGCTTCGGGTCATTATCCTGTTGGAAGGTGAAGCTCTGAGGTCTTTAAAACTCTGGATTAGGTTTTCATCAAGGATCTCACTGTACTTTGCTCTTCTGTTCATCTTTCCCTCGATCCTCACTAATCTCCCAGTTCCTGCCACTGAAAAACATCCCCACAGCATGATGCTGCCACCACCCTGCTTCACCATAGGTATGATATTGGCCAGGTGATGAGCAGTGCCTGGTTTCCTCCAGATGTGATGCTTGCCATTCAGGCCAATGAGTTCAATCTTAGTTTCATCAGACCAAAGAATCTTGTTTCTCATGCCTTTTGGCAAACTCCAAGAGACTATCATGTGCCTTTTACTGAGGAGTGGCTTCCGTCTGGCCACTCTGCCATAATGGCCTGATTGTTGGAGTGCTGAAGATATAGTTGTCCTTCTGGAAGGTTCTCCCATCTCCACATAAGAACTCTGGAGCTCTGTCAGAGTGACCATCGGGTTCTTGGTCACCTCCCTGACGAAGGCCCTTCTCCCCCGATTGCTCAGTTTGGCCGGGCGGCAAGTTCAACAAAGAGTCCTGGTGTCTCCAAAGTTCTTCCATTTAAGGATGACAGAGGCCACTGTGCTCTTCGGGACCTGCAATGCTGCAGAAATTGTTTTATACCCTTCCCCAGATCTGTGTCTCGACACAATCCTGTCTCGGAGGTCTACGGCAAATTCCTTCATCTTCGTGGCTTGGTTTTGGTCTGACATGCACTGTCAACTGTGGGACCTTACATAGACAAGTGTGTGCCTTTCCAAATCATGTCCAATCAATTTAATTTACCACTGGTGGACTCAAATCAAGTTTGTAGAAACATCTCAATGATAATCAATGGAACCAGGATGAACCTAAGCTCAATTTTTGAGTGTCATAGCAAAGTGTCTGAATACTTATGTAAATGTGATATTTCAGTTAATTGCTTTTAATTACTTTTCAAAACCTCTTTTTCTCAACACCTCTTTTGGCTTCATTCTGGGGTATTGTGTGTAGATTGATGAAAAAAAGCGTTAAAATAAGGCTGTAACGTAACAAAATGTGGAAAGAGTGAAGGGGTCTGAATACTTTCTGAATACACTGTACACCTTTAAAAAAACAATTATTTCTAAACAAAGGAATTTTCAGAAACAGTCAGGTAATCTGGCAGAGAGACACAAGAGATGCTGGAATCTTGAGCAAAAAACAAAGTGTTGGAAGAACTCAGCGTGTCAGGCAGCATCTGTGGAGGGACTTGGCAAATGATGTTTCTGGTTGGGACAATTCTTCAGACTGATTCAAGTAAAGGGGAGAAAGCTGGAAAAGAGGTGAGACAAAGCCTGACACATGACATGTGGACAGAGGGGATGGGAAATTGGTTGGCAAATGGGCAGAGTAAGTGACAAAGGCTAAAGGTGAAAACAAGACAAAAGAGAGGAAAGAAGAGGAGGATTTAAATATAAAGCTAGAGGAAGGGAGTTATGGGACGAGGGAATGGGATATAAGTGTACAAGGGAGAAGAAAGTGGCAGTGGGATGGTGGGAGAAATGTATATCATGAGGTGGGGGTGAGTGGGTAGGGCAGAGGAAAGAGGGGTACTGTGTTATTCCTCGTAAGTGGAATATGAGATGCTATTCTACCAGTTTGTGTGTGGCCTTATTCTGGCAAAGGAGTAGGATAAGGACAGAAATGTTAGTATGGAAATCGGAAGGGGTATTAACCGGGAGATCCAGCAGCCCTTGGTGGACAGAGCACGTGTTTAGCTATGTGGTTGCCTAGAATATACTTGCTCTCACCGATGGACAGCAGGCCACATCAGAAGCACCAAATGCAGAAGATGAAATTGGAAGTGGCTGGCATTGTGCTTTCACAGTTTAAGTGCTCCATTAAAACAGCCAAGGTATAATCTCGCTTTAGCTAAATAAGCTAAAGTAGCATGAAAGGATTGCTTCAGCCCAGCCCACTCTTTGCTCATTGTAAAGCATTATTGACAATTTCGTTCTCGCAGTTCTTTCCACGAAGCCTCACAATTTATTTGTCTTTAAATATTTATGTGTCGCTCTTTTGAACGCCACAATTGAATTTGCATCCATCACACCTTCAAGCAGCATTTTCCAGTTACAACACCTCACTGTGTAAAAAGATTTTCCACATGTCAATCTTGGATCTTTTACCAATAACTCAGTCATTTTGCCCCTCCCCCCCACCCCATTCCCTACTGCTTAAAACATGCTGAGAACATCACTAATGCTGGTCAAAATAGGTGAAATCAAAAATGAATGAATGGAAGCTCGATGAACATGAATTTTTTCATGTTTCTTATTTATGTCAGTTTTAACATTGATAAATTAACATTTGAAGCAATCAAACCTCCTTTCAAGCATAACAGGAGCCGAATATCAAAGAAAATGCAGCTATGGAAACCTTGAAGGGTTTACTACCCTTTTCTGAAGCTGTACAATCTTCTTGAGAAATATGGAAAATAATCTCAGCAAAACATGTGACATTCTGATGTGCCTAAATGAGGATAAATTTACACCCAGTTCAGAACTGGCACCCAACTGGGACATCAGTGGGAACTTGTCTTTGTGTGGGGGCAGGGCCATGTATATAGAGCCGTTCATTGAATTAAATGTATAAAATAGAGTAAATATGATTGTTGCATGACAACAGGTTTCATTTATGCCTTTTTGTTTAAGAGGGATTTGCCAGAGTCAGTTTTGTCAATTTGTTCGAGTTAGAATATATCAATTGACTCAATTCATCTCTTCTAAAATACTAAAAACATGTCTCAGCTTCCTATTCCCACTAAAGTACCCCTGGCTCCTGCATAGAAATTTAAGCATAGCAAGTGAGAGAGTCATAGTGTGCTGAGAATGAGTTAAAACATTATGTTTGTGTCTTTTGTGTGTTTTTGCCGAAGGCGAATAAACATTTTTTGATCTAGGTCATGGTAGCCTGATATTAACAGCATCATTACTTCCAAAATATTTCTGTGCGTGTAAAAGTAAGGTCAAACTGCCAGCAATGCCATTCAAAAATAGATGATAGAATTGTCATATTTTGCCAGCTGTAGATTTGTTTTGCCCCCTGGACATTAACAAGCCGACCACTGGGAACCATCTGCTCTCCAAAACCGTCTCAATCTTGTCTACTTCAAAGCTCTCTATGTGCTTCTCGTTCCTTATCAGTTCGAGGCACAGGCGATGTTAAGTATATGCCCATCAGTCAAGCAGATTTGTAAACAGATTACTACCAATTGTCCACAGTGGCTGATTCCTAAATATTACAAACAAATTACTAATAAAAACAATGGCTTCATCACATGAGACAAAACAGTGGCTTTCACAGATCCACCAATTTTTCATGTGTCGTAAGTACAATGAAGTGAAAACTTCCTTTATCCAGGAAAGTGCCAGAGCTGACACTAATTAATCTCTTTCCACAGCGGGTGCAAGAGGCAAATCGATGTACATTCCTTTCCAAATCAGCACCTGACATTTTCCACGGTTAAAATCAATTAGAGGCTTTCTGTGATAGAATTTTGGAATGTATAATAATTTTAATCAGCACTATATATTTTTGAAGAGAGTTATTATATATAAGGAACAAAATATTTGGAAAAAGGACACCCTTAAAGGATAAGGCCAGATGAACGTGCCCATCAACAACGCACAGAATATGCATAAACCGTCAAATAATTAATTTATCATCTCCTTCCCTTCACTGTATTTAGAATTAACTTCCTATCTCCAGGTTTCACCCAGCTGTAAATAGCCACTTAACGAATCAAGATTGCCAAAGGATGTGACAAAGGGTATCAGTATTTTTTTTCTGTCCACAGCTGCAATAGAAAAAATGCTATGCAAGTGGTCATGCTGCCTTTAAAACTGCACTCATTCTCAACAATGAATAACAGTATCTATCTGTCTATCGCTAAAATTCTCATCTTGTTATTTTCCAGTTTGCATTTTGTTTTACATTTGCACAAAAATGGCACACAATAGCGCTACAACTTTTCATCACCTTACTCACCATTCTCCTGTGCTGCAAGTGCAACAAGTTTTGTTCCAATCAGTGGTATATTTTAAAAGTTATCTATATATATATAGATTAACTAAAACTCTCGTCTTGTTATCTTCCGGTTTGCATTTTTCTTATATTTGCACAACAGCAGTGCACAATAGCGCGATGATTTTTCGCCACCTTACTCATCATTCTTCTGTGCTGCAAGTGTAATACGTTCTGTTCCAATCGGTGGTATATTAAAAAATTCATAAAGGTTTAAAAATCTTAAAAACGGCGCATGCGCAGATTGGTATCCTCTACTGTCAGTCACCACCAGGACAGCAATGCCCCGTCCTGCACCATCGCCATCACAACAGGGACCAGACGGGTCCATGGGTCATCGTCAGCCATGCCTTTGCCAGCAGTTGGGGGAGGGTGGCTGGGTCTGGTAATTGCCCGTGCGCAGTTGGGGGAGGTTTGCTGGTCCCGGCGCCATTTTCAGATCAGCAGTTTGATTTAATACTTCCATGTGTACTTCACTTGCATCACAATGGGGACCCAACGGATAGTACTTAACTAAAATGCCATCACATAGAGGCCCTTGCTGTTAAATTGTCGACTTTCATAATTTCCTGGCCCTAAGGGGGCACGGTTTATTCAGTGGTAGAGTTGCTGCTTTACAGCACCAGAGACCCGGGTTTGATTCTGACTATGGGTGCTGTGTGTATGGAGTTTGTCCGTTCACCACATGACCTGCATGAGTTTTGTCCAGGATCTCTGGTTTCTTCCCACGCTCCAAAGACATACAGGTTTATAGATTAATTGGCTTGGTAACATTGTAAATAGTCCCTCGTGTGTGTAGGACAGTCTTAGTGTGTGAGGATCGCTGGTCAGCATAGACTCGGTGGGCTGAAGGGCCTGTTTCCACACTGTATCTCTATACTAAACTAAATCTAAACCGTCTAATCTTAAGTAAGCTTCTGGGCCACACAATCAATATGAAAGCTAACTATGGAGAAATAGATGAACATGATTTATCTCTGTTAAAATTTCACCTAGTAAGAAATGAATTAGCCTATCTGGTTTCTGCCTGCACAGTGCTAATCAGTCTATCCTCATATATTTTTCAATATAGAAGACATTGAACTTCAAATTTAGATTTAAGTATTACTTAAACAGTATAGGGAGGCAAGAGCAGGATTCTCCACCATGATGCCTTTGCTCAATGTTGAGCAATAGTATAATTTAACATAGTTACCAAGTACAATCAGCTGGCTTCCCTGTTTGTTCACAAGGTGTATTATTGAACCAAGTTGACAAGATGGTCCCAATTGAAACATAGCTATAGGCATTTGATTAATCTCACCCAGTGTAGCACTAAAGGTGGCATAGTTCATTGCATCTCAGCAATAAGAAGAGACAGATTTTGTACTCCTGGATGCTATCTCATAATTTGAATTGGGACCGATAATGACAACGTTTTCAAGCTTCTGCAAGTCCTCACCGATACCCTTCCCTCAAATATCCTGCCAACAATCAGTGTGCAGACTTTATCATGATTACAACTTGGCTCAAACATTCCCTGAGCAAAGTTTTAATAGATCTCAGGATCCCTACATAACCCCTGCAAGATCCCAAAGGTGATCATTTCTGGTTAGGCACTATAATAATGTCAAACCAGAAAGGAGCTGCACAATTTTCTGAAAGGTGCAAGACTCGAAAGGAGAGAAACAAAGTGGATTGCTTTTACATGGAAGTATGAATTCAATTGATCTACTGACCTCCTTCCATGTTTTAACCATTCTGTGGATAGAGCACTATAGAAATGAACACAAGGCTGAAAAGATGATGCAATTGGGAGTGCTTAAAAAACCCTATGGTACCAGGTACTAGGTACAAGTATTGAAAGCTATGGGACCAATGTTCTTGTAAGATATTTGCCAATGCTGATGTTAAGGGTTAAAACTGAAGATGGGAACACATCGGTATCTAAAACAGGATTGGCAAAGATCCTGACAGGACCACAATCTGTTTGATACAACTTCCAACAATTTGATGTACACTGATGTGAGAAGGGTGTCAGCCCATAAAAGGCACACTCCGCTTGGCAACCAGAAACAAGCAACACACACTCTGACTGCCACACAGGGCAAAGAAACTGCAGACAAAAGTGAGAGAGTTCCTAGATTCTGAGAGAGAGAGCTGAATATTATTATCATCAAGATAAATGCAAGGAGGATGGACATTTGCTAAGGAGATCAGAGATTTACTAGGATGACTTCTTTTCACTCTTTCCCAATTCCGAAAAGGGATTTTGAACTGAAATATTAATTCTCTTTCCACAGATGCTCCTTAACTTGCTGAATGTTTCCAACATTTTCTGTTTCTGCCTCAACATATGGTCTGGGCAGGAGTGCCCCCAGCTGTCTTCTCCTGGCATGTAAATTCCTACTCATCTGAGCATCAGAGAAATAAATCTTATATCCTCTCAAGAAATATCAGAGTGAGCTGTGTGCCATGGAAAGACTAATTTCTTTAAATGATTACAGACGTATTCATTGATGTCTTATAATCAGTATAGAAGGACCTGCAAAGTAAGGAATTATGAAATGAAAGTCAGGCTCTCCAGCATGGATATTGGTAATACCATGTTGTTGAAAATTATTGGAGAGCAACTGGATTTCCATGCTGGCTCAGTTGGGAGATGAATTTCTTGCTTTCAGGGTGTCCCCTGCAGCTTGTGTGGACAATGCCTCTGCTCAGATGGAGTGGCATGGCTGTGGACGGTGAACCAGGACATGTTCTGATGGCCTTGCATTTCCTCCTGCTTCCCTTGCACATGCTGAACTTCAGACTCAAGCTCATTTCCTGCAGGTTTGACGCACTGTGCTGTTCTTCCTCCCTCCTGCACCAGCTATAGTCTTCAACTGCTAGATTGTTCAGCTTGAACACATATTCCTCTGATGTTCTGCAACTAATCTGGGGAGAGAAAAGCTTCCCTGATTTTAAGAAGTCCACCCACTTCAAACGGGCCCTTATGGCATGAGTGTAGTCAATAGTTGCTGGCACTCGTGGGAAGCATCACTGTTGGCAGAACCCAGTGCTTGAGATGCTTTTAGACCTCAATTAAATCAGCCATCTTTGTCTAAATATGGGCCCTAGTGATGTGGCTGCCACTGTAGTAGCAACATTTTCAGAGAAGCGAACTGCTGTGGCCACTTGGAAAAACTATGATGAACAAGCTGAAAGTCAACCCAATCTTGACTCTCACAGAGAATGTAATCTAGGCAAAAAAGCACAGCTAAAGGTCTCCCCACAGCAATTCCCACATCTCAGGAGTGAGAGTCTGGGAAAATCGGCAAATGTGTCATTCTTCTGGGACTTTCAGGTATCTTGGGAGTATGCACTTTGGAATGGATATGTTATTGCCCTGTACATTAAGGTCTCCAACCAACCATGTGTCTAGTCATGGCCATGTCAATGCCTCCAGCGAAGAAGTCCCGCCAGCATTGTCTCTAATCAGACCCCATTGAGGGAGAATCACAGCAGCTCAATGCTAAAGAAAACAATCACGGTTAAGGTTCCATATGGTAGGTTCCTCTGAACGGTTAGATCGCATGGGATCTAGGGAGAGTTAATTAACTGGATACAGAATAGGATTCATAGTAGGAAGTAGGGGATGATGGAGGAATATATTTTTACAGATAGTAGGCTTGACTAGTGGTGTGCCTCATGGGTCAGTGCTGGGCGCACTGGTGTTTGAAATATATATCATCAATTTAGATGAGTAAATGTTTAGTAAATCTGTAGATGACACTAAAATAATTGTTATCGTAGATGGTGAAGATGGCTTTCAAGAATTACAGCAGAATCTTGATCATCTGAGTAAGTAGGCCATGTATGGCAAATGGAGTTTAAATCAGATAAGTCTGAGATGTTGCTTTTTGGGAAGTCGAACCAGGGTAGGACATTCCCAGTGAATGGTAGGGGTTTGGGGAGTGTCGTGGAGCAAAGGGATCAAGGAGTACAAGTACATAGTTCCCTGAAAGTAGTGCCATAGTTAGGTATGATAGTGAAGAAGGCTTTTGGTATGTTGGGCTTCATCAGTCAAGGAACTTAGTATTGAAGTTGGGTTATACAAGCCACTGGTAAGGCCACTCTTGGAGTATGTTCAGTTTTGGCCACTCTACTAAAGGAAAGATGCCAATAAGCTGGAAAGAGTGCAGGGCAGATTTGCGAAAATGTTGCCAGGACTCGAGGGCCTGAGCGTTAGGGAGACGATGGGCAGGCTAGGACTTTATTCCTTGGAGCACAGGGATCTTAAATCATAAGAATAGATAGGGTGAATGCACAGAGTAGTTTTTCAGGGTAGGGAATCAAGAACTAGAGGGCATGATTTAAGATGAGAGAGGAAAGTTTCACTAATAACCTGAGGGGCAACGTTTACACACAGAGGGTGGTTGGTTTATTGAACAAGCTGTCAGAGAAAGTAGATGAGGCAGCATCAGTTAAAACAAAACATTGATAAAAGGGAGAAAAGAAACAAATGAAGCGGTCAGCTTCTAGAATTTAGAAATATTCATCGGTTTACTACTGTCTTTGTCGGTCTTAACTAGTTTATTGACTATCTGTGCAGTGTTCTGTTTATTGGCCCTTTGTTTCTGGTATCACTTCATTGCATCCATTAGCTAAAACTGGATGAAACCATCATCCCCCAAAGACATCTTTAACATTTTTAAAGGATTGCAGGATGCTCTGCTTCGCAGCAAAGTGGCAGATGCTCATTAGAGCACAAATGTGCACTCTGCATGCATTAATAAATCTGCTCCAAAATTAATACAGAATTTATTTGGGGGAAAAAAGGCCACACAAACCTTTTTTACTTTGCCAAGGACAAACTCCACTGACAGAAAGATGACCTCCAAATATTGAAAAGCCATTTGTGAGTAAACTGATTCAAATGTTGTGTAATCTTTCCCATACACTATAATTGAGAAATTACCCCCATGCGTTCCAGGTCTTCTTCAGAGCAAGGGTTGACAGTTTGGGATAATGGAGCATTTTTCATTTTCTCTCTGTTGACAGTGTCAAGCAGAAGGTCAACTATAGGATGATTACAGTAACTATCAGCATCAGTAAGTATCAGCAGTGCACTTTCAACTCTTAACATTTCTCACGGCTTAAAGCAAATAATTATACTCATCCCATGTCAAAGACATGTTTCAGTATTTTAGAAAGTAATTTCAGATAAAGCACTGGTATATCAAAAATGAAATATCACAATTACCTTGCTTTTCATTTTAAGTTAGCATTTTACCTTCTACGACTAAGAATCATTTTGTTTCACTATCTGGTATAACTGGATTCAATTGCAGACATATTTTATAATAATTAAAGGCTACCTCTGCTGTTCTGTCTCTGAAGTCTTTTTACCCTCCAAGTCATATGGGGATCCGGCAATAGGGTGTGTAGAAAAATTAACAAATGAATTAGCATGTCCAACAATGTTCCCCTAATTTATTTTTGCAATGCGAGTGATGCTAGCAAGGCAACCTTTATTATCCAGCATTAATTGCCCAGCTCCCATATATTGCAAGAAGATAGCAAGGGTATTTTTATTCTAATTCATTTGAAAAGGAAATGGTGTCAGACGACTGACAGATAACTAATGCTATGACTGTATTTACAAAGAGAGAGCAAGTGCAGGGAATTATAAGGTAGTTGTTCAGCATCATGACTCGTAAAGATAATGTTTTTCTACACAAATGTACAGCTGAAAATGCTTTGAAAATGAAATTATTATAGTGTGGTAAATGGCAATTTCCAAATGCAAGGCACTGCTTTTAAACAACCTTATTCCATTTTTTGATGCAACAGAAAAGAGAAATACGTCATGTATTTGGATTTTCTCAAGGCTTTTAATAGAGGTACTGCTTTGTTGGCTTGTGACTGAGGGCAGAGCATCAGTAGTCTATGGACAGTTAGCAAGTTAGCTATAATATAGAAAGAGTAGTGGTTAAGTTTAGCTTTTCAGAAATGATAATTACATGGTGAAATTTCTGCACACTGGACGTTGCATTGTCTGTGACCAGAGTCACGTGCAAGCTCGACCCGATGGCCTGGCAAGTGACCTTATCTGAAGGACATTAGGATTTTTACAATAGTTGAGATATTGTCATGGTCATTTTTCTGAAGCTGGTCCACTAAGCACCTGATTTATTAAATTCAATTTCATGACTTGTCATGATAGAATTTAAACTTGAGACCTTCAGGCTGCCTGTCTAGAAATGCAACCATTGTCTTACTGCAGCATAAATTCACATTTTAGAGATAATTGAAATCAGATTTCACAATGACACAATGGAGGCAATGTACAAATTTATACTCGCAAAACTATTTCCACCGTTTAAAACATGCTGCACTATTTCCTCTGCATGAGCAGGAAGTATGTTGGTGTTCATTTATTTTAGTCTCAAGCACTCTCATGGTTAGAAAGCTGAACACAAAGCAAATCTTCCTCTGTTAAACATAAAATGCCCCAGTCCTTTGGACATCCTTTAGATGTCCATAGGTTCTTCCTGGCAAGCCAGTTATACCATATTCACAATGCATAAATGCAATCTCTGCCTAAATACATACACAGTTTTGAGAATGGAGGAAGTATAGACTTTCCCCAAAATCTTAGTATTGCAAATAGCACAGCAAACCTGGGATTAAACAGAGTGAGCACAAAAAGGGAATTAATGCAAAACCTATGAGGCAGAAACATTAAAGCTACTGGTTATTTTATAGCACACATTATGCAAATCAACACTTCTTTTTGTTTCTCTATAATCTTCACTATATTGATTGCATTACACGCTCTTCTTATCGAGTCCACATCACAAGATTAGAAATTGTTCAGCCAGAGCTGAACACACTTCTTGGCATCTGCATACAATGGCGCCTAGCGCTTCTTGTGCGTGGTGGTGGAAAGATTGGAGGAAAAGGGCCGTGACATGAGCACTCTTTCCTTGACCGTCATTACATGTTAATAATAAAGTAGGTAGCAAGGAACTGCAGATGCTGGTTTGCACCAAAGATAGACACAAAATGTTGGAGTGACTCAGCCTGTCAGGCAGCATCTTTGGAGAAAAAGAATAGACGTTTCAGGTCAAGACCCTTCTTCAAACTCTCAGACTTCAAAATAATAAAGTATATTTGCGCAAAAGCAGATTGATGCTGCAAACCAAGCTCTAATGCAGCAAGAGAACATTATGTTCATTGTGCTCAGGCTAGGAATTCCAAAACTGAAGACAGATTACCAGGTGTTGTCACTACTATTTAGCAATAACTACCCCAGAGAATTCCAAGAGTAATGGCTATATTGCATTTCTACAAGGAGGTTTTGAGCAGATCCTTGAATCTTTTACTCTGTCCACAATCCTCTTCCATAATGAATCTCAGGCCAGAATGGCTGCTTATGATCTTATGAGCACGTGCATATAACAGTTCTTGAATAAAGATATGCAGGACTCCACTCTTTGCTCTTTTCTCTATTAATACATACTATAGATTCCCAATGCACAGCAGAAAATGTAACTGCTAAAATGAAAATAATATTACCAAAAAAATTGAATTTTGCCGTTGTCTGCAAAATATGATTCTGGATTATATATTTTGGGTGCTGCAAAAAGCCTAATTGCATGCCCTTTCTTCTTTCTCCATCCTTACTGCACTGAAGTTAAAATTCAGCCACGTTCATTTACTTTGCTCACTCTGCAACTCTTTTGTTTTCCCGACAGAGCACTTGCTTCCCTCCCACAATTAAATTTAACTCAGCTTTACCAAATCTCATTTTTGCTCTTCTTTTTTCCTCTGAAGTTGATTAAGCAACTTGCCAAAATAAGATCCAAGGATAAAGGATACCATAAAACTATGTTTTATTCACAATTGATGTGAAAATGTCAGCCAACCCGAAAATCAAGTGCAGGTCGACCCCAGGTTACAGATGACCTGACATAGAAATTCAACTTTACACATATATTCCATGCATTTTTCAAGTATTTTTCAGGATGATAATGATAATAATAATAATATTTTGTAATATTCATTAATGGCTACATACAATATATGCAGTAAACCCTCATTATAACAGACCATACAGGAGGAATGGTGTCTGTTATCGCCAATTGTCTGCTATGACCAAGTTATACAAGTAGTAGAAACAAATAAACTATACTTGCTAGTTAATGTACAACAGGACACAAAGTGCTGGAGTAATTCAACAGGTCAAACAGCATCTCTGGAGATCATGGAGAGGTGACGTTTCGGGTCAAGACGCTTCTTTAGACTCTTGGTCCAGAACTGGGTCTAGAATCCAGGTGGTCTGATGGCCTTGACTTACTGATGGCCGGGGAGAGGCGAGGATTTGCAAAGTCAATGGTTGCAGGCTGCGGGCTGCGAGCAGCTGGAGTGCCGGTAAGGGTCGGCAATGATGGTGGCAGCAGCAGGCGCAGCCCGGAAGCACCCAGGAAGCAAGCTGGGGGTGGCATGGGCAGCCAGAGCTGAAAGCAACCAGGGAGGCAGCACGACCCAGGGGTGGCGTAGGGGGCAACTGGAGCTGTAAGCAGCCATGGAGGAGGTGTCAAGCTAAGTGCAACATGGGAGCGGCCGGGGCTGTAAGCAGCTGGGGAGGAGGTGTCGAGCTGAGGACAGCATGGGGGCGGCCAGGGTGGCTGCATGCGCTAGGAATGGCGTGGGAGGCAACTGGAGCTGGAAGCAGCTGGGGAGGCGGTGAGAACTGGGGGCAGTGTGGGCAGCCATCCACGATGGCCCGTCCACGATAACCGAAATACGTTACAATGAGGTGCATTAAAACAACGGTTTACTGTATTCCAATAGATTAATCATGGGTGGTGTTAGGGTAAATATTTGATGGTGAAAACATTTAAGCATGTATATGAGGTGCAACACAATATTGTAGAAAATGAACATTTCAGACTTCAGCCTACACATGGCTCTCAGGCGCTGAATCCTTGTATAGCCCAGGAACTTCCTGTAAGAGCTTAACAACATGTTTCAAAAGTTGCCAATGCCACACCAAGGCAGACTACTGATAATAAACCATTGACAATTAAAATCTACCTGAAAATCAAAACATATTTGGACCCTCCTACTTTTCAGCAGGTTGAATTGTAGACTCACGGAGAAGGTTATGCTCAAATGTTTTCTAAATCACCAAAACATAAACAAAAATTACATCAATTTATTCTACTGTATTAACTTTCATGTTGCTTTTAGCATTAAACAACACTTTTACTATATAATTATTGTAATTGCACTTGATTTCTTGTCTTATCAGTTCTCTACAATGGGACAATAAAAACCTAATTATTACATTTCTGCTCAATCATTTAATTTAACTTCAATAATGACTTAACAATCAGTGGCGAACTGCTTCAATGGATATCAAGAACATAAGGCTTATAAATACTGCAGAAGCATTGGTCTTTTATAAAATTTTCCCTTAAATTTGTTACTGTTTAAAAACAAAAGTTCAACTTGTGAGTTGAGATTAAAACCAATGAATTTATTGGATGTGAGATTCATCTGAAGAAACACTAAATAAACGCAACTTCAGTTCTATTAAATCAGCTCGACTCCATATCGCACAATTGATAAGATAACATTTATGAAAAATGTCTCCCTACAGTGTCGCAGCGGTAGAGTTGCTGCCTTACAGCACTTGTTGCGCCGGAGACCCACGTTTGATCTCAACTATGGGTGTTGTCTGTACGGGCTTTGTACGTTCTCCCCATGACCGCGTTGGTTTTCCCTGAGATCTTCGGTTTCCTCCCACACTACAAAGACGTACATGTTTGTAAGTTAATTGACTTGGTTAAAGTGTAAATTATCCCTAGTGTGTGTAGGGTAGTGTTAGAGTGTGGGGATTGCTGGTCGGTGCTGACTTGGTATCTCTAAAAATGTTTCAATAGACCTGGCATACATTGGCGTGTTTGTTTTTATTTAACTCTAAAGAATTTCTTGTTTAAATCAGAGGTAACTTAATTTCTTAATAACTTGCTTAGGTGACATAGGATTACATGCTGTCCAGTAAGTATATCATTCCAGAGGAGTAATAGTTAATATCCGAGTAAAATACTAAAACAATACAATAATCGTTCAGATTATGGATGCAAATATGGCCATTGAATATGTGTATGCCCAATTGAACTACTGTGTACGATTTTCAACTCCATATCCAAAGATTCCTGCCAAGAAATTGGCAATGTTAAATATTCACTTTAATCATGTCTGGTTGTAGCAATCTACTACTGAAGTTGATGGAACCAATTTGCGGGATTTTTATGTGTAACAACCACAATTTTATATTTTAAGGCTAGCAACCAAGTCTAGGTTAACGTCTTTGGAACATATTTTCTGTGTGACGTGATAAACAGAAAATCTATTTCTCCAGAAATCTTCCAGACTCTCAGAAATGATTTTGCTGCCCCATCACACTTTGTGTGTTAGGGTGAGAGAAAGGCAAGGCAAAGTTAAGTTATCACAATAGACTCAAATATTGGAACAGAGTGAGTCTACACATATTGGGCCTGATTTTGCTGTCAAAATAATAGCAAGGTTAATATAGCTCACCTTCAAGAGCAAATGGTACAACAACTTGAGGCGAGGTGCAGATGTACAATTAAATGTCAATATCCCAAAGTTGAAGTTGAAGTGCAGCGCTCCATTAGCTTTGGGGAAATGGCACTTTACTGACTGCCTCACGAATGAAATGCATTAAATGTCATCTATTTCCTCGGAAAGAGTACAAAAATAAATCTAACCTTAAGTGATCTCCAATGAAACAAATTTTGATATGCTCCATAAAAGGAGGTTCCAGAATATTGAAAATCAATCGACTAATTTGTGGTTATTTTCCTGCTTTGAAATCTGCAATTCTCCCATTGGCTAACGGAGAGGTGACAAAGGTCACAAATTGAAAGATAAATAACTCAGATGAAAATAACAGCAGAGCTGTGGAGGACAAATGATTTGTGAGCATCTAGAACAATTCAAAATGTACTTATTTTCCCAGCAATTATCGAGGAAATAAAATAAGACAAAGAAGGCACTACACCACAGCCCTAATTCCTACTCCCTACCATCTCACCAGATTATATAAGTATTGCATGCAGAGCAACAAAGTAAACAACTACTGTAGCACTAAGATCGAAATAGGCCAGTAGAACAGTGTTCAAAGTTGCCATGGTGATACATAGTTTCTTGCAATCTATTGACAAGGAATCACTGCATGTTTTTTGCTATTTGAATAATATATATTTACATAGACTGAGGTCCCATTTTCCTTGAAAAATTGTTATTCACTGAAAATCTGAAGTTAAACTTATTTAATACACTGTTGCATCTTGGTATAAATAGCCAATTATACATCAGTTGTATCAATCAAATTCACCAAGTTTCATTGCACAATTCTCTGATCTTTTATGTCATGTGGAATTCTATCATCTTCTACCATAATTGGAACTATGTCACTGGTGGAGCTTTGAAAATTTGGGAGAACAGTGCTTACACCCAAGGCAATGGAGGGAAAAGCAAAATGGAGGTGATTTTGTCCCCAGGCCAGTCTCATTTACCCTTGAGCCACTATTTCAGATTGCTCTGACATGAATACCTCAATACAGTTCTCAAAAAGTAAAGGGAATCTATGTTTGATGTATTTTTAAATAAAAATCCATTCAATTTTATGAAAATAATCTTGTCATCAGAAAGAATAAATTACACCAAAATGTAAAATGCTGAAGATCTGCAAGAGGTTACTTACTACGACAAAGAGGGAGGCCATTCAGCCCTTTGGATCCATGTTGGCTCCCAGCAGAACAAATCCATCTACACTATATCCCTTTCTTATTTTCCCTGGAGTATTTCTACTTTATTCTCTCTCCTTTGCCCATCAACTTTCTTTAGGTTCTTTTAACTTTCAGGACACAAGGGATGATTTACAGCAACCAATTATCCTACTCACCCGCATGTTTTAAGATGTGGGAGGAAACCGAAGTACCCAGAGGAAGCCCATGCATTCAAAGGAAAATAATGTAAATTCCACAGAGATACCACTCGAGGTCAAGACGGAATCCAGTGTCTGAAGCTGTGAGGCAGCACAATACTACCTACTACAACACTTATCGCAAGATAAATGCAAGCTAATAGTTGACTGTGTGACATTTCACAAGAACGAACCATTGCTTCTTCTATTTTACTGGCTGTTTGACAAGCTAAGCATCTTCTCTTTTGTTTTCAAATTATGCCCTTACACTGTGCATTTAAAGAAAATTTAATTAAGGCATAGTGTCTGACGAATCTTGGGATTTTTTTTCTATTAATATTGGGGAAAGCTTTTTAGATTAAACCGAACAACAGGAACTATAATTACTGATGCAAATCTGATTACGAGAAGCTTCAGTGGATTTTAATGCATTCTAAACTGTTGTTCATTATAAATGGTTGTTGAAAATCGGCCAACTGACAAGGTGCAAGTCACCATAGGAACAGTTGCCAAACAGTTGGTGAAGCACTGGGTTCATGTGACAGGTGCCAAGAGTAAAGCAGAAATATTTAATTACCAGATGAAGCTCCTGGAGGAGGTTCTCCTTCATTTAGTTTCACTGACATAATCAGCTCTCTGCATTTCATATGTGGAGTTTACCAGTGCACAAATATGCCTGTTATTTACTGTTGTCAGAAATGAGCATTAATAGGGTTACAATTCTCGCAATTAATATTGGAAAAAACCCCAATAAATTACTACCACAATAATTAAGAAGCATTTTCTCATTCCCAATCACACTCAATTAACATAATTTTCCATTTACACAGCCACTGAACAAAGAATGGTTCTTTTCAAGCTACTGCCATTCGTAGTATTAAAAATCATTAGGAACCACTGTAGTAGATCTTAAAATTTGGCTGGCTGCATACATCAGTTTGAACAGCTTGATTTGTATGCATTAATAAAAACACACTGGATTAAAATCCCAGACTGAAAGACTTCCCTGGAAGATATGGGATTTAATTTTAATATTTTCTTCACATATATTCCTATTCACAAAGAGGTACCCCCTGTCAAAAATCAGCAATGATCTCCGATGCTTGGAAGAAAGGGGAACAAAATCTTCTGATGACACAAGTGATTAAGCTCAAGTAATGCAAAAACAGCCTAAGTTGCAGCACAGTCATACAAATCACAGCCGCTGTTTGGCAATAATAGGCTATTATTTATACTCCACCAAAGAAAGGAAAATGTCTGCATAAGGATTGCTGCCACTTACAGTACAGTAATTCTGTGATACTTAGACTTAACATGGGTTTGAAACTGGCTTGGGTGGTTAGTTTGCTGAAAATCACCGGCATTTATACAGGGGACATCCACAATGGAAATTGTACTGGTGTGAAAAATAAATGTAAGAATTAAAATGGTGATCTATTGTTAAATCATTTGCATTAATGTAACATTTTTAAGAGGCTTTTACATAAGCACATGAATATACGGGGAATAGAGGGATACAGATCATATGCAGGCAGAGAAATAGGTTTAATTGGGCATCATGTTCAGCACATGCATTGTGGGCTGTCCTGCTCTATGACATTTTTAATTATTGAAGTGTTTATGTTTTTAGCTCTTTTTCTTTCAAATTTACTTTTCATCTTTCAGTTTTAAGAACTTGGGAAATGGAAGCAGAATTAGGTCCTTTGGTCCCTCATTCCTACTACTCTATTCAGTAAGATCATGGCTAATCTTTACCCTATCACCACTTTTCCTTTTGCATACTCATCACATCCCTTGAATCCCTTAAATATTTAAAACATATTGATATCTGTCCTGAATATATTCAGAGGCTGAGCCTCCACCGCCCTTATGGCTAGGGCATTCCAATAATTTTGTACCTTCTTGCTGAAATATTTTCCTTTCATGTCTGTTTGAATGGCCAACCTGTCACTCTGACACCATATTTTAGACATCTCAGCATAAAGGAACAATCAACTTTGCACCTACCTTCTCGAGCCTTTAAGAATTTTGGAGGTTTCATTTCTGATTATTTTCAACTTAATATGAATGTCAGAGAACTTAAAAGACACCAAGAAAATTATCTTGATAACAATGGCAAATGGCAAAAACTAGGTAGGCAGTTTTGTCCTCTATCAAAGATTTCCATACGGGCAGCATAAACAGGAAATTGTTCTGGCCAACCTGTGTCACCAATTCTATTCCACTTAGGTCCAGGCCCCTCCTGGAATGGAACACTGCCTTCTATTTCCCTCAGATGAATGGGAAACATAGGCTACAATATCCAGAGTCATTCAGGTTTCTTTCTTCTCTCCACAGATACTGACTGGTCTTATGAGTATTTCCAATATCTTTGGTCTTATTCTACAAAATAACTATCAGTGAGCAAATTATTGGCAGAAATCCAGATGCAAAAGAGAAAACTGGAGCAAAAATCATAAGAAAATAATTTACATGTTGTTGCAGACAAAAAAAAACCTATTTAGTTTATCCAATTTATCATTTGAAGTGAAAGTTTGCCTTAGGATATGACTGAAGTGTCCACATTTTTAGATAAATGTACTTGACCCCCCTTAACCAGACTTGCCTTTGAAATTCACAGCAGTGGAATTTCCACTTCGCTCAGAATAACTTTCAAACTTGTATTCCTTCCTCAAGTACTCATAGTAATCCCTTGGGTCAAGCCTTTGCTGCAGATCAATCTTTCTTTTCAAACTGTCAGTTCACATGAGGATTTTTTTTCTTTCATCATATTTTAGCAGAAATCATCACTTTCACATTTCACTTTGCAATTATGCCAGCCTGGTTTAATATTATTCTTTTGATATATCGCAAATCAGACCTTCGTTCAGTAATTACCAGTTTCCTGGAACTTTTCCGTAGAAATGGACAAGGGAGCTTCATTAATTCCCAAGGACTTGCTGCAATTTAATCAGGTGTAATGTCTTGCTCTACTTTGGTACAAATCCAATTTCATTTTCCTCCTAAGACTTGTCAGTATTAGTTTCTTATAATTGTATCCATATGCTCCAATTAAAAAAAAAACAATTAGGGGAAAGGTTTGCAGTTCCCCAAAACAGGTGGAGATTGCAGACCATTCTCATAGAGAAAGCTGGAAATGTTCACATGGTCAAGCAGTATCTGTGCAGAAAGAAACAGATTTAAGGTTCTGGATCAGTAACTTTTCATCAGGATAGGATGTCAGAGATGTAACAAGTTTTTGAACGAGAAAAATGTCATGGAAACTGTTGGAAATAAATTTGCAAAAGATTGGTCTTGAGGAGGTGCAACTAGAATCCATTTTTCCATTTACACCATCTCTAGAATCATCATTTGTTCTTAATGTTCACTGTCAACCTTTCTGCGATTTAATGCTTGCAGGATTTCACCCACCACAGACCCTTCCTCCTCCACCACATTCACCCCTTACCACTGCACCTACTTAAATCCTGTTATATCTTTAATTTCCGAAAACATTTCTGAAAAACATTTCTGAAAAACATTTCTGAAAAGAATATCTGAAAAGAATATCTGAAAAAAAATTCTGAAAAAGTTATATCTTTAACTTCTGAAAAAAGGTCAGTGGTCTGAAATATTTCTTGCTCCATATATCCTTTTTGACTCACAAAGCATTTATAGCCTTTTCTGTTTTACTTTCAGATTTCCAGCACCTATAAAATGTAATGTTTATAGTGGCAGTGTGGCACAACTAGAAGTGCTCACAGCTCCAGAGATCCGGGCTCAATCCTCACCTTCGGTGCTTTCTTGCCAAGTTTTCACCGTTTCCCTGTGAGCATGTGGGTTTCTTTTGTGAGTTCCCATTTCCTCCCACATCACAAACACATGCAGATTGATTGGCTAATTGGTAAATGTAAAATATCCCACTGTGCAGGTGAGAGGTAGAATCTGGCGGAGTTGATAGGAACATGGTAGGAATAAGAATGGATTCATGTAGGCTTAATGTTAACAGGTAGTTGTTGGTCGGCGTAGACTCAGTGGACCAAAGGGTTTGTTTGTGTGAGATCTCTCTATGACCAGTACAATGCTCGCAATAATCTACAGAGGAATGCTTATTGTATAATTTTTTTGAATAACCCCAACAATGTGTACACCTTTCCAAAAAACTCTTAACAATTACTGCATTTCTACCTTTAAATTCTACCATGCACCTCAAAACCTAATTAATTTCAACATCAGACCTTAATCTATAGATGACCTGTGACCCGTGATTAAATTAATCCAATTAATTAAAGGTGTCATAAAAACACTGCATGAAAATTAAAAACTAAATGAATGAGAACATATGCACTGGGTAAAGATGAAAAGATGTAAATAAATTATTTTAAATATATTAAAGACTTACCATAAAAAAACATATTACATATAAACAGAGAACAGTGGAGGTAGCTGAAAGAGAAACAATTATGTTTCAACTCTGAGAGCCTGCATCACAGCTGAGCAAATGAAAAAGCAGGCGAGTCAAGGTGGATGGACAGACAACAATTCAGGTTGGGGCTTCTCTTCAATCATTATCTATTTCTCTCCATAGATGCCTGACCTTTTAATTTCCTACAGCAACTAGTTTTGTGCAATTTGTTTTTCTACATATATTTGTGTGTGTTGTCAGAGTGCATGTCCCCATGATGCTGCTGCAAGCAAGATATTAATTGCACCTGAACCTCACCTTAGCTGTGCACATGGCAATAAACTCGACCTAACGACTTGAATAACAACTGGGAAATTAATCACATTATAAAGTCGACAACTTCTGTGGATAATGTTGAGCCCTTTGATTTGGTTCAACTTCAATCCCGAAACTGTTAAATTTGCCAATAGGGGTCAGGACAGCAAGAGGGAGATTACTTCCACACAAGTGATATACCATTGAGGCAGAAACAATATTAATATTAATGTATGTCAATTTCCAAGTTTAAACTGAGTTTGGGTGCACTTATTCAGATATTTACAATTCTTAGCAGTCTCTAAAAATTAAGATAAGGCACAAGTAGTAGATTAGATAGTTACATTTAGTACAAATGAATTGGAGCTTTATAATGGGTTAACAAGCCATTCAGTCCAGCTTAGTCTGGGATAGGCAAGAAATACTGGCCCAGTCAGCAACACCACAGTCCATGAAAGGATATAAATACAAATTGAGGGAGGACACAATTTTTTTAAGTGTTCTGTTTCACTGTGATGTAAATATACATACCAAACTTCATGAGCAGATTCCCTGCGATCAATGATTTCCATGATGTCAGGTTGATTTTCAAACCACAATGATGGGTTTCATCTTATGCACTCTCTGTTGTGAATTTGCCTGCCTGCCCAAGCTCTTGTCCCCTTGAAAACAAAGTAATATCTCACCTTTCTGGATGATTGCCAAATTCTGTAGCGACTGTTTACTGCAGCAGTCAGTCATCTAATGGATGACTCCAGTTTCAAGCAGCCAGCTGATTCACAATGTCAGAGGAGCTCAAGTTAGTTCAACATCGGGAAAATAGGACACCACTTTATTGGAGTTGATTCTAACAATGCCCTTGAGAAAGGGGAAAGCAGGTATCATTTAATAAATGGCTTGATAGCTAGAGATACCAATTAGATCTCCCTCGAGGAAGAACAGGAAAGTTACTAATCAAATGTACTTGTATTCTTACAAGCATGAATATCTGATTTGTCATACATGTCGAAGAATATGACAGCAATCTAGTGCATTAGTGTTTGAAATGAGGAGTTTATTGGAATTCTACACCAGTTATATGCAGCATCTGCGGTCATGCTGTCAACTGCACTGTAAAAAATATCACGAGCAACATCAATAAAATATTTAATTAATTATAACACACAATAATATAAAAAAGCCTTCATGTAATTAGATTGTTCAATAAACAAATTCTTAAATGGAAAAGTGGATGTGGATTACTGGGGCCTCTTCTGAAATCCCTTTCAGATGTGTTTAATATTTTTAGAATTTCATTATTTAACTAATAATCTTTTTTATGAAGTGTACATCTAACATCAGAAGCAAAGATTCAATTTGGAACTGTTGAAATGATTGTAACTTTAGTGGATAATTGGAAAATTGGATACTTGTAAGCACCATGACAAGATTTTGAGAACTACCCCAAAATTATTTGGCCTTGTCAAAAGTTGCTTAACTTTGAAACTGAACTATGAAATGAAAAAAAGTAGATTTTACTTTTTCAAAGCTAACAAAAATGTAACAAATGCTTTTCATTCTTTCTTGGAACTAAATGCCAGTGACTGAAAATATTTAATCATTCTATGATTGATATAATTTACAGCAATGTAGAATCAAAGGAAGGAATGAAATAGGAGCACCAGTAAGTTATATGGCCCCTTGGGCATTCTCCATCATTCAGTAAGAAATGGCCATTCTGATCTTGGCCTCAGATCCCTTTCGTACTGGTTTCCCATAGCCATGGATGTTTCAATGGTGTATTAATCATTTACCTCAACTGTAAAAATTCAGCCTCCACATCTCCCTGAGGTGGAGAATTCAATGATTCATGATCCTGGAGAGAAAGCATTCTTGCTCACCTCTATACTAAATGGCTGACCTCTCATGTGAACATAAGCAGAAAAACGAAATCCCACTTCCAGCACCGTGTTAAGGAGAATCACTAATCTCAGTTGTTCAGTGGCATCAACTGTGTTCATTGGTGTTTAGAGCTCTCAAGAGATCATTAAAATTATGAAATTCTGCATGCGAGCTAATGCAGGTGCTGAAAAGCCTCTTCCTTTCTTCAAGGCTTCCACAGAAATATCTGCTAGGCCTGGCACACCAGTTAAAGGCAGCATTCCAGAGAGCAAAGGTAGCACAGAGCAAAGTAGGACGTTAGGAAAAGAGTCTTCAGCACAAGATGGCACCCGTCCAAGGTTTTTGGGGAGCATTATCCAACCTGAAACTTTTTGAGTTACATTATGCAAAACTTGCACATTTCACAACTATCCCCTCGTCTTGTTCCAGCCCACACCACTCCCCATTATAAGAGGTCTGTGCTGACATTTCATTACAGGCTGCCTGTAATTGGTCCCATCCACTCATGATGTTGGCCCTGCTACAGAAACATATGATCTGTAGGAACAAACCATAGCAATGACTGCCCACTGCAATCATGTTGGATGGGAAGCATTGCGGGGGTGGAAGATTGCAACCTTCACGTGGTCCGCCCTTCACGTCGATCCGTGGTCGACGAATGCAATCAACCCGGGGTGCACAATCAAATAGAACAAGTTGTCTTACAACTTTAGGCTGTGCACGCCATACGTAAGAAGAAGGAAGCATTGCGAACTACACAAGCTGTTGTAATGGCATGGGTCAATCACATGTCATGATCATGTAACATGCAATAATAATGAACTAAACTAAATAATTTAAAGTTATCCTGACCTGCACATGAGTAACGCTGTTGTGGTCAGTAGTTTAGAATTTTTATTGCACATCTCTGCAGGAAATTATGCTGTGAAGTTTAAATAGTTTAAATCTACAGTAAAACAATCCTGTGCATTGAGCACCTGACGGAAACATTGAATTTGACTTTTGGCAGGATTTTAATTTCCGCAAACACATCATCCCTGCCATAAAACTCTACTGAATAATAACAACCATAGTACATGGCCCAAAATGTATCCCTGGAATGGTTTTCAACCTCAGTGGAAAAATAACAAATCACAGAACAACCAGCTTTTCCTGAACACAATTCCCATGAACCCATGCCAATTAAATTCACACTGCAACCTGTAATCATTTTCCCTACTAAGATCCAAGATCTTCGAAAGCCTCAAGTGAAATCTCGCCTGAACTACTTTGCACCTGGTGGGCTCTCTCGACCTCATTGCCCCAAGATCATTCCAGCTACTGAACTCTGCCACGCCACACAGTTTACTGTTCGCTGTTGCCCCTACATTGACGAAAAGGAGTTGTCCTCTACTTTCCTGCCAACAGGAGCAAGCACAGTAGGCACTCTGATCAATGTTGTCTTCCCCAAATTGTACACATGCGGAGAGTCACCTATAGCCACTTGCTGCTTCGAGTGTTAAATTAAATAACTGCAAATTCTGAAAATGTGAAATAACAACAGGAAATGCTGGTCAGTCAATAGGGCAAAAACAGTTTTTCAGGTTAACGGCCTGACATCAGAACAAAAAGAGAATAGTAAGTTGATATCAATCTTAAGTGTTTTAACAACCATGTATGATTCAAACCAGTGTTGAATTATGCCACTGGATGGAATTATACCAAGCATAAAGGAAGGTGGGTTGGTGACTGGAGATGAATCATCTCAAGCACAGGATTTCGCTGCAGGAGTTCCTCATGGTAGCGTCCTAGACCCAAGCACCTTCATCTATTTCATTAACAACTATTCCTAAATCATTAGGTCAAAATTAGGGATGTTCACTGACCATTGCACATTGTTCATAATTCACAGCTCCTCAGCTAATAAAGCAGTCCCCACAAGCAGCAAGACCTGGACAATAACCTGGTCTTGCTGATAAATGGCAAGCAAACGCCACACAAGAATCAGACAGAGATAATATCCAGCAAGAAAAAAAGATCAAGCTAAAACTCCTGACCTACAATGACATTACTGAATCCTTCGTTATTTATATCCAAGAAGTTCCTTTTCAATAAGCAGAAATTGTACTGGTGTAACTATGCAATGTGGCCACAAAAGCATGTCAGATGCCAGGAATACTGCGGTAATTAAATTTCCTGAGTAACTCACCTCCTAACTTTCCAAAGCCACTCCATCATCTCCAAGACTTGTGTCAGGAATGAGAAGAAACACTCTCCACTTGCCTGGATGAATGCAGCTTCAACGACATTCAAAAAGGTTGATATACAGGACATAGCAGCCTACATGATTGGTACCCTATCCACAACCTTTCACTCATTCCAACACCACCACAAAGTAGCAGGAGTTTGTACCATCTACAGGATGGCAATGCACCAAGACTACTGAGACAGCATCTTCCAAACTCGTGACTTTACCAGCTGGAATGACAAGGACAGCAAAAGCATGGGAACATCACCCACCTGGAAGTTGCCCTCCAAGGCACCATCCATCCTGCCTTGGGAATATTTCGCCGTTTTGTATTCTGTCTCAAGATCTAAATTCTAGGTATATTGTGATATGTGTGGTATACTCACACCTCAAAGACTGCAGTGGTTCAAGAAGGCAGCTCACCATCACCTTCTCAAACAATTAAGGATGGGTAATTAAATTCTAGCTTGGCCAGCGAAGCCAACATCCCTAGAATGAATAAAAGTATCAAGCATGCCTACCTGCAGCCCTGGAGGGTCTAGTTGGACAAAAGACATACCTCCTCATACCTACCACTGTCCATGAACCCACAGATGTCACCAAACTATTACCTCTCAGACTATCCCTGATTTCATCATCACTGGCGATCTGCCCTCCACACCCTCCAACCTCATCATTCCCCAGTCCCACATGGCCTGCGTCTACCTCCCCCCCCAAAATCCACAAACAGAACAACCCTGGCAGACCCATTGCTTCTGCCTGCTCCTGACCCACTGAACTCATCGCCACATAACTCAATTCCATCCTACCCCCCCCCCCCCCCCCCCCCAGCCACCCCTGTCTAATCCTTTACCATCTGCATCCAAGACATCTCACACACCCTTCATCTCTTTAACTTAGACTTTCCAGTCCCCTGTTCACTCATCTTTACCATGGACATTCAGTCCCTCTTCACCTCCAGCTCCATGGTTCACTCATCTCTTCCCACCCAAACCACCTCCTCACAGGTACTTTCCCCTGGAACCTGAGGAGATGTAACATCTTATACCTCCTCCCTTGACTCCATCCAGGCACCCAGACAATCCTTTTGGGTGAAACAGAGGGGCATAAGCCTCTCCTATAACCTCATCTACTGTATGTGATGTTCCTAAAGTGGGCTCCGGTACATCAGTGAGACCAAACGTACACTCAACGACTGTTTCGTTTATGCTTGGTCCGGTGAGGCCTACGGGGTCTCCCGATTGCCAGCCATTTCAACTCTCCTTCCCATTTCCATGCTGACGTTTCTGTCCTGGACCTCCTCCATTGGCAGAGTGAGGCCACATGCAAATTGGAGAGACAGCACCTAATTTTTTGCTTGGGTAGCCTACAACCTAGCGGCATGAATGTTAAATTCTCTAATTTTACACGCCTTCTACCAACACTCCCATCCACCCTTTCCACAATTTGCAACAATGTATCCGCCTTGAGATCACACCTTCCCTCGCCAACAACTGGCCTACTAGGGAATCCCCCTCCCTGAGGTCATCTGTTGCCGGCCTGATTTGTCCTGGTTGTTTTCTCGCCTCCTATTCCTTCCCCCCACTTTCAGTCTGAAGAACAGTCCCGACCCAAAATATCACCTATTCTTTTTCTCCAGAGAATCTGCCCGACCATCTGAGTTACACCAGCACTTTGTGTCTATCTTTGGCATAAACCAGCATCTGCAGTTCCTTCCTGTCACTCCAATGGATGCTGTGCTTTATCAGCCTCTCTGGGTCTTTTAACCTCCTGAGTGCACTCTCCTGGTCCCCTCCCATAATTAAGCCACATTGCTCACACGTAGCTGGAAGAATGCTGTTTACGGAAAACAAATAAAACAAGAGATGTTGAAATCTGAAACAAGATTACATATGCTGGAAGAATCCAACCAGTCAAGCAAATCTTGTGCGACCGATGTGTTTCCACAGATGCTGATTGACAGGCTCTTCCAGCATCTCTACTTGGCTTCAGAACGCTGTTTGTTTTGACTGCCAATGTGAAAGCTCTAAGGACCTGCCACTGAACTAGTGCAAGTGGGCAGGAAAAAACTGCAGATGTTGGTTTAAACCGAAGATAGACACAAAGTGCAAGAGTAACTCCGCGGGACAGGCAGCATCTCTGGAGAGAAAGAATGGGTGACGTTTCTTCAGTGTGACAGACAAGTTTCACTCTAGGTTCCTGTGCAACTGGTGTGCGATTCAGGTTTGTGCCTGCGTTCCTGGCAACAATACATTTATATCGAGTTCTTTTATAGCTCCTTGCTCTTAGCTTTTAGGGCTAACGGAATCAACGGATATGGGGAGAAAGTAGGAACAGGGATGATCATGTTGAATGACGGTGCTGGCTCGAAGGGCCTACTCCTGCACATATTTTCTATGTTTCTAGGTTTCCATCATGCAGCTCTCTTTCTTTTCCCCTACTCATAATGTTAAAAGACTGAACTAGTGCTGTTATGAGCAACTGGAAGGAGTAACTCGGGCTATAAATGGATGATTCTTCCAAAAGGATTGAGAAATCTGAAGTTAAGAACTGTAACCTCAGCATAGCTATTTAGAACTGCCAAGGAATTTCTTCTCTCAAAGGGAATTCTCCAACCCAAAGAACTGTGCATGTGGAGTCATTAAATATATTCTAGACTGAAACGTATACAATCTTGAACCCATGAGGAATTTTAGGTTAGGGTGAAATCAAACGTGAAGTCAAGGCCAGCAATCAGATCAACCTTGACATTACTGAATGACTGATCAGACTCAAGGGTGGCCTACTCTTATTCCTATTCCTCACACTCTTATGTTCCATGTAGAAAAGTGTATATACAGTAATCGGCTGACCTGTTTATAAAAGCAATGACCGTGTCATCATATCTACACAAATATTTACCATTACTAGTGTTGCCTGTCATGGCTTAGTCCACTGCAGCCCTGAACATTTTCCCTCAGGCTCCCTCCAGTTTGCCGTGGAGGTTATCTGTAACATCAGCTTGTCTGCCGTTCATGCTTGTAGTAAACAAATGACTGATGTCTTGCTTGAGAGAGCAAACACATTTGGCAATTTCTCCATGGACATTCTAGGACTCTGGGATTTGCACAGATTGCAGGATTCCTTCAGGTCTGTAGTGTCATTGACTTGACTCATGTTGCTCCTTCACAAAACATGACTGGCTTCATAAATCACAAGACTTTCACTCTATTAATGTGCGCCTGGTATGTGATTCAGGTCTGTGCCTGCGTTCCTGGCAACAATACTTTTATATTGAGTCAATCATGCAGCTCTCTTTGTTTTCTGCTCCTCATAATGTTACAAGGCTAACAGGCTAGGGACAAGGGTTATCCCTTGCACAGTTGTCTTATTTTCCTGAGAATGCCACACTCACTATAGGCCCATGTTGTGATTAGATTCATGAGTGAGCCAGAAATCTAATAATGTAGACAACTTGAATCACTGTGCCTTCAAGATATTGGCTATATGGGGAGGTTGAACAAACTTGGATTGTTTCCTCTGGAGCTTTGGAAGCTGTGGGGAAACCTGAGAGAAGTATACAAAATTATGAGAGGCATAGGTAGTACAGACAGTCAGATTCTTTTCGCCAGGTTTGAAATGTCAAAGAGTAGGGGGCTTTAACGGGGGTGGGGCAATATAAAGGAGAAGATTTTTTTCTTGGATAAAGGGAAGTGAGTGCCTGGAACATGCTACCAGCAGTGGTGATTGGTACAATGGTGGCATTTCAGATGGTTTTAGATGAGCACATGATATGTAGGGAATGGAGAGATATGGATCACGTGCAGACAGAGTAGATTAGTTTAACCTGTCATCATGTTCCGCATTTATATTGTGAGCCAAACACCTGTTCCTGTGCTGTACTGTTCTATATTCTATTATCAAATAACATTTCAAATTCCTGTATAGACATAGCGATATAGAAGAAGTGCCTCGTATTATTCTGCTTTTGACTGCATCTAACACACCATACAGCCATTGCTACCAAATAACATGTAGCATAGTGAGGGCAAGGAGAATGAGAACTGAAAAGCAATGCAGATTGAAATATTTAGTAGTAGTTGCTCATTAGGGAGACTATCAACTGAACAAACCTTGATTCTCTGCCTCGCTTCAAAATACACCGTCAGTCCACCTTCCAATTTGTCATGGACCACATTCATTTCCATCTGTCAACTAACATCAGAATCAGCTGCTCTTAAGCATGTAAATTTTTCAAATAGATACTGTGAGACCAGAGATGCAGTAACTGCAGATGCCGGATATTTGAGCAAAATACAAAGTGTTGGAGGAACGCAGCATCTGTGGAAGGAATGAAGGAATGTTTCTGACCAGAAAAAATTTCTGACTATTCCCTCCATTGTATGAGCGATGGGAAATGTTGTGACTTATTCAAGCCTTAGAAAAAGGTTTGTTCGGTGACCTCTAGAATCTAAAGCCTCAGTAACAACTCACCATCTACCAGAAAAAACTGAGCCAGCATATTTGTGGGTAAGCATAGGTTCAAGAGTTCATGATCATGAGGAAACATACCACAGGGTGGCGCTATAGTGGCTGCCTCGCCAATGGTCTGTCTCGTCCCTTTCTTCTTTGTTGTTTTTTGGTATGTGTTAAATGTATGTTTTAGTGTTCTTTAGCTTTGTTATATAAGCGGGGTAGGGGTTGGGGGAAACTTTGTTTTAATCTCTTACCTTGATGGAGCTGCGATTGTTTTTCCAAATCGTATCTCTGTCCACACTGCAGCCTAACATCGAGGAGCTGCCGGCCTCTTGCTGGGGACCGACTTCGGGAGTTCCAACCGTGGGAGCCTGCGGCCTTTAACATCGTGGAGCTCACGTCCCTGGTTAGGGACCGACTTTGGGAGTTCCAAACCGCAGGAGCTTCGACTGCCCCGATTGCAGGAGCTTCAATCGCCCCAACGCGGGAGCTTCGATCGCCCCGACGCGGAGGCTTTAATCGCCCCGACACATGAGCTTCGATTGCCGGCTGTGGAAGCTTCGATCGCTGGCTGCAGAAGCTTCGATTGCCCCGACTGTAGACGGCTCGACTGCCCAGACCGCGGGAGAATAAAGAGGGAAGAAGATTAGACTTTATTGCCTTCCATCACAGTGAGGAATGTGGAATCTGCTGTAGCGGATGTTTATGTTAACTTTTATGTAGTTGTGTGGCTTGGTGCTTTTGTTTTAGTATGGCTGTATGGTAAATCAAATTTTACTGTACGTTAAATAGTACACATGACAATAAAATACTTTGAACTTGTTGAACCTTTGAAATGGACTCCATTTCCACCACCAGGCAGGAACTCGCCACTGCCATTGATCTTGATGCGTTTTTAGAAAATCTGCTCACCATATCCACTTCTCTGCAGCATACAGATAATGTTATTGATCTAGTCACAAACAAATATTAGGAGCCGTTTATAGATGACTGCAAAATAACAGCATCAGTCATGAGAACTTACACAAGCTGACATGAGTTCTACTGCACTGCCCAGCATGCTTGTAAATTTAATCCAATGCATTCATCAATTGGTAGAGAGGTGAAAATGAAGATGTATATTTATACAGCACCTTATGGCCAATGAAATACTTTAAAAGTGCAGTCACTTTTATTTTAACATGGTTAATCTATAGCCTATTTGGATGCAACAAAGACTCACGAGCAGCAAATTTATCAAGGCCTGATCATGACCTAGTCAGTAGCAATAAAATTTTGATATTGTCATGACTGTGTACAGTACTAATCCAGAATTCATTTTCAAAATGGCAAAATTACATGGGTGGCAGAAATATTGATATATAATCTTTGTTTAACAGTTCATCCAAAAGACAGCCTAATGACGCAGGAGGACCTCTTCACAGACATAGAAACATATAAAATAGGTGCAGGAGGAGGCCATTTGGCTCTTTGAGCCAGCACAGTCATTAATTTTGATCATGGCTGATCATCCACAATCAGTAACCCTTGCCTACCTTCTCCCCATATGCCTTGATTCCTCTAGCCCCTTGAGCTCTATCTCTCTTTTAAATTAATCCAGTGAATTGGCCTCCACTGCCTTCTCCGGCAGAAAATTCCACAAATTTACAACTCGCCAGGTGAAAAAGTTTTGTCTCATCTCAGTTTTAAATAGCCTCCCCTTTATTCTTAGACTGTGGTCCCTGGTTCTGGACTCCCAAACATTGAGAACATTTTTCCTGCATCTAGCTTGTCCAGTCTTTATAATTTGATATGTTTCTATAAGATATCCTCTCATCCTTCTAAATTCAAGTGAATACAAGCCCAGTTTTTCCAATCTTTCCTCTTATGACTGTCCTGCCAACCTGGGGATTAACTTTGTAAACTTATGCTGCACTGCCTCAATAGCAAGGATGTCCCTTCCTCAAATTAGGAGACCAAAACTACACATAATACTCCAGATGTGGTCTCACCTGGGCCCTGTACAACTGCATACCGAGCAAAAGCCTAAATTTATGCAGTCAGGTATGGGATGAAAGCCTACATCTGGACATCTCACACTTCCTCCAACACTTCAAGAGCTTCCAATTACTTGCCCCCCCACTGCCTGATATTTACCATGGACATCTACACCACTCCAAAACCACAGGAGAGTGACATGTGGGTCACGCTAAGGAAGGGCAAGGGGCAGAGGCATGAACGAGTGAGTACTCCAATGTCAGTACACCTGGCAAATAAGTACTCCTGTTTGAGTACGGATGGGGGTGACAGCCTACCCGGGGGTAGCGACAGTGGACGGGCCTTCAGCACAGACACCGGCCCTGTTGCTCCGAAAGGTAGGGAAAAAAAGAGGGCAATAGTAATTGGGGACTCTATTGTTAGGGGGTCGGATAGGCAATTCTGTGGACGCAGTCGGGAGACCAGGATGGTGTCTGCCTCCCTGGTGCCAAGGTCTCGGACGTGTCTCAACGTGTCCAAGATATCCTCAAATCAGAGGGAGAGGAGCCTGAGGTCGTGGTACATATAGGTACCAATGACATAGGTAAAAAAAAGGGACGAGGTCCTGAAGGGAGGATTTAAGGACTTGGGAGGAGAATGGAGGAAAAGGACCAAAAAGGTAACAATCTCAGGATTACTGCCTGTGCCACGTGACAGTGAGAGTAGAAATGGAGCAAGGTGGAGGATAAATGCTTGGCTGAAAGACTGGTGCAGAGGGCAGGGATTCAAGTTTCTGGATCATTGGGACTTATTTTGGGGTAGGTGGGACCTGTACAGAAAGAATGGGTTGCACTTGAACCCGAGGGGGACCAATATCCTGGCGGGGAAATTTGCAAAGGCCACTGGGGAGACTTTAAACTAGAATGGTTGGGGCGAGGGATGCAAATAGCAAAAGTTAGTAGACAGAATGGGAGGCAGGAAGCAGAAAAGGGAAGCACTCGGACACAAGAGGAGAAAGGGAAAAAAAGGAAATAAACAGAGAAAAAGAGATGGGGGGTTTCTTAAATGTGCATATTTTAATGCTAGGAGCATTGTAAGAAAGGTGGATGAGCTTAGAGTCTGGATAGACACCTGGAAGTATGATGTTGTGGCGATCAGTGAAACATGGTTGCAGGAGGGCTGTGATTGGAAACTAAATATTCCAGGATTTCGTTGCTTCAGGTGTGATAGAATTGGAGGGGCAAGAGGTGGAGGTGTTGCATTGCTAGTCAGGGAAGATATTACAGCAGTGCTTTGGCAGGATAGATTGGAGGGCTCATCTAGGGAGGCTATTTGGGTGGAACTGAGAAGTGGGAAAGGTGTAGCAACACTTATAGGGGTATATTATAGACCGCCAAATGGGGAACGAGAATTGGAAGAGCAAATATGTAAAGAGATAGCAGATATTAGTGGTAAGCACAAGGTAGTGATTGTGGGAGATTTCAACTTTCCACACATAGACTGTAAATGGGCTGGATGGTTTGGAGTTTGTAAAATGTGTGCAGGATAGTTTTTGCAGCAATACATAGAGGTGTCTACTAGAGGAGGGGCAGTGCTGGACCTCCTGTTAAGAAATGAGACGGGACAGGTGGCGGAGGTTGCGCTGGGGAGCACTTCGGGTCCAGTGATCACAATACCATTAGTTTCAATATAATTATGGAGAAGGACAGAACTGGGCCTAGGGTTGAGATTTTTGATTGGAGAAAGGCTAACTTTAACGAGATGCGAGATGATTTAAAAGGAGTGAAATGGAGGACATTTAAAAGGGAAATTTTAAGAGTACAGAATCTTTATATTCCTGTTCGGTTGAAAGGAACCAGTAAAAATTGGAAAAAGCCCTGGTTTTCAAGGGAAATTGGACATCTTGTTCGGAAAAAGAGGGAGATCTTCAATAATTATAGGCAGCATGAAGTAAATGAGGTGCCTGAGGAGTATAACGAATGTAAAAAGAATCATAAGAAAGAAATTAGAAAAGCTAAAAGAAGATATGAGGTTGCTTTGGCAAGTAAGGTGAAAGTAAATCCAAAGGGTTTCTACAGCTATATTAATAGCAAAAGGATAACAAGGGATAAAATTGGTCCATTGGAGAGACCAAATGGACAGCTATCTGCAGAGCCAAAAGAGATGGGGGAGATATTGAACAATTTCTTTTCTTCGGTATTCACCAAGGAGAAGGATATTGAATTATGTGAGGTAAGGGAAACTAATAGAGTAGCTATGGATACTATGAGTTTCAAAGTAAAAGAAGTACTGACACTTATGAAAAATATAAAAGTGGATAAGTCTCCACGTCCTGACAGGATATTCCCTAGGACATTGAGGGAAGTTAGTGTAGAAATAGCCGGGGCTATGGCAGAAATATTTCAAATATCATTAGAAACGGGAATAGTCCCCGAGGACTGGCGTACTGCACATGTTCCATTGTTTAAAAAGGGTTCTAAGAGTAAACCTAGCAATTACAGACCGGTTAGTTTGACTTCAGTGGTGGGCAAATTAATGGAAAAGATACTTAGAGATAATATATATAAGCATCTGGATAAACAGGGTCTAATTAGGAACAGTCAACATGGATTTATGCCTGGAAGGTCATGTTTGACTAATCTTCTTGAATTTTTTGAAGAGGTTACTAGGGAAATTGACGAGGGTAAAGCAGTGGATGTTGTCTATATGGACTTCAGTAAGGCCTTTGACAAGGTTCCTCATGGAAGGTTGGTTAAGAAGGTTCAACTGTTGGGTGTAAATGCAGGAATAGCGAGATGGATTCAACAGTGGCTGAATGGGAGAAGCCAGAGAGTAATGGTGGATGGCTGTTTGTCGGGTTGGAGGCAGGTGACTAGTGGGGTGCCTCAGGGATCTGTGTTGGGTCCTTTGTTGTTTGTCATGTACATCAATGATCTGGATGAAGGGGTGGTAAATTGGATTAGTAAGTATGCAGATGATACCAAGATAGGGGGTGTTGTGGATAATGAAGAGGATTTCCAAAGTCTACAGAGTGATTTAGGCCAGTTGGAAAAATGGGCTGAAAGATGGCAGATGGAGTTTAATGCTGATAAATGTGAGGTGCTACACCTTGGCAGGACAAATCAAAATAGGACGTACAAGGTAAATGGTCGGGAATTGAAGAATACAGTTGAACAGAGGGATCTGGGAATAACCGTGCATAGTTCCTTGAAGGTGGAATCTCATATAGATAGGGTGGTAAAGAAAGCTTTTGGTAGGCTAGCCTTTATAAATCAGAGCATTGAGTATAGAAACTGGGATGTAATATTAAAATTATACAAGGCATTGGTGAGACCAAATCTGGAGTATGGTGTACAATTTTGGTCGCCCAATTATAGGAAGGATGTCAACAAAATAGAGAGGGTACAGAGGAGATTTACTAGAATGTTGCCTGGGTTTCAACAGCTAAGTTACAGAGATAGGTTGAATAAGTTAGGTCTTTATTCTCTGGAGCGCAGAAGGTTAAGGGGGGACTTGATAGTGGTCTTTAAAATGATGAGAGGGATAGACAGAGTTGATGTGGACAAGCTTTTCCCTTTGAGAATAGGGAAGATTCAAACAAGAGGACATGACTTTAGAATTAAGGGGCAGAAGTTTAGGGGTAACATGAGGGGGAACTTCTTTACTCGGAGAGTGGTAGCGGTGTGGAATGAGCTTCCAGTGGAAGTGGTGGCGGCAGGTTCGTTGGTATCATTTAAAAATAAATTGGATAGGCATGTGGATGAGAAGGGTAAGGAGGGTTATGGTATGAGTGCAGGCAGGTGGGACTAAGGGAAAAAAGTTGTTCGGCACGGACTTGAAGGGCCGAGATGGCCTGTTTCCGTGCTGTAATTGTTATATGGTTATATGGTTATTTACACCTCCAATCCCCATCAGGAACGCCTCATGGCCCTTTGTTTCTTCATACAATAGACACCCCAGGTTTTCCTTCAACCAACACTCTCTTCCATCTGGCAGAACCTGTCCTCACACTTAACCCCTTGACATTTGACTCTTCTCATTTTCTTCAAGTTGTGGGCACCCAGATGAACACTTTTTTTCCAAATGTACACTCATCGTCCTGCGCTCCAAGGAATAGAGGCCCAGCCTACTCAACCTCTCCCTATAGCCCAGACCCTCTAGTCCTGGCAACATCCTCATAAATCTTTTCTGAACCCTTTCAAGCTTGACAATATCTTTCCTATAACATGGTGCCCGAAAACTGAACACAATAATCTAAATGCAATCTTACCAACATCTTATACAACTGCAACATGACCTTCCAACTTCTATACCTCCAGCACTTTGTTTTTTGCTTGTGAACCCTCAGCCTTTTAATTCAGCCATGAGACAGTGGAACTATCTGAGCTAGAGTTGATACACAAATCAGTTTCCATTTGATATCAGGGATCCCTGTTCGATCCAGTTCAAACAATGCCAAACAATGGTGCTGGCTCTCCACTTTACTCCCTGAGTTGGACAGTTTTGTATCAAAGTCCTCAAAAAAAGGTTAATTTCTTACCTTTTTCCAAGCAATACAAGTCTTTTGTCCTAGTAAATGGCAGAACACAAAGGAATCTTGTATGGAAATTGTCAGACATTCTGAATCAGGTTGTATATCTTGACTTTGCTGCACCTGATCTGGGAATGCTAGCCACTCAATGCTTGAGATGTGTCACTTTACATTCCTCAGTGGAAAGTAAAAAAAACATATTCTTATTTTAAATTACCTGGCCAGTAACCATCACCCACTCTAGATATACCTGCTACATTTTTATTGTGCAAGTCTTTTAAAAGTATTTACACTTGTAATATTATTATTACCCATTATTCTGGAGAATTATTAAAAATAGGTTGAGAAAGCCTGGATTCTTCAGACATTTAGTTTAGTTTAGGTACAGTGCGAAAATAGTCCCTTTAGCCCACTTTGTCCTTGGCGATCAGCGACCCCCTGCTCATTAACACTATACTACACACACTAGGGACAATTTACACTTATTCCAAGCCAGTTAACCTACATACCTGTACATCTTTGGAGTGTGGAAGGAAACCGATGATCTTGGCGAAAACCCACGCCGAACTACATACAGACAACACCCGTAGTCCAGATCGAACCTGGGTCTCTGGCACTGCAAGAGCCGGAAGGCAGCAACTCTACCACTGGGCCACCCTGCCGCCCGACAATGGTACACTTTTACTTAAGAGGCAATAAACATAGTCTTGGCAACTTGTTTACATTGCACATATGCATGACAATGGCTTGGGAAAAGAATGCTTTAGCAATAAGGACACTGTGGAATTAACAAGGAGAAGATTGGGGGGGGGGGGGGGGGTGCGCGGGAATCATTAATCTGTCTGGGGTGACAAGGCTCTTGGGTTAGGCAGGGATCATTCTCTGCGGGATGATCTTAGTGTTGGAGACAATTGCAGGAGAAGTGTAGCGATCAAACAGCACAATACCCCCCTCCCCCTCCACGCCAACATGAAGGGCAACTATCCTAAGGCTTTAGCGTCAGAAACAGTGGATCTGACACTGCATCTTTAGAAAGGAAAAATAGAAAATATTTCAATCCCACTGGTAGGCCTTAGTCATGGTACTGTACAACACGGACACAGGTCCTTCAGCCCAGCTTGGCCGTGCCGTCCAATTTGGCGTCTTGGGGTAGTCCTATTTGCCTGCATGTGGCCCATAGCCCTCTAAACCCTTCCCATTCATTTATCTGCCATTAGTAACCTCAAGAAAATTCTTGCTTCAGTTTCCTGGGTCCAACTCAGAGAGAAGTCACCCCCCTTTCCAGGGTTAATCGCTCCACTGTTTATAATGCTCTCTGCATTATGAAGTCCTCGACAGTGAACCCCATGGGCAATCACTACCAAAGTGTCTGCTCACACAGTCAGTACACTTGTCTCCCGTACGAAGTCACCCCAACCCCCCCCCCCTCCCCTCCCTCCCCCCCCCCCCCCCCACCTTTCCCTCCCAACTCCAGTCCCATCACGACCCCCTGGGAAACTGAAGGGAGCGACAATCAACTGCCATAGATACAATTAATGTCATTCACAAGAAAGGGCAGACGTGGTTTACAAAAAGTGAACACACGGTGCTGGAGTTACACAAAAACGCAGCCGATATTAGTTTTTAAAACTTTAAACTTGTTTGAATTTTTTCAAGTTAACAAGTTTCAAGGGTACCTGCCGTTAGCGCCGCGTGGCGTTAAGTTGCGTCCGCGAGTTCCAATGTTCCCGCTACATTAATTGTACGTGATTACCATGAGTGAAAACTCAGGGTCACTCGTGGGTCGACTCGCACCGTGAGACAGGGGTTTTACAAATAAACTCACAGAATTCCACAGAAACTCAATTTTGCAGAAGTATTTACATTGTTAAACCCCTGTCACTATATTCACTTTCCCACAAGCATGTACCAAGATTGTTTAATATTTTGTTGACCTCATGTACATGCTTTCAATATTCATTTTACACCACGTATTGCGACTTTGTCAAGACCCATCTGGAAGTCCGTATTCAGGTTGTTAAGGTTTGCCCTCAGCATTCATTGCTTTCAGAAAGATGCTTGCGACCGACAAACTCGCTACGAGGATGCACAACTACCTGATACAAACAACATTAGGTTTAGATTTATTACTTTCATGTGTAAAGTTATGTTTTGCATGCTATCCAGTCAATTCAGATAATACTATACATAAATAGAAGTAAACTAAATTCAAGTACATAGATCGGAACAGAAACAAAATGTAGATTTTGTCCTTCTCAATATTTTAGCGCTGAAATCCAGAGACAAAGTCCAATGGCCACAATGAGGTAGAGGAGAATCGGACGGTCCCCCAACTTATGGAAGGACCATTCAGAAGCGTAATTCAGATGCATTCCTGATTCTACTGATGCGCGCTTTTAAGCTTCTGTTTCTTCTTCCGATGGGAGCGGGGAGAGGAAGAAATGGCCCGGGTAGGAAAGGTCTTTAGTGGCTGCTTTCCTGAAGCAGCATCAAATGCACTTGTAGACAATGGTGGGGAGTTTGGTCTCTGTGGTGAGACGAAGAGATGTAGAGTGGGGGTAGAGTTGGGGAAGTACCACTAGTTCCCCACACATACAGCCTCTGCTCCTGTCCCTCTGCTCCGTTCTGCCTGTGCTTTCTACACACCTTGGCTCTTCTGTACTGCTCTGTTTTCATTATTGCTTCATACTGCACAGAAACGGGCCCTTCAGGTTGGGAACTACAGTTAGTTTGGAAATTAGCAAGCAGACAAAAATGCTTCCATTTAGCCTACCAGCAGTGACGAGACACCATGATCTCATGATCAACCCGATCACCGGAGCCCAACTATGGGTTTAACGACCATAGAAATTGACAAATAATCGCTTCCTTTGATATTTGAACAACAAAACTCTATTAAACAATGTAACACACAACCTTTAGTATTTTAGCTTGCAGTAACATAAATAAACTTATAGTTATTCAAAAGACCACAGGAAAATAACTTGATTACTGCAAGGGTGAAACACCTTTTCCCCATTGCTATGATTTTCTATTAAAAAAAAGGACGTTACTTCGCAAAGCAACGATCGTGTTATAGCAGAATGACTGTCCTTGTTGAATGTGAGTGTCTCTGTCTCCATCTTCTCTTCAAGCCTTTTACCTATTCCTGTTGGGACCCAATTCCCGTGCTCGTTCTCTCACGCTGGGTTCGGCTTCCCGAACACTTTTCCACTCGCTGATTCGCGCATTCCCTCTAAAGGTCTTGGGTTCAATAGACTCTTCTAAGCCTCGGTTAATGAAAGCAAGGATTACGTAAACGTTCCAACCCACCTTGAGCAAATCATCAAGTGCTTGGTGGATAAGCGCTCGGTGGGTCAGGCAATGGAATGCGACATTTCAGGCTGCGACCTTTCTTCGGAATGACCATTCTTCACCATCGGTCTGACGAAGGGTCCCAATAGGAAATGTCCCCCTCCGTTCCCCCACGGAAGCTGCCTGACCCCGAGTTCCTCCAGTGCTTCGTGTTTTTACCAAGATGACAACAATTCCAGCATTTTGTATCACCATCTTCCTAACCACCACATCTAGCTGTGCTAAGTAGAAACAAATAACTGCAGATGCTGGTTTATACCAAAGATAGACACAAAGTGCCCGAGTAACTCCACGGATCAGGCAGTATTTCTGGAGAGATGTTTCGGATCAGGACCCGTCTAACGAAACGACACCCACCCTTTTTCTCCACAAATTCTGCCTGACCCACGGAGTTACTCCGGCACGTTGTGTTTATCTTTTATCCAGTTGCAATGTTGCCTTCAAGTGATTTGTTTTCACTTGTACAACAACGTTCCTTGTTGATACGATATTCCCAATGTTGCTACCACTCATTGCACATGTTCTAATTTTTCAGCACTCCTAAAGTGCAACACCTCAGACCTATCATCATTATATTTCACTTACCCCTCCAAATATAACAAACCTTCGCCCGCTGGTCTTCTAACTACGTGATGTATGTTTCAAACAAATAAATATAACTGCTCTGGCACTGGACGGTGCGCATTTTCCCTTTGTAGATCATATAAATAGATGCAGCCGCATCTTTAACTCAAAGCCGCAGGATGGAGATGTTTTCTTTAACATTGTTGCTTTATTAAAACATACCTTCATTCATGGTTGGCTCAAGTGTAACGGGAGAGGAACTTGGTAACTTGGGAGAGCACCTTGGAACATTGCATAAATAACATACCCGTGGGAACTCGGTTAAACACTTGACCATAAACTTTGAATCTCGTGCATAACCTGCATAACAAGTCTGTTTTTTTTCTTTCACTTGGGGTCACTCGTGGGTGGACTCGCACCGTGAGACAGGGCCTTTAGACATAGCAAATATTCCCCCAGATAGTGCTGCAACATCATGCTTCTCTCAGTTACTTGCCAGCATCAACTGCAGAGAGAACAGATTTAACTTACAGGAAACCTGGCCAGTAACCACTACCCAGACTCCATCAATACAACTTGTAGCCTATTGATGTGAAAATGTGAACCAGTGAACAATCATGTCCAATTTAACATCCCCTGGGAATGCCATTTGGTTCATCACATCACACAACAGAGAGGCTGGAATTAGAAAATCAATGAAGGGATCATTGAACCATTTTTCATCAATGTATAAGAGTGCCACAATCACAAACATCATGCCAAATATATTATTACAATTAGCTATTGAGTTTATAAAATGTTTTGCAGCAATATAATATTTGGGCTGCCACAACGACAAGTGATTGAATCAATTTCCCAGTTGCCTCACAGCCTGTTACTGGGATGCACACCCATTTCAATTCCATCTTAAAATTTAATTTTAAGATGTATTTAAATCTGAAAAGTCAGTTATCTTTTCGCAACGGGTGCCAACCAAAGTTGGAATTTCCAACCGTGTTGAGAGGATTACTAACAGATTAGCGTCTAATGTTTTCAATCTCTGTTGTTTTAAGCCAAGAGTAATCATTTTCAAAACAATTATTGAAAAATCTAGGTTTAAGTTTTATGGTCATAAAGGCATTTCACTGTTTGGAAAGGAAGCCCCAGACTGTGCTAGAGTAACTCAGTGGGTCAGACAGCATCTCTGTGGAAACATAGAAATTGAAACATGGAAACATAGGTGGAGGAATAGGCCTTTCAGCCCTTCGAGCCAGCACCGTCATTCAATGTGATCATGGCTGATCATCTACAATCAGTACCCCATTGCTGCATTTCCCCCCGTATCCCTTGATGGCTTTAGCCCCAAGAGCTAAATCTAACTCCCTCTTGAAAACATCCAGTGAATTGGCTTCCACTGCCTCCACAGATTCACAACTCTCTAGGTGAAAATGTTTTTCCTTATCTCAGTCCTAAATGGCCGACCCCTTATTCTTAAACTATGACCCCTGGTTCTGAACATGGATAGGCGATGTTTGTGTCGGGATCCTTCTTCAGACTCAGATGAAGAAGTCTACCTGCTGAGTATCACTACCTTCACCATTTTGTGAAATGCGCACATTGCTGATATTGTACTCGGACATGTCCCTTGCAACTGGAGCATCTTGGAATTTGAACTGTTCTACCAAGTTTAAACACTAGCAATAATCTATTTTATTCATATTGATTTTAGAATTCAAATTTCAAATATCTCCCTTTGGCACTGCTCCAGAGAGTGACTCTGCTCCTCCACCTTCTTTACTTTGCTGCTACCCAATATGAAATACATAAGAGCAACATGATTTTCTCTGCCCCCTTTTTCCAATGGGGAAGTATTTTGCCCTCTCTGGTGACGTTAATTCCTAATCCCTGGATGTTTTCAAATTCATTCAAGTGGTGAATTCCAGATGTAACCATATACTCTTCCAGTTCACAGATTAGCATATTAGTCCCATTTGTCATTCTTATGGCCTGGCTAATGAAGCCAAGGATGTCCTCCTTATTTTTTATTAATTATCAATTACTTCATTTTAGGAGTTAGTAGTACAAAAGAAGTAATCCTAGTTTCACTTCTCACAGAAAGACTATCACCTCCTCGGGAAAATCTAAAGCACTTTAAGATCTCTGAACTACATCTGAACTGTAGTCACCATTAGGGTCATAGTCATACAGCGTGGAACCAGGCCCTTTGCCTCAACTTGCCCATGCCGACCTATACCCTCATCTACACGTCCCACCTGCCTGAGCTTGGCCTTACCTTATAAACCTGTCCTATCCATGTACCTGTCCAAATGTCTCTTAGAAGTTATGATGGTACGTGCCTCATTTACCTCCTCCGGCAACTCGCTCCATATACCCACTGCCTTTTGTGTAAAAGAGTTACCCCTCAGGTTCTCATCAAATTTTTCCCCCCCTCACCTTAAACCTATATCATCTGGTTTTCATTCCCCTCTTCTTGGCACAAGGCACCATGCATTTCCCCGATCTATTTCTCTTCTGATCATGTACATGTCTATAAGATCATCTTCCTGCGCTCCAAGAAATAAGGTCCTGGCCTGCTCAACCTCTCCCTATAGCTTAGGCAAAATTCTGGCAAATGTCGTAGAGCAGGATGGGGGATGCAGTGGGCATAGGGCATAGTGGAAAAGATTGCTGAAGTCACACCACTAGAAAGAGCTTCTTGCCTATAATTATCAGGTTCTTGAACAAACAACCTTAATCCTTTCTCAACAACAGAGCACTATGGACCACCTCTTGCACTACCATGAACTTGTTTTTATTCCTAATTTTGTTTTTAATAGACGATAGGCAATAGGTGCAGGAGTAGGCCATTCGGCCCTTCGAGCCAGCACCGCCATTCAATGTGATCATGACTGATCATCCCCAATCAGTATCCAGTTCCTGCCTTCTCCCCATATCCCCTGACTCCACTATTTTTAATAGCCCTATCTAGCTCTCCCTTGAAAGTATCCAGACAACCGGCTTCCATCGCCCTCTGAGGCAAAGAATTCCACCGACTCACAACTCTCTGTGAGAAAAAGTGTTTCCTCGTCTCCGTTCTAAATGGCTTACCCCTTATTCTTAGACTGTGGCCCCTGGTTCTGGACTCCCCCAACATCGGGAATATGTTTCCTGCCTCAAGCGTGTTCAAACCCTTAATGATCTTCTATGTTTCAATAAGATTCCCTCTCATCCTTCTGAACTCCAGAGTATACAAGCACAGCCGCTTCATTCTCTCAGCATATGACAGTTCCGCCATCCCGGGTATTAACCTTGTAAACCTACGTTGCACTCCCTCAATAGCAAAAATGTCCTTCCTCAAATTAGGGGACCAAAACTGTATTTTAACTAATGCCGTCTTTAATTTTACTGTCTTGCAAAACTTCAAATGTAATTTATGGATTGCTTATGTTTTCCCTCCTTTTGGATCAACTGACCATGCTGCCATTTTCCTGCTGCCGGAGTATAAACAATGGAAGTACGGGAAGCAGCAGTGACGAGGGACGTAAATCAGTGATTTGGCCTTTCAGAGGCCATGCTGCAAGATGCACTGAGCGATGTCGACTGGAATATGTTCCAAGCAGGTTTCAGAGACATCAGTGAGTTTGTGGATAACATCGTCCCCACGGTAAGGGTTAGCATCTTTCCTAATCATAAACCCTGGGTGGACAGGTCCATTTCCGTTGCCTTGAATGATCGCACCGCTGCTTACAACTCCGGCTGCCAGGCCGCCAGAGTTGTAGAAAGGAGATACAGGTACAGGATGGAGTCGCGGTTGGAGCAGCAGGACACCAGACACCTTTGGCAGTGGCTACGGATTATAACCAACTACTGGAGCAACCCCCCCCCCCCCCCCTCTCAACAGGAAGTGCCGGCACCTACCTAGGTGATGACCTGACTCCTTCTACAAACGATTCGAGACGGGTAACATCACCCCTAGTTCGCCGGCTAACAACAACACCGCCAGCGCGCTGGCTGGCGAGGCTGGAGGGAGGCCCACCGCTGGGGATGTGCACACATTCTCGGTGTCCAAGCACGACACGAAGAGGTCTCTGACGCGTGTGAACACGAGAAAAGCTGTATATCTGGGCGAGTACTAAAGTCTTGTGCTACTCAGCTTGCTCCAGTGTTCACTACAATATTCAACCTCTCCCTGGCCAAGTCCATGGTCCCTGCCTGCTTCAAAAGATCTAGCATTGTACCAGTGCCAACGGATGCCTCTCCAACATGCTCGAATGACAACCCACTGGTGGCCCTCACCTCGGTAGTCATGAAATGCTTCGAGAGGCTGATCAAGAACCACATCTGCGCCTTCCTCCCTCACAACATCGATCCGCTACAGATCGCATACTGTCCAAACAGATCCACGGATGATGCGGTCTCCCAGGTTCTGCACACCACCCTCTCTCACCTTGACAGCCAGAAGGGGGGCTATGTGGGGATGGTGTTAACTCCTCACATTAGGAGACCAAAACTGTACGCAATACTCCAGGTGTGGCCTCACCAAGATCCTGTACAACTGCAGTAGAACCTTCCTGCTCTTATACTCAAATCCTTTTGCTATGAATGCTAACATACCATTCGCTTTCTTCACTGCCTGCTGCACCTGCATGCCTACTTTCAATGACTGGTGTACCATGACACCCAGGTATCGTTACATCACCCCTTTTCCTAATCGGCCCCCATTCACATAATAGTCTACTTTCCTGTTTTTACCACCAAAGTGGATAACCTTACATTTATCCACATAATACTGCATCTGCCATGCATTTGCCCACTCACCCAACCTATCCAAGTCACCTTGCACCCTCCTAGCATCCTCCTCACAGCTAACACTGCCCCCCACCCCCATGTTGCATTCAATTCCCTCATCCAGATTATTAATTTATATTGTAAATGTCCTGGACTTTCTCACCACCAGACCCCAGGTAAGCCAAAGTAGCACCTTTACCACCTCAGGCAGCTGAGGAAATTCAGAGTCTCTCTGAGGATCCTTCAGTGCTTCTACTCTGGGGCTGTAGAATGGGTATCGTTTCGGGTCGAGACCCATTACTTCTCTCCAGAGATATGGCAACAGCACAGCATAAAACCAGTCTGAAGAAGGGTCCCAACCCAAAACTTCACCAATTCCTTTTCTCCAGAGATGCTGTTTGCCCCGCTGAGTTACTTCAGCATTTTGTGTCTATATCCCATGGCTTATAACGTCACCTCACATTGTAAAATCATTATCTGGTCTCTTCACTGGCTCAAACATAATCTATGTAGAACTCACGTTTCTCTCTGCTTCATATACGTGGGAATTCCCTCAGTATGGTCACTTTTCATGCATCCCGCCCGGTGTTAACCCTTCCCATCAATGTTTGAGCCCCCATCTTCGCTCTGTACCTTCAGCTTCATCGGCGGCTCTCTCCCATCGAAAGTATCCAAGTTAATTTCAGACCCCTATCCATCCATCCATTCATTCATTTCCCATTAAGATCTAGACTACTCTTTAAGATTTCACTTCTGGCTCTCAGGCCAAACCCACGGTAGACTCAAGAGTCACTATGGTAAACTCATGGGCCACTACATTCTTACAATGAGTTTAAATGTTTCAATTTTTAACTTCAACAGTAAATTTGACTCATGGAAAACTTTAAACATGTTTGATGTTTTTCAAGAGTTAACAAGTTTCACGGGTACCTGCCATTAGCGTCACGAGTCACTAAGTTGCATCCGCGAGTTCCGGCGTTCCTGCTACGTTAATTGTACGTGATTACCACGAGTGAAAACTCGGGGTCACTCATGGGTCGACTCGCACCGTGAGACAGGGTTTTTTTAACCTTTAATTGATTCTTACTTTGTATCTCAAAGCGGTAAAATCCTTGATTCCCTTCAGTTGTTTTGTTTTACAATCACAATGCTCCCGATTCCCAACCTTGATTTCCTGGTTCATTCCATGCAATCGTAGCCTCGGAGCCACCTTTCCTCCTCAATTAAAGAAACTGTTGCTCAAACTATTGTGGCTTTGGTTTTTATCAAGCTAATATGTGGCAATGTTGGCAGTGGTTATGGAAGAAGATCAGAACTTGCCCTCCAAGCTGCAAGGAAATTTTAATGAGCTAAGAGACCTCAGTGAAGGGGAGAGAATTGAACACCAGGGAAATTTAAAAAAAAGTGACTACAGGGTCGAAAACTACATATCAAAAGAGTTGGGATTTATATTCCAAAATATAAACCAGTTATCGCCTGTGTATGAGAGAGTATGATTATTCTCAGCAATTTCTGTAAGGCAGCCTTAAGGCAATGCCAGTCTACTCCTTTCAGAAAGAGACCTTACCTTCATTGTAAATTCCAGGGAAAAAGTTGAAAGCTTTAATTCTAAAAGTGAGGAAGGGTTACTTCTTGTGAGATTTATAATTTTGCTGTGGTACCATTTCTAAAAGGTAACACGTCCTTGGCAAATTTGCTTGGGAATAAAGAACTCGCTTGTCCTAATTAAATCCCATGCTCTTCAACAGCACATGAGAGGATGCAAAACAATTTTGAGTGTGACTGTTGAAATCGAAGACTTTATAACAGGGGAGCTTTTTCTACTATAATAGCACTGAATGTAAATAATACATTGTGGGAAGACAGATATTCTTGTAACAGTGTGAAATAGCTGCAGTTTCCTCTTCAGTTGCTATTCTAGCCTTGGGTAACATACAGTTACAGATCAGGTGAGTGACATGTTCACTGGCTATCACCAGAACTAAAGGCTTGGGAAAGTGTGGTTCAAAATTCAGCACCTTATTAAACATATTTTGACTTAAAATTGAAGGTTAGAATTATCATGGACAATCAGTCATCCCAATATCCCAGTTATCCCAATATCCCAATGATTTCCAATGAAAGGCCTTTAACCTGAAGTGTGAACTGTTTTCCATTTCCACTGATTTTGCTTGACTGGCTGAGTTCTTCCAGCATTTCTGTTTTTGTTTCAGGACCATGCAGAATTATTTGTTTTCCATCCATTATCCCAATATAATGAGAATATAACTGCATGATCAACATGATTTTTATTTCTCAATTTGTTTACAATTCATGCATTAGGGTATAATTTATTCCCAGCTCTGATTTCCCTTCAACAAGGCTGCTAATCTGGCCATTTTATAGACAATACATGTGTGGTCCAGGATGCACCACGAGGTAAGGATGATCGATTTCTTCCCTGATAGTAGTCAGTGAGATTATTATAATATTCCAGTTTCATGCTCACCATTACAGAAAGCAACTTTTTAATTCCAGGTTAATTTATTATATTTATTATTTTAATATAAATCCGCCAGCTGCCATGAACAAAAAAAAACAGATATATTTATGCTACTTGCCCTTTACGATCTCAACAACTTTCTCAACATGGCAAAAATCTACAAATTAAAACACAGGAAGTGGGGGAAATTAGAAAAGTTAAGCACAACATTTTCAGAGTTTTGAATTTGCCTCAAAAGGGTTGTGAAACAATGAGGATGTATCCCAATTTATGTATCTAAGAAAAATGGCGAATCAGTGGAATTGATTCATCAATAAACATCGTGGTCCTGATGATACATTTTAAGGTTTATTAAAATTATTATTTATGAACGGTTTCAAGTTCATTTGTTTTCTTTTCCTGATGATTGGTGCAACACCCATTGAAACCATGGAGCCAAGTGTTTGCAGCACAAGAAGATTGATTGTATTGTTAATCTTATTCAAAGAGCCCTCATCAACCACTAGCCACTCCACAATACCCATTCCTCCTCTCCCCCCACTCCCTCAAAAACCACCACAAAAATCACACAATCCTTTTGAGGAATATTTTTTCAAATTCAGCAGCAGACACAAATGGCATGGACAAGTGTGTGAAGCGTTATACATGTCAAGAAGTGTCATTTTCAATAAGATTAATATTACAATATAATAGCCTTTAATAAAATATCTAATCTGGTAACCTCTGCCAGGACCCCAACAATTCTGTTGGTTTGAGTGTAATCTGTTACACACTTTAATTCAAAGGAGCATCAGTTGCACAACAAGATTATATATATACATATAAATAATAGATTTATGTTGAAATGATTCATATTTCTTCATGACTGAGTTCAAGAAGCAAGGAATAACATCTGTTACTAAATAGCTGACAGATACAACAGTGGAAGATAATGTCCAGTTTTGCGGACATTGTTGCTAATTAACATTAGCTGTTCACACCAAAGCTCGGCGATAACATTTTATCAGTGGAAAAAGAGGGCCTGCAGCCTTGGAGCAGGAACCTTCAATTGGCTTTATGCCTTCTCAGCAAACTCGAGCCCTTTGATCAGAATATATTGTAATTGAAATGAGGAGGCTGGTGCTAGTTCAGCCTCGTGCTATGCTAATATGCAATCAGATTTACACATGGGAACAACATTCAAAGTAAACTATTGGCAACAAGGGCGAATGGAATTTTAAAATATATATTTAAGGGCAATTGTTTTTCCAACAGCACACATTACTGAAATGAAATGATGTTAATTAATCCTGGAGAGCACTGAGAGCATTTCAGCAGTTGCATGTTTAAAATTAAATTCTGATGATGTTGTCCAGATATTGCATGCAGCCCCTTGCTACAATTGCAGCCACATTTGTGTCCATTGGTGTGGTGCAGTCACATATTCATTAATGATCTTGGTAGTAGTCACCCAAATTCTATGTGTGTGCATATATATATATATATATATATATATATATATATATATATATATATATATATACACACACACTGAATTATATATTTTTTCTCTCATTTATCATATTGTTTATAGTGTACTATGTTTACATATTCTTTTGTGCTGCCGCAAGTAAGAATTTCATTGTTCATCTGGGACATCTATATATATATGTATAAATGTATATGTATGCATGTATGTATATATAGATATAGATATAGGTATAGATATATATATATATATATATATATATATATATATATATATATATATATATATACACACATATACACATATACATCTATACCTATATCTATATCTATATCTATATATACATACATGCATATATATATACACACACACACACACAAAACTAAAACTTTCATCTTGTATGTTTGTATGTTCCTGAAATACAGCCAAAACAGTACACATTTGCGCAACAATTTAGGGATGCCATAAGCCCCTGTCCCACTTGGGAAACCTGAACGGAAACCTCTGGAGAATGTGTGCCCCGCCAAGGTTTCCGTGAGGTTCCAGTCTTCTCCATGTGTCACCAGAGGTTCTGGTCAATTGCCTGGAGAGCCTCAACCGAAGCGTGAGCTGCATCTACTGTGCTGCCGACCACGCACACACAAACACATCGCTAAGGTGGGGGCCAGGGACAGCGAAGGAGCGCTTTCTGCGTATTGAAGAGGAAAGTAAACGACTGCCACAGAGCACGGTAAGTCCTTTAGAGAGCACGGGAGGGAAGGAGGGAGGGGGAGGGGGGGAGAGAGGGGGGGAGGGAGGGGGGGAGGGAGGGGGGGAGGGAGGGGGGGAGAGAGGGGGGGAGAGAGGGGGGGAGAGAGGGGGGGAGGGGGAGGGGGAGGGGAGGGGGAGGGGGAGAAGGGGGGGGAGAAGGGGGGAGAAGGGGGGGGAGAAGGGGGGGAGAAGGGGGGGGAGAAGGGGGGGAGAAGGGGGGGGAGAAGGGGGGGAGAAGGGGGGGAGAACGGGGGGGAGAACGGGGGGAGAACGGGGGGGAGAACGGGGGGGGGGGGAGAATGGGCGGGGAGAAGGAGTGTAGACAGTTTTAATAAGTTTAATAAAGTTAGCGGGCATTTTACCTTCCGGCGGATCTTCCCACTTAGGAAACCTGAACAGAAACCTCTGGAGACCTTGCGCCCCACCCAAGGATTCCATGAGGTTCCCGGAGGTTTTGGTCAATCTCCCTAATTGTGGAAAGTGGCTTCCGCGTAATCGCGGCTTCTGCTATATTCCTGGGATTATTTAAAAAAAACAAAACCTGCTGCTGACCTTCTACCGCTCGTCCATTGAGAGCCTGTTGACATACTGCATTACAGCATGGTACGGCAGCTGCACCATGGCACACAGGGAGAGGCTTCAGAGGGTAGTTAGGGCAGCACAGAAGATCATTGGATGCCCTCTCCCCTCTCTAATGAACATTTACACCTCCCGCTGCCTCAGCAGGGCGAAGAACATTATCAAGGATAGCTCCCATCCTGCATTTGGCCTGTTCAACCTGCTACCCTCAGGGAGGTGCTATAGGTGCATCAGCACAAGGACAAATAGACTCAAGAACAGTTTCTTTCCAAAATCCATCATCTCCCTGAACTCACACATGCATTGACTTCACAGCCTAACCCCGGACTTTCATCTATCCACCTACTGTAATTTGTACTGTAACTGTAACCCATACTGGATATAGGAATCCTATTATCCATTCTATTTATCCATTGTCTTTTTATAGATATGTATATAGCGCTGCAGAAACTGTGCACCTTATCCCCCCCCCCCCCCCCCCCCCACCTTTTTTTGTTTTGTTTTTGCACTGAGTAGGAGCAGCTTTTAATCTCATTGTACATGTGTATAGTGACAATAAAAGGCATTCTGATTCTGATTCAGAAAACCAGCCGCAACTAAAAATAGGTTGCCGTTCTGTCGAAGCCAGTGGTGGGATCGCATTTTTACTTACAGCCAGTCGAAGGCCTTCACTGACCGGCCATTCTGATTGGCTCATTTCGAGTTTTCAGCAAATAAATCTTATTTGGTTTTCAGGACCTAGAAGATCCTCTGGAAGGTAAAATGCCCGCTAACTTTATTAAACTTCCTAAAACTGTCTCCACTCCTTCTCTCTCCCTCCCTCCCGCG